>JAJJWW010008652.1:0-260187 GCA_023531295.1 Papaver armeniacum | reverse complement strand
CAAGGATAAGGGGTTGTCATCGTGGTACCCCTTATCATTTATCGAGGGGGTGTAAGTATCCGTCCAACCCTAAATTGAGAAATATCTACTCTCAATCATTATTTCCTCTCAATCATTATTTGCATCTGAAAGAAAAAAGAAAAAAAGAAAAGAAGTGAGAAACGCAGCCGTTGCTGCTATTAATTCCAAGAAATTGAGAGGAGATTGAAATTGAAGACATGAATTAAGAAGAACACAGTGAGAGATGAACTTTGAGTTTGATGATTGAAAACAAGAGATGGCGATGAACTGTAGATGATTAGGGTTTATTCAATCTCCGCAATCGATAGAAATTGCTCGGTTTGTTTCTTTGGTTCAAACACTTGATGGGATTTGTCTTGGAATCGATGAGAGAAACTCAAATACAAGAAGGGGATGAACTTCGTCAGTTTGTTGGTTCATGAGGAGTTGAAGAAATCCGGGAGAATGGAAAGAATAAAGAATTATGGTGTTGTTGAATTTGGAAGAAGAACAAGAATACCTGGAGAAAAGGTAGAACTGTCAAAGTGAATATGGAATTTGTTCGTTGAAGGTGGAGAAACCGAATTACAGAGTGGGTTTTTGACATTGAGTTGGATTAGACACTTTGCTAGAAGATGGAGATTAAAATGGGTTTTTGAGATTCGATGGTGAAGATGAATTGAATGAAGCAGAGGAAGTACAGGGCTTGATTCCATTGCTATAAAGGGCTAGATCAATTTGAACACAAATACGATCGAGAACAAGAAGAAGAGAAATTGAACCAAGTATGGGATGAACTGATGCTATGAAGATGGGTCTTTGGTTAAGACTCAAGTTCTGTAGTTGGCAGTGAATCGAAAATGGGTCATGTTGAATGAGTGAAGGGAAATTGAGATAGGTCTATTATATCTTTGTGATCGATGAGGAGTTGGTGTTGTTGATGGTCCGAGATCGAGAGGATGGGTTTTGTAATTGTGAAAGCAAAGTGGAGAAATGTTGAGCTTCTGTTGAGTTAAGAGCAGAAGGTGAAGTCATTGGTTTTGGCAATGGAAATACTAGCTCGAGCTAGGTTGCTTACATGACAGACATGAAGCCTAGGATGGTAAAAAATTGAGATGTCACGCTTGAATCCGAAATAGAACCGGCATTGGCCAGAATGGCTAGGCAAAAGAGCTTTGCCAAGACTCAGGAACCGGCAAGATTGCAGGTGATGGGTTGGTTTTGAGATTGATTGGTTTTTTGCCTATTTCAAGCTTGCATGGGAACCAAGAAGGAATTGATTTCATTGTCTCAAAACCCAGTGGTGTGTGCAGATTAATTAGAGAAGGAGATAGATGGTATATGAGATTTGAATTCCAATTGAAGAAGGGTTTTTGAGTTGCTAATGAAGATAGTACCTAAGAAAGAATGTGTTGGAATTGCTTTAGATATATGCTAGGAATGTCTCAGGTATGGAGCTGAAAATTGAGGCCTGAACTTGGCCGGGAAAATCCTATAAACAAACAGAACTCGGCCGGACTCTGGCTCTGGCGAGTCAACTCATCGATTCAGACGACCGATCCAGAAGCCGATCCAACTCACCCCAGTTAGACCAGTCAGCCGATCAAGACACTAACTCAAGGCGACCTTGCCGACTTCTCCTTCCTTGACCTTGCTGACCATGGTTTGACCCTTTTGACCGTTAGTCCTAACGGTGGACTGACAGAATATTCCGTCGAATATACCAGTGACGGCGAAGAATTCAGGTGACCGGCGGTGACTATTCTTGTCGGATTCCGGCCAAATTCCGGCCATAATACCAGCTTTCCGATGACCAAAATTACATATTTTTGTATGGATTCTTCTCATGGGTGTGAAGACTTGGACTTGGAATTGGATGGAGAATTTGGCTCAAATTTGGAAAGAGAAGATGGAAGATGAGAAAGACTTGAATTTGGAAATTGAATTACTATGGAATGAGGATTCTATTCCTTAGAAGATTTGGAGAATATAGAAGCCTATAAATAGAGAAGTTTTCTATATCTTTTACACACCTCTCTACACACACAACACTTGTGTTTTTGCTTGCTTTCAATTCGTCTTCTTAATTATTTGTGTGAACTTGAAAATTCTCCTTTTAATTATTTTGTGTGAATTTCAAAAACATGAGTAGCTAATTTTCTTATTGATTGAGGATGAATTCCTAGTTCTTAACATGTTTTGAGTTTTGTTTCAATTCTATCTTGAAGTTTTTCACATGATTATCGTTTGTTTTTACTAATAGGAATGTTTATACATTCATGGTTGTTTGATAGGTTATTTAGAGTGCACGCTAAATTGATTTGTTAATTCAATCTAAATCTAGTATAAGTTAGGGAATACGTAATCGTTCTCGACACTTTACACAAGTAGAAAACACAAGACCTTGCGGAGGGATTCCGTGGAGCGATTGTGTGTGAAAACAACGCTAGAAAGTGGACCAAGCGAACCGAGTTTAACTACTAGTACTAAACCTAAATTCATAAATCTTAATGCATTCAAGGAATTACATCTTGTAAAGCAACCTCAAGGTGGTTCTTTTGAATTGAATCGATAACTAAGCGGACTTGTTACTCGGTGAAATAAGGGATTTTGGGGTTAGCTGGCGAACCTGCTATCCTACGGTTGGTGATAATCTGTGACTAATAACATGTGGATGAAAAACATAACTTGAATCATTGTTTTACAAACGAAGAAGGATTCCTTGAGCTTGTCTCTTATTGATTTCAACTTTTATCTTTTAATTGCTTTGTTTACTTTTTTGTTGCTTTACACCCCCTTTTGTGACAATTTTGACAACTAGAATCTCTTGCTCCTCGTGGGAACGAACTTGACTACACTATATTACTTGTTAATTATGTGGAAAAATATTAATTAATTGGTTGTGGTTACGACACGCATCAATAATGGAGCTAAGCTCCATTCTTAATAGAGCTTTTTTTCTCAGCCGTTAGATTCTCAACAACTCAGTTTAAGTCTACGGATAAAAAAAAAACGCTATTATTAATGGATCTAAGCTCCATTCTTAATAACGTTTTACACTATTCTTATTAGCGTTTTTTGTCTTTTAGCACGCTATTCTTAATAGCGTTTCTATGGATTCCGCGGACCATTCCACCAAATCATGGAATCCTGCTTGGATTTTCTGTGGAAGACCCCAACTTGAAGCCATTAGACTTGACATTCCATGGATTTCCCACTTGGAATAAGTTGGATTCCACCATAAGACTTGCTCTAAAGGGTGAGCTGAGTCCACCAGCTGAGTCTATACGGTTTTGGGGGAGTTTGTGAGCGCAGTCAGTCAAGAATTTTTGACAAAAAAAATAAAAATCTCATTTCAAAATTGGAGAAGAGAAATTTAGGTGTATCATAATTAGTGAGCGGACTAGTCCCAATGTTAACTCAACCACCATCCCATCAACAAAATGCAATCTCAACTCTGCGGACTAGTCCCAATGTTAACTCAACCACCATCCCATCAACAAAATGCAATCTCAACTCTGTCCATAGAGGAAGTTGATGAAAATAGGGATGCAACCTTTTCTAGTAGGAATCGATTCCCCTACCTCCCGCACCATGAACGAAAGGGGGAGCTTTAACCAGTGTACTAAACCGTTGTTGGCTACTTGATGCAATTGTTAATGAGGCATATAAGTAGGGGACTTATATGCCTATGAGGAGAGTGGATGTTGGGCGTGCAATTGCAAAATTGCTAATTGCGAGTGACAAATTCCGGGATGTACTAAGCCCAAGACAAAATTATTTTGTTTTATATGAAAAATTGTTCTATTTGAAACTTGTACACCCCTGGAATTTAGTCCCCCACTAGCAGCTACCTAGGTGCATAATTAGTATCTATCTAGAACATTCCACCTGTACGTATTTGTAGAACGAGGAGACAAGCAGAAAGTACTAGACTGCATCACGTAAGCACAACGGATTAGGATTATAGTTAACGCGGGAAGTTAAACCGACAACTTCGGCAACGGTTTCAACTGTAAAAGACGCAAAAACCCTTTATCTTTGACCGCGTCGAGTGTCGTTTTTCTTTTTCCCTTGCCATCGTGAGTATCAAACCTAAAACCAACTAGTATAAGTTTATCTTTTAATGCACTAATAACAATTAATGTTTGAAGACTTTTCTTAAGAGTATAAATGGAAAATTTTCTTATCTCTATTTCTTAATCTACGTGAAAATTCTAAGAACATCATATAAAGTGGAACGGAGGGAGTAGTTTATGAAATCGAGTACACAAACATCAAATAAAACATATTACTGCCATCTGTAAAATCCTAATTGAAATTCTAACCCTCATCTTGGATATCATTAAAAGATAAACCCACTTGCGCCAGCATAACGGTACTATTGACTACAAGGGACGAGCTCAGAATTGGGTAGGACTAGAATGTCACTTGTTTCCAGTGCGATCGCGATAACTTTTTTACCAACGAGCCTTGTAATTAGTGGAAATGTGAGTGAGATTTCCCTTTAAGATGGTAGACTCAAAATAAACAAAATTAATAAAAAATAAGATTGGAGAAAAGAATTTATAGTTACTAGATGAAAAATGAGAAATAAGTGTGCGAGAACAAATTCATGTTTTAAACATAATCTTTGTTTAACTCGTTAATTGGGTATACCTGTTAATTGGGGTATACTCATTTTATTCCCATCCAAATTAGTGTGCTAAGGGGGTGTCTAAAAAGTGTTAAATGATCAAATTGCCCATACTAAAAAACCATGCCGACTAAAACATATTCAAAAAAATTTCAAAATCTTTCTTCAAAACTCTAACCATACACGATGAGATAAAAAAAATAAAAAAAAATAAAATAAAATCAAAACGGATCGAAAGTCAGCAAGGTTTTTTCTTGTCGACCTTGCCGACTAAAATATAGTCGCAGGGTATAAGGTTGGATACCGTGCCGACTTTTCATCTCGGAAATCAGTAGTTACAGGGTCGGCATGGTATTCAACCTTGTACCCTGCCGACTATATTTTAGTCGGCACGATATTCATCCTTATACCTTGTCGACTATAGTTTAGTTGGCAGGTTATGAAATTAATACCTTGCCGACTAATCATTTTTATCTCGTATGTCAAAAATTCTTTAGCTATATTTTTTTATTTTCGACCTTTGCACTATAAGATAGCCTCTTAAGAAATCAACAAGATGCCGACTAGTGAAGCATTTACAATACTTTGTGTCAAAAATAATAAAGCCTTCATCTTCATTCATTCATCGATCTTGCCGCCATAAGTTGCCTATGTTCTTCATCCGCACCTTACCGATTAGTTGTTCTTCATTCAAAATTACTTTTGATAGTTTCAAAATGTTGAATTCTTCTTTAATTTTCAAGTGATGATTTCATACCCAAACTTTGCAATCCTCTTTTAGAAGTGTTATGCTTTCAAAAAAATTATTCTCGAAAGAAAATTTTTTCATCAAAATCTTCCCAAATGAGTTCAATCAAAACTAAATTTCATAAATTAAATTCATGATTTCAAAAGTTTTAATCTAAACTCAAATAATTAAGCTAATCATATTTTTTTAGTGTTAATTAAACAAGGGCATATTAGCCATTTAGAAAATACAAGGTTAAGGGGTGGCTTGGTTTTACTTCATAATGACCAGATTTTGTCTTATTGGGTATACCCCAATTAGTTTGGGTATACCCCAATCTCGCCAGGTTGTTTAAACCCAACAACTATTTGGAATCTTGGATAGGAAACTACACTCGCCGGTTCTAATTTTTAGGTCCGCTAGACACAAATGGGTGGGTTTGTTTGCAGAATTCACCGTTTCCAGGAATTTATAATCCCATGAGATTATAAATTCTGGGATTCATACAAATTCATTGTGTGTTTGGTAACTCAATTAAAATTCCTAGGATTTATAAAATTTTATTTTATTAAAGTCTTTGCACTTAGTTTGACACTATCCTCAAATCTTAAAATTGTATAAATATGGGATTTAGAGTTAAAAAAATGTGTCTCAGAAATCCCTTGATAAGTTTCCCAAAGAAATCTTAGGGGGAGGGGCTGGGACTCCATTTGAAGGATTTGCTGGAAAACTGAATCCCATAGGAAACGTGATTCCAAGGATTCGGGCAACCAAACATACAAAGGGAAACATAATTCTACCAAATCCCCTGGACCCAATAATTCCACCTTTAAAATTCTACATCCAAACCCACCAAAAGTTTCCATTTTGTTTGGCAGTGTACCAACCCAAAGATAAATGCATTTTTGTCCTATATGTATATTGATACACCCCAAGCAAAACGCTACCCCATTAACAGTCTTGAGGTTCCTCTCTGCTAAGTTATCCACCACACCCAACCAAATGACCACTAGCACAACAATAAACTGTACGAGAAGGGCCGGCCCTGACATTGAGATGCCCAAAGTAGAAACAAAAATCTTGCCCCTCTCACCATTTGACCAGGTCAACATGTTTTGATCACATGTGAAGAAATGTTATTTATACTGTTATTTGAAGTCAAGCATGAATCCATTTTACACGGTGAGCCCATATCACAACACGGTGTTTAGCTAACAAGCTGATTAATTTATATTTTAATGTCTCAGTCTTTGTAAGAGAGCTTAGAAAGTAGTAACAAGCCTTTCGATGCCCCTCTTGGGATGCTGCCGTGCTTGCTTCGGGTGCTTTGCCCCAAGGCCGGGCCTGTGTACGAGTACCACTATCACCAATGACTAATTACATCAGGTCAATGTCTATTAGAGTAAATCACCAAACATTGGTGAGACGGTAATGTCCAAAAACAATTTTCCCAATCCTCATCCAGTTATAAATATCACCATTTATCCCATTTTATCTATTTTTAATTTTAATCAATTTCTTCAATCGATTGATTAAGCTCGCCGATCGTAACGAATCGACTTGTACAAAATTTAAACGAAACGACGGTTGTTTTATAATCCGTTTTTTTCTTTTAGACATTTTCGTAAATAAACTGAAGAAAAAGGGCAAACACATGTATTATAGACATATTCGTATATAAACCGAAGAGGAATAGCAAATAAATATTGGACATTTTCGTAAACAAACCAAAGAGGAAGGGTAAATAGGTACATGAGTCAAATTGTAATATAATTCCTTATGTATCATATTTTTCAAGGGTATAATTGGGTATCAAACTAGAATATAACATATCTAAAAATTAGCCTTTTATAGTCTTACAAATTTTATCTTTTTGAAAAGATTTTAAAGAGATCTACAATGAGTATAAACAACAATATCAAATTTAAAGTTTTTAAAAACTTCGGAAATGTTTATCATTTTAGGCACAATTTTCAAAAATTAATTTTATAGCCATTATGCAAACCACCACAAAGGATGTACAACACATTATATCCATATTTAGTTTATGCATCGACTAATTTTCCATTGGAACTAATAAAACGATGTACTCCTCCTGCTTCGAGAAAAAGTAATACTTTCACCTTAGGCTAGAAACCATTCGATAAGGAAATGGATAATTGCCTCATACAGTTATTGAAATTAAATATGAAAACAATTCATAAAAGCTAGCAAACCAAATAATGATTTCAAATCTTGAGACTAAATTCAATTACATACAACCATAAAAATCATAAATTCACCATCGCAAAATCCATTAATGACGGACAACTATTGTTTGTATGAATGTCGTGCTACTAAAACCATCTTTTATTTGTTCTAGGTAAGAGCATCTCTAATGGAGCATGGGTATTTATCATATATGGAAACCTACAAAAAGGTATTTAATTATATAGAATCCAAATACAAATCTTGTTTTGATAAACATCTCCAAAGTGGTAATTGTATCCATATATATTTTGATATACTTGTAAAACTATTTATAGAAAAATAATTCACAAAATCTAAAAATATTAAAATAATAAAAATTGATAACGTGGGTATGAATGAGAGTCTCCAAAACCCATATTCTCCTCCAACTCAAACTTCCACGTCATATTAAATTTTGATTATCCAACCACCACTTTGGAGAGGTTTTTTTTATTGGGAGTTTCTAAAATCCTGGGTGGCATCAATAATTTTTAAAACCCATACTCCATTGGAGATGCTCTAAGTTCTGAGAAGATCGTGGGAGTGTTAAAAGGAATAAAAGAAGAAGTTATTTTCAGATGATATCTTCATCTCATATATGCCAGCCACATGCCGTAAATATTCCGTGGGCCTAAGATTATTTCAACCAAAATAGACATAGGCCAACCACCTTCAATTAAAAGGAATTTCACAACTAATAATAGATATCTTCATCTGATATCTTCATCTGATATTCATTTTTTTCACAAAACTTACATGGGCCAACCACCTTATAGGCACCCCTATTGATTCCCCCTGGCCCTCCCCCACCATGGTAGCGGTGTTCTAGTATATTTCTCTCATTTGATAACGAATCTAACTCTATGGATTGTAAAGGCATGCAATAAAAAAGCGTGGTCTTTGGCTTTTTTCAAACTTTTTTTTTTTTTTTTTTTGAAGGAAAGATGAGTTAACAACCCATAATTTATTAAATTATCTCATCAAAATTGAGGTTTGAAGGATATAGTGGTGGATAATTGTCATTCCACCGATTGGAATCATGATAACATGATAGTTCCAATACATCATAATGATACAACATATGAAATACAATGTATCCCAATTTCGAAATACAACAATTATACAAAAATAGTTGATCAAAGAGATAGATGATGTAGTCCAAATAATGGTATTCTCATTAAACCGCAACCATTTAAAAACTTCTTCATTAAGATATAAACCTTCCTAAAAGGAATAATGCACTCCAAATATCATCATAATTACTGACCCATTCCAAAGAGCCATTGATTAACTTTGTAAGAATCTTGATCATCGTCCGCCGGATTTGGTCATCTCCGAAACTATACTTGAATCTATCATCGGACTCGTAAGAAAACCAAAAGGGGAATAATAAATCGCTGAAAACATAACCTAATTTTGCAAAAGATGTGATTTTATTTATTAATACCAGATCTAATGAATAAAATTATCTAGATTTGCTCGGAAGATATGAAATTCATATCTAAACCTGAGTAAATCTAGATTTAAGGTGGAGAAGATGGAAAAAAATAGGGTTAGTATTTTGGAAAACAATTTTGGGTTTTGGCAGAGAGAAGAGAGGGTGGATATTGGTTATTCAACCATATTATCATTTTTTCACATTAAACCCATAAAATCTTATGGAAATCTTTGTTTCCTTCACCCATCCTCCGGAAACTTTGATTCTGCTATTTGAGGTCTTCTAGCAAACGATCAAAACCTCAATAGATCTTAATAAATTTCTATTCTTAAAAAAAAATAAAATAAAGAAAAAAAAAAACAAAGCCTTAAAGGAATTTGGGATTAAAAGGGTATCCTTGTCTTCTTCTTCAGGTCAAAGGGCTATTAGAGTAAATCAGCAAAAGCGGCGAGACTGGATGTCGAAAAGATAATTTTATTTTGATCAACAGAAAAGATAATTTTCCCAAATGAATTGGCATCCTCGCCCATAAATAGAGCCAATCATCATGTTTTATCTATTCAAAATATTTTCCTCAACCGATTCATTAAGCTCAGCGATCAGATCGAACTGAGTTGTACTGAATTTAAACTACGGTTGTTTTATAATCTGTTCTTTCATCAGAGATTGCGGGAATTATGGATTCGTTACTGAGAGCTATGAATTTCTGGAATAAGGTTTTTGATCCAATACTTGAGATTTCCAAAGAAAGGACAATTCGCGAAGACAATTTATTGGGCAAGGTATATAATAATTTGATTTTTAGTTGATTTCTTTTTGCTTAAAATTAGTACGGTTTACAAGTTATAGTTTGTTTGATTTCCTGTTTGCTGTTTGTATTTAATTTTGATATAATATTTGTGTTTGGGATTCTGTTCATTTTTGTTTGAATTTGAGATCTTGTTCTACTTATATGTGATGAAATTTTAGGTCTGATATGAATTGAGATCTAGGTCGAAGTCAACTTGACTCAGCCAAGAAATCAAGTAGTGATTTGAATTTACAAAGATTATGTTTAATCTGAAATCTGAGATCTGATTATTGAATTTACCAATTGATGGGAGTTTTGTAATCCGATATCAATTAGGAGGTGGATTCAATAACTTGAACAAAACTTGCTAAGATTTGTCTTTGAATTATGTGTTATTGTTCTTTAGCAGGGTTTGTTTATACCTCATGGTCGCATCTATCTAACCCAAGAATAGTACTGATGCTTATTATTCATCTTGCAGATTAAAGAAACTCTTAGAGAAGCTGAGCTCATTGTTGGTTTAGATTTCACGAAAACCAATGAGAGGACAGGTCTGATATCTCTGTTATTAGTTGTGAAATTCCTTTTAATTGAATTTCACCACCACCAGAAATCTCCGCCACTCATATCAGTCACACAATCTTAACATACTAATCTTGGTTTTTGATTAGGTAGGATATCTTTCAATGGGAAGAGCCTGCATAAAATAGAAGACGGCATCAAAAATCCCTATGAAAACATAATGTCTATTTTAGGGAGAATAACCATGTCTTCTTCTGATATGCATAAGCCAGTAACCTGCTACGGGTTTGGAGATGGTAAACTCATTTTCATCTTTTTGATGGTTTTATTCTGCGTAGACTTCTATTGAATCACGAGCTGATGGATTTTTGGTTAATTTGTTTGCAGCAACAGCACCTGATGACCATGTCTTCAGGTTCAACCCACGGGATGAACCCTTTAATGGATTTGATGAAGCATTAGATCGATACAGGCAGATTGTACCTAATCTAAGATTCGCAGGTTGCTTTTCTTTTGTAATAATTGAATTCTTATGCAATTTGTTAAGGTTCGATCATTATGTGTTCTATTCTCTTATCTTTCATTTTTCTGTCACAGAACCATTATCCTTCGCTCCTATTATAAACAAAGGTATTTCTACTGCCAAGGAGAATATGGCTAAGCAGCATGTTTTGGTGATAGTTTCTAATGGGCCGGTAATCTTTTATACTTTTCTCAATAATATATCGCTGATAACTAGTGAGACAGTGAGAGTGGCATAGCATGCACAGGAGGTTTTAGTTGCGAATTTTGCGGCATTTATTCTGTAGCGTTAATATTACTTTGGGGCTTATCTTTAAATCTTTGGTGGTGACAGGTGTATAGAAGTCAAGATATTGAGCGTGGTCAGCTAAGTCCCCATGAGAAAGAAACTCTGGATGCAATTAAACATGCAAGGTAAACTGTCTTGATTTTTTTTTTTGCTGAATTCTAATCTTCATTTATGTTTTTTAGCCGTGTCTGATTAACGTTTTTGTTGCAGAGATTACCCTTTATCAATTATCTTAATTGGAGTGGGAGATAAAAGTGGGGTGATGACGAGGTTCTTTGAATCACATGGCCGTATTTTAGATAATCTCCAGGTATGCAAAACAACTTATGCAGTCGAACGACGAATACTGTCGTAGTTTATACTACTAAGAATTGTGTTTTCTTGCCTAGGTTGTGGACTACTCATACATTATGTCAAGACCTGATGAATCAAAGAAAGAGAGGAATTTTATTGTGGCAGCCACGAAAAAAATGTTGAGAGGGTAATGATGACTAACAGCTGTGATGAATCCTTTGCATTTTAGCACATTACATTGTGTTTTTGATCTTGACCATTATCTAACTGCTATGGTATTTTATGTCATGTTATCAACCAGTTCAATGCACAACCTATCTGCAGAAAGGAGGCACATTCGTCCGCCTGTTTCTTCCACAGAAGTTTCTGTCAGCAGTTCGGCACCTTCAGGAGAGTGATGTTTAATTAGGTCCGTGAAGTTTCATTCTTCATTGGTTTATTGCACCGCCATTTCTGTCACAATGTTGGAGACGTGTTTGGCTAATGTAGTGGAAGTGTTTGGTGGACAAGAGCTTGAGTTAGGAGTTCTTACTTCCCATGATTTTTCAACGTGAAGTAGAAGGGAATGTTGATTCATAGTTAGTTTTACGATGGGTTCGTTGCTGTCAGAAACAGCCTAGTCAGAGTTTTGTGTAGTGTTGTAACTGTGGTAGTATCCTGTTTCTCTTTGTATAGTGTTGAGTGCATCCGGGTATAATAAAACCCACGAGTATGCCCCCTTCTTGTAAAGTATGCCCGCTAATGTAATAAACTAACTTCATGTCACTTCTTTTCCAATGGGAGGTGAAAGTTCCAGTACTGTGCCTGTTAACGGTGAGATTGAACCTTTGTGAAAATGGCCAGGAGAGGCTACCAATGATATTTGGCCAACTTATTAGATTGTTTTCATAAACTACAATCAGATTTAACAAACAAAAACTAGCTGATACCAATTGATCACAAGATCCCTAAACCTTTTCAATCATTTTTACTTGATTACCAGAGTAGGTATTGAGCTTTTAACTTCATTTTTTAGATCTTGACCCTTCTTATGAGCCATAGTTCTTCTGTTTCTCTCACCTAACAATACCCACCCAACACACAGCAAAGAAAAGAACCGGCCACATTTCCTCCCTGTTTTCTTGACAGTCCTGCACTTCCAAGCCAAGAGCTCATTTATTGATTGAATCTTATTCCCGTTTGATCTCAAAACCTTCAAGATAATAGTTACACACCTCCCTTGCAATGCAAAATCAGATGATTTGCACTTTCTTCCTCATTACAAAGACTGCATTTGCTTTTTGTAGCCTCTTCTATTTAGATTGTCAATGGTTGGGTATTGCATTATGAATGGCCAAATAAAAAACCGGACTTTAAGGGGTACATGCCTGATCATTATATTCTTGTTCGGAAAGGAATGGTCATACAGTTCATTATTATCTTGAGATGATAGCGCGTTTTAACTAAAAATTTGTCACCTGAATGCATTAAGATTGTATCTTCCATTGTTGTTGTAAGCCTTAGAAAAGGAGTTCTTCAGAGCTGGCCCATTTTTCTACTTGCCCCCCCAAAGTCTAATTGAGGACCCATTTCCAATTTGGTTGAAGTGGTTTCTTCTATAATGTGCTTAGATTTTTGGATCCCTCTCCACAAACTTCTTCTCGCAGGCTTAATTCTTTCGTCCATAAGTCTTGTCGAGACCCTTCCATCTATAATTTCTTGGATTGCTCTCCTCCAGAGTGCCTCTCATTCAGGTGCCTCCTTGGCCATTAATGTCTGATTAGTTTGTCTTCGACTTCTGAGAGAGCCAGATATTCTTTTGGTTTACAAATCTTTCTCCAAGCAACCCGATTGATTGCAATCTCTCTCGATTATTCCCACATAAAGACTCTCATAAGTTGAATCGATTTCTTTTCAACTTCTGCTGGAATGTTGTATGTGGACATATAGTGCATTGGAAGAGCAGAGAGTGTACTCTTTATCGGTCAGCACCGTTCTCAGCGTTTTTTCAAGGAGTCAGCTTCTTTTATCAGCACCGTGCTAAGGAGTAACACGTAGCACGAATTGGCACCCCAAGATACAATTCAGTGGTAGTTTTCCCACTTGACAACCTAGAATATCAGCTGGGTCCTTGATCTTGTCGTCAGCACTACTACTACTACAGGGTTTTGAAAGATGGGTACGTATCAAGACGGGAAACAAGTTAAAATAATAGTATTAAATGTTATTGACTCGACAACTTTGCACAACCATCTCCGCACACAAGGATCGATGATCACAGAAACAAAATGCTCGTACAGTAAAATGTTTAAAAGCAGATTTGTAGTTGTTTTTATGTACGACTACCGAATATGGAAGCTAAGAATTGAGTATACGGTCTGGAGAAGGGTGAGTACCAACAGAAGAGTTGCTGCCCCAAGTATTGATCGCCAGTAAGAAAGCAACCAACTCCATTTAGGCTTTTTTTCCACATATTTATTGACATCTGTTTATACACAGCTATGACTATTAATATCATCTAGCAGTATTGTACCCTTGGCAAGATCCTTCATCACTTTGACAACAGCCTCGTCACTGGCCAAACAACTAATTATAATCCCTCGTGATCGTAGAAAACTAACATCGTTTGCTGAATGGACAAGAGTGTTAAGAAGTCGTATGTAAGAACTCAACTCCTTGATGTTTGTCCCACCTCGATGCTCATAAGCTTTCAAATTGAGAAATGTAGAGATGCTGTTTTCATTGATTTCAAAACGAGCAAGTTTTAGCGTTGCTGTCTTTTGGACGAAAGCAATTTCCTTGTAGCTCCCAACAGTTCTGAATTGAACACCAAACTTGTGAAGCTTAGACGCCGAGTGTCTTACGACGTTTATCCTCGGATCTTGATTTTGTAGGTCACAACCTACCAGTAACCCCTTCATATACATGTCTAAAAAGTGACATCCTGAACCTGTTCTTGGACCAGACATCATCCAAGATAAGGAACGATCTACATCCTGTACGTACGTAGGAAACACACATCAATACTACCCCTATAGGAAGACCAAGATTTATATGCTCGTATATATATATATGTAGTCAAAAGGAGAAGGAGAAGTATAGTAATATGCTTACCGCTTCCCTTCCTGAAACAGAAAGCAATATGAAGGGTACTAGATAAGGCAATTGATTCTCCAACAGCAATAGGTCTTGCTTCACAGAGTTATAGATCAAGGCATGTCCACGCTCCCCAAATATCGGATCAACGCTTTCATAATCATTGTTGCTCTGGGTACCTCTCAAAACAGATAAGAACTCCAAAAGGAAAATTCCATCCACCAACATGAGTTGCACAAAACTATCATCGTCCTCCGCTCCCATATCTGCATCAAGTCGTGTTGCTCGTAACTAGCCCTTAACTCTGTCACTTTTTCCTTCAATTTTGTTAAATAAGATTCTATAGGTACCGCACGATTTCTCCCGAAGAAATGAACCAATGCTCTTTTCTTGTGAACTTGCATCGGAATCAAGTGCTCTCTCCCATGATAGTATGGGCCAATAGACACCATCTTTGGCTCATACGCCGTTCGATTTCTCTCTTTGATATAATTTGGTACCTTGAATATTGTTTTGCATGGTTCTTGACGCAGTACTGATTCTCTGTAAGGGTCTCCAGATTCCAGGTCGAGGTTATGAATCATTTCTCCCATTCTCAGCCTTCGCCTTGCTCCCCTTGGATTAAAAGTCAACACTGATAGGAGAAAGAAAAAGGATGCAACTGCAATACCTCACACGAAGTTCAAAGGCATAATCAGACGCCCTTAAAACTTGTCAACACACACACACTAATAATTGGTGAAAGGTGGATAAAATTATACTTCCATATATGACATGTTAGTTTGTGGCAATTTCCTATGAATTTCCGGTAGGTAGACAGCAGCTTTTAACATGGAGAAATTTCTTTTTAATACACTTGTTGACTTTAGCGATTTTACACCGGACAGGGACGCACATATGGATTATTGGATATGGTTGATTGATTGAAACATTTCGGCGTCGAGTATCATGATGGAGGAAATATCCTCCTTCACATGATTCTCTAATTCTTATATTTCATTCGGTAAGATGCGAGGTTCTATAATGATGATATATGGAACTGTATAACAGCGAGCAATTTCAGTTGTGTGGGCAAACGAGCTAATTTTGCCCTTCACTCCTCACAATGGAACAGTTAAATGGCCAAACAGAAAGGGCAATGGCTCAAATCCGAGTTGACTCAAGTTGAGACGATCAAATCAGTTTCAGCCGATCGTCCCAGACTGATCCGATAACAGCTGGTTCATCAAATAACTATATTTTCATTTCCAAAATCACACTTTTTTCACCTTTTACACCCATAATTTCCGAGCAAGCGCTCAATCGTGTATATCAAGCATTTGGAGTTTACCAGATATGAAAATTTATTTATCCCTATATACAAATTTTGTAGTATGTATCCGGCTAAAGGTGTAGAAGACTACAAAATCAGTAGCGGAGCTAGACATTGGTTATAAGCTGGGCTTACACATTTTCTTAGGCCTGACTTAAGCTTAAAGTTCATACGCTTATTATGGCCCAACTTAAGAAAGGCCATGGAAAAAATGGCCTTTTCTCTTATTTCGGATGGGTTAAGCTAGCCCTAGTCACAGGGTAGTTCCACCCCTATACAAAATGGTTTAGTGAGTTTGAGTTACTAGGAGAGGATTAATGAAAACTTCTGCACTAACAACGGTAATCCGAATAATCTAATATCCTACCAGTTTGAAACTATACGAAAAAAAGTCCAAGAATTCATAGCTTTAGCCTTTAGCTCGTGTTGTTCAAGAACAATTTTTTATGTGAGCTCACATAGATTGTCGGAAAAGAACAAATTTTTCATTTGAAGCCCGTTCCCCAATCCTTTAGGAGTTCTAGATAACTCATATGGAATATTTTTGAAAATAACACGTATTACGTGAGCAAGACATTATTGTAACTTTAATTGAATGTAAAATTAAATTTATTTTTAGGTTCCTTTCTATAACTAGTTGTTGGCAGGTGAAAATGGTTTCTGTTGATTTCGGTAATTTTGGGTGTACGGGTGAGAAACAATTTAAACCCTAAACAATGTATTGTAAGGGAGTACTTTAGATTCGAGAGATCAATCTGTACAAGTCCGGCCTAAACCAAGAAATGGCCGTTCCCAGGACTTGCTTCGGTCACAAAGTGAAGGAGAATGGGTTGGTTTTGGGGAGGGAAGCAAGGAAAGTGATGAGACCAGAATAATTGATTCTGGAAGAGTAGTTGTGGTACTACGACTTGTATAAGAAAAGTGGGAAGGCTAACAAATGGTAAGCTAGCAAGTATTTTCTAAGTGTTGTGTATTTCCCCAAATGAACTTGTTGTTCTGTGGAAATAGGTAAGACCTATTTATACAAGTCGAAGTGAAACGTACCATGGTCTCATTAAGGAATGGAAAAATGGGTAAGTAAATGGGAGGAGGTGGTAACCGTATGCATGGAATTTGATGTTCCATAAAATCGTTAACACATGGAATTGATGTTCCATAAAAACATTAACGTATGGAATTGATGTCCCATGAACTTTTCACTTTTAACTCCCTGTATTTACTAACCGCCTCACCCTTATGACACTTCCTTATGATGGGCGTAGTGTACGCCGCACGCTGTAAACCGCCAAAACAATACTCAAAGAGGATCCCCCAGTTTGTGATATGTGTTGATGTCTCGAATGTTTTTGTGGAAAACATGTAGCATATGGTAGTTGCCTGGCAAGTCGAGCTTGGGAGACTTGGTATAGCTTAGTGACCTTCGACGGTCGAGATTTTGTATCTTAAGAGGAAAGGTAGTCGTTGATCTTTGCACGCTTTCGTTCGTTGGTGGCTGCATAGGGAAGGCCCGGCATGGTGGCGCGACTAGGTTAGCATGCTATTGGCATGGCATGGTGGCGCGGCTAGGTTGGCATGCCATTGGCGTGGCATGGAGGCGCGGCTAGGTTGGCATGCCATGGCATGGCGTTTCCAAGCTTAGGTTTTCGGGCCAAAGGTTACCATACGTCGTCTGGTAACCTTGGATGGCTAGGATTTGCTCCTGGGATTGAAGGGCGACCGTTGATTGTCGCACGCCTTCGTTTTGGTAGCCGCGTAGGGAAGGCCAGCATGGTGGCGCGGCTAGGTAAGCATGCCATTGGCATGGCATGGTGGCGCGGCTAGGTTGGCATGCCATTGGCGTGACATGGAGGCGCGGCTAGGTTGGCATGCCATGGCGTGGCCAAGCTTAGGTTTTCGGGCCAAAGGTTACCATGCGTCGTCTGGTAACCTTGGATGGCTAGGATTTGCTCCTAGGATTGATGGGGGACCATCGATTGTCGCACGCCTTCGTTTTGGTAGCCGCTTAGGGAAGGCCGAAGCATGGGGCGCGGCTAGGTGCGTTTGGCATGTGGGCCAAGGGTTTGGTAAGCCGTTGGCACATGGGGCGGCTATCATGGCTAGGTGCGGTTTGGCTTGGCATGTGGGCCAAGGTTTGGCAAGCCGTTGGCACATGGTGCGGCTAGCATGGCTAGGGGCGATTTGGCTTGGCATGCGGGGCCAAGGGTTTGGCAAGCCGTTGGCACATGGTGCGGCTAGCATGGCTAGAGCCAAGGCAAGGTGTGGTTTGGCTTGGCATGTGGGGCCAAGGGTTTGGCAAGCCGTTGGCACATGGTGCGGCTAGCATGGCTAGGGCCAAGGAAAGGTGTGGTTTGTCTTGGCATGTGGGGCCAAGGGTTTGGCAAGTCGCTGGCATATGGTGCGTCTAGCATGGCTAGGGCCAAGGCAAGGTTTGGCTTGGCTTGGCATGTGGGGCCAAGGGTTTGGCAAGTCGTTGGCACATGGTGCGGCTATAATGGCTAGGTGAGGTTTGGCTTGGCATGCGGGGCTAATGGTTTTCCATGGGCGCATGGCGTGGCTAGCAGCTAGGTGCGGTTTGGCTTGGCATGTGGGGCCAAGGTTTGGCCATGGGTGCATGGCGTGGCTAGCTTGGCTAGGTGCGATTTGGCTTGGCATGTGGGGCCAAGGTTTGGCCATGGGCGCATGGCGTGGCTAGCTTGGCTAGGTGCGGTTTGGATAGGCATGTGGGGCAAGGTTTGACCATGGGCGCATGGCGTGGCTAGCAGCTAGGTGCGGTTTGGCTTGGCATGTGGGGCCAAGGTTTGGCGTGACCAATCTAGGTTCATGACCAAGCTAGGGATTCAGGCCAAAGGTCGTTTGGTAACCTCGGACGGCTAGGATTTGCTCCAGGGATTGAAGGGCGGCGTTGATTATCGCACGCCTTCATTTTGGTAGCCGCGTAGGGAAGGCCGGCAAGGTGGCGCGGGCTGGGTTGGCATGGGGCCATGGCAAGGTGCGTTTGGCATGGCGTGGTAGGTGTGGCTGGCATGTTTTGCCATTGGCACAGGGGTGCGGCTAGCATGGTTGGCATGCCTTGGCGCGGTAGGTGTGGCTGGCATGGTTTGCCATTGGCATAGGGGTGCGGCTAGCATGGTTGGCATGGCTTGGCGCGGTAGGTGTGGCTGGCATGGTTTGCCATTGGCATAGGGGTGCGGCTAGCATGGTTGGCATGCCTTGGCGCGGTAGGTGTGGCTGGCATGGTTTGCCATTGGCACAGGGGTGCGGTTAGCATGGTTGGCATGCCTTGGCGCGATAGGTGTGGATGGCATGGTTAGCCATTGGCATATGCGGTGTGAGAATTATGGTTTTGGCATGTCGAAACCCTAATTAGCATTAAAAAAAGGTACCCTGGTAATTTTCTTGCAGACAAATTAAAGGGTTCAATAAATGTGCTTTGTTTGGACATTATTACTCAAGTTCTGTGACGTCCTTTGTCGACTAAGGTTTTACAATTTTACCCCTAAACTAAAAACCACCATCAACACTAGTTTAGTTCTAATTGAATATAATGGTTTACATAAATAGGCTTAATATTAATTTCAATTACAACTTAAATTTATCTCCATGAGTTTATAGTTAATTATAAATACTCGTCTCCGCTCCACTTTATTTCCTACGTGCCCCTGCATCATTTTTCCAAACCCTTGATATGATCTCGCAGCTTGAGGGTTTGCAGTGTCAGATCCTTCACCTTGATTTCCAAGTAATTGATGGAATCCTTAACCACACGTATATATTTAGTTACTTATAATGCTCTAAGGAATCTTTGATGTTTTCAACAACTATAAATAGTATTGGGGTAGTAGAAGCTAATTCACCAGTTTAGGTGCAGTATTAACCCAAAGAATTATTCTCTTCATTTCAAAAAGATAGGCTAGGCTCATGTGTTTTTTTTTTTCAAACCGAGGGAGTACCTATTATTTTTTTCTTTTTTCTCTTTCTCGAAACTGGTTACATAAGTAGAAACTAGCTACTCAGGGAAGAAATCTGAGTAGTACCGTATTTAGTGAAAATATTACAACTTGGAAATAAAGGACAATTATTGTCATCTCTAACATTTGATGCATCTGTTGTCGCAATTAATTTAAGTTTTGGCAGCAATTACTGTCAACTCCACACTCTCATCAATAATTTCACAACTTGTCGATCTTTCCGGGATCTCCACCGGATATTAGTTTCTTCACCAACCAGTTTGTTTTCAACCTCTCCATGTTTCGATTGTTTTCTTGAGTGATGGTGCCTTTTGATTGCGGCTAGAAATCCCGTGGTGTTGCTTTCTTGTAGGGAATCAACTTTGCAGACCTTTCTCCCTTGGTGTCTCCTTCTTCATATGTTATAACGATTACTACAATTGCAATAGTTGGATACTCATGCCAAGTAATATAAGTCTGTAACATAGCATATATGATTGGTTTTGGATGGTTCTAACTTGGATATTGGTTAAGTGACTTTGGTTCGGGTTTCTATTGAGTGTGTATTTAGTTGAGCTTGTGTTGTAGGCTTTGATATGACTATGGATGAGACTAATAGTGGCTGCAGGTGATGGCTTAATATTTTGGAAACACTTTAAGCATCGATCTATCCAAATGTACCATGCCGTCAATGCACACAGCTGACTCCAATCTAGGTTTTCCAAGGGGGTGTCATTTCTTTTGTTAATCCATGACTCTATCCATTGCCGCACACTTTGATTGTTTTTTTTTCAGCCATGCTACAACTCAATCCAAACCAGACTGCCTTTCTAAAGTGGAAAAGGTGTAGGGTATGCATGTCAGTCTCAACACTGCTACTGTACATACAACAAATATGAGATATTGCATTCACCCGGCTGTTAAGCATACCATTGGCGGGAAGAATCCCATTGTAGCATTTCCATACAAAGACTTCTATACGGGATAAGACCTTTAAGGACCAAATATATCTTCACACAGGACTTAGATGAGTCCCTGTGACTGGGTTTACCTGTCCACGAACTAAGTATTCATAGACCATTTTAACCGTTAAGACTCCATCTTTGTTTAGGGGCCAAATCAAATTATCAGTTTGACTAGAGTTTTTAGGAGGGCGGACTTGATTCAAGAAATCCAAGTTCCATTCCTTGGAAGCAGCATCAAGAACTAGGGGTGCCCATACCCTACCCATACCTGCCAATCCTACCCTACCCGCCAATGTTTTAACCGTATCCTATCCTACCCACTATTTGGCGGGTAAGGTGACGGTTAGAGATTTTTTACCCGCTGTTAAATGGGTAGGGTGACGGGTAAAGATCAAAATTATCCTATCCTACCCGCTGTTGATGGTGGTTTTTAGACAAGGGGTAAAATTGTAAAACCCCATGACCTAGTGTTACCCGCAACACATTGAATAAGAGCACTTAACTCAGGTGTAAATAATTAATAGGGGTATTTTTTCAAAATACCAGATTAGGGTTTTCAACACAAAACCCTAATTCCAAAACCAAGCCGCATACTGCGCACCATGGCAACAATGCCAAACCAAGCCGCATACTGCGCACCATGGCAACAATGCCAAGCCAAGTCGCATACTGCGCACCATGGCAACCATGCCAAACCAAGCCGCACTCTGCGCACCATGGCAACCATGCCAAACCAAGCCGCACTCTGCGCACCATGGCAACCATGCCAAAACAAGCCGCATACTGCGCACCATGGCAACCATGCCAAGCCAAGCCGCCCTCTGCGCACCATGGCAACCATGCCAAACCAAGCCACACCCTGCGCACCATGGCAACAATGCCAAACCAAGCCGCATACTGCGCACCATGGCAACAATGCCAAACCAAGCCGCATACTGCGCACCATGGCAACAATGCCAAACCAAGCCGCATACTGCGCACCATGGCAACAATGCCAAACCAAGCCGCATACTGCGCACCATGGCAACAATGCCAAGCCGCATACTGCGCACCATGGCAACAATGCAAAGCCAAGTCGCATACTGCGCACCATGGCAACCATGCCAAACCAAGCCGCACTCTGCGCACCATGGCAACCATGCCAAAACAAGCCGCATACTGCGCACCATGGCAACCATGCCAAGCCAAGCCGCACTCTGCGCACCATGGCAACCATGCCAAACCAAGCCGCTGATCGTGTGTCAATCCGTCAAAAATAATTTCACTTTCTTACGCACTAAATTTAAATGAAGCACAAGGTAAGGAAGAGTTCGTATCCACAGAGAGGCAATTGTTGTTAAGTAATTTTCAGTTTCTAAAGTAACCCAATGTATGTTTGTTGTTTAAGAAATAAAAGTAGTTGAAAGCGAAGTAAATAGTTTGAGAAATCAATAAGGAGAAGATATTGGTCAAGGGATGGTATCATTCACAAACATGTATTTTCATCAATGATTAGAATTGGTATTTTAATCTCGTATTTATTAAAAGTCCTAGGATATCTTGATCGCAAGTATAACCCGTTAATTCCCTGTTTTCATCACAACCACATTAAAAGATGCATATGTGAATTCTTCGTCGAAAGCAACCTAAAGTGTAAAAGCACAATTAAGTTTAACTCCCTAAGAGCATTAAGTTTTATGGAATAAGACTCATCAATGCAAACGAATGTGTAAAAGCACTAGACGTTTTAACAAAAGTTATGATTCACTTGTGACTAGTAGGATGTATCACTACAAGCACTAACCACAATTATGCTACTTAGAATCAGGGATAAACAACTTTTTCGTATTGAAAACCCTAATATAGCTCTAGAGATGAACACAAATCGGATTGATTCGGACTCAACCTAACAAGTTTTCAAATCTTATAACACTATTAATTGTGAATCACAAACAATAATTACTGAGACAAAACTAATTCATTGAATCAAAAGCATGTTGAGAAATCAACTTTTATCCCATAACCAATAAGATGTTTAGCTACTCATAGCTAAGGAGTTCATCATCATCAATATTCAATAATAAACAAGGAAGAAGAAGAACAAAACCAAACCCTAGAAGCGTAAAAAAAAGTGGCTCTCCAAAAGAATTCCAAGCAAAAAGATATATCATGTGTTGTAGAAAACCTCCCTTTTATAGTCTTTTTCTCCTTCCAAAATTAGGTCAAGTCTTCAAAGTCCATTAGGTGAAAGTCCACCAAGCCCACAAGGATGAGAAACCCGTGTAGAAAATACGCCCCAAAATCGGTCGCCGGAAGTCTGGGATCGTGGCCGGAAATCGGCCGGAAAGTCGCCGGAAAATAGCCCCGGTGACCGGCAAAGCCCACCCGGTCACCGGTCAACGAGTTGAATCGGGTCAACGGGCCAGAACTAGATCGGATCGGGTGAGTCAGAACTGGATTGGATCGGGTGAGTCAGATGTAGCTGGTCTTCTGGCTAGCTGAGTCAGGCCTAGGACATTTTGCACAGGCTAGTTGCCAGGCTTGTGCTGTGTTGCACAATCCTTGTGCTTCACCTTTAAAACTTCAGTCATCATGCCCTGGCACCTACTGCAATTCCCAGCAATTCAATCAGCAGCCCATTATCATTCTCTCCTATAGTACCAATGACTTCAACCATCAAGACACACTCTATAAAGCCTAATCTGATTACCACCAACAGCTGCTCATTCATGTTATTTGAGCTCCAACACAATCCCAAAGAACACCATTCTTCCCGAAGCACATTCACTCTACTTCACCGCATTCCATATGAACCTTGACAGCCTCACTCATCTCAAACAACTCCTCTTGCAAATGCTACTCGGTTCACTCAACCAGCTTTCACAGAAGCCTCAATTCTCACTCTACAATTCCATCAAGAGTCAGCTTTATCAACACCAGCTCTGCCTGTAACCTGCCTGCACTCAACCTCACCAGCACCACCATTTCAGCCTGCCACAGCCTTTGAATCCCACCACCGCCTCTACTCGCCATTGAACAACCCAGACTCGACTTGACCGCAAAACCCGTAACTCAGCATTCACATTCACATGCACCTGCTCCCACACAGCAACACCAGCCAGAATTGCCTTTGCCAGCATCTCAACTCCCCCTGTAATGCACACTACCACCAATTCTCAGTGCACCTTTAACAGCCGGCACCATCTGCAACATCAGCTCTCAAACTTCAATGCAGCTTCAACAGGCCATTGCAAAATTACCACAACATCTACCTGCAACTCCCATTCATTCAAGACAACCACCTGATTACCAGCTCATTGCCTCCACCTTCCACAAGCAACAATGCCTCAAGCCATTTCCCTTGTCTTCACTACACTCCCCTGTCAACTCAAGGCTACCTGCAATGGCCTAGTCACAGCACCACCCCAGCCTTTACATTCACAGCATCAACAATTCCATCTCCTCCCTGGCTTCTCCACAACTCTTAGCCACTTCCTTCCATTCTAAACAAACTTCAGTTCACTGTTATTGGCACAACTGACCCTTGCTCATCATCATTTTATGCACCACCGCACCTCATACTTGGCTTAATCTCAGCAGCTTCTTACCACCACCAACACAGTTCAGTTCAAGCTTATTCTTAAGCCTTCATAGCTCATCTCAGGCCATCATTCCACCAGCACCAACATTGCAGCTCATAACAACACTCATTCTCAGGGTCCTTGCTCTCTCTCTCAGACATAACCCCACAGCCATTGCATTCCCCATCTGTTCTTCTTGCTGCCAACATTCTTCCCTGTATTGCAAAGCATCCAAAAGAATAAACACAGCCCATGGTTTCTGCTATTGTTCAACATCACTATCAACTCAGACCCATACTTCCACCAGTACCCATCAGAACAACACATAATCATCTCTGGGATATAGAAATCATCACATTCTTCACTACAAGCTCGCCAAATCAGGTCAAACCCAGCCTTTGTATTTCAGAAATCAAACATTTGCTCCTCGAAACACAAAGTACTCAAAACCCACTCTGCTATTTCATCTTTTCTTCTCCAGATCTCACATTATTCCACCCTATTAACCAATCGATATCAGCAACCCTAACTCCTTCAATTAAGTGTCAATTCTTCACTTCATACCGCAACTCTGCTTCAACCCTGTGTCCTTGAATCCTCTCAAATCGGCTTCAATTCGAATCCAGAGCATAAGCTGCAAACTGAATCCTCATTAAATCCGAATTTCCCCATTAAGCAACAACAGAAATCGATGGCATCAACTTCAACCAACAACAGTCGACCACACGAACCCGTATCGACCTTGGTTTTCCGGCGAGAAGAACTCTCGTTAGCAGCAGCAATCATAGTTCTCTCTCTCAATTTCTGGTTTCAGGTGAGACACATTCAATGAAATGAATGGGAAGAAAAGAACCAGTCTAGGGTTGTAATAACAATGTTGGATAACGCCACCCCTCTGCATCAGATAAGGGGATACCCCAATGGATGCCCCATAACAAGTTGTGGTTGTCATTTAAAACCTCTCCAAATAGAGTTGCCCCTTAACCTTGGGTCAGCTCCATGTATCACTTGCCTGTGAGATGACAATTTCGCCCTTTTGCTCAAATTGGGTAACTTCTCCTTCTTTTCCTCCGTGTGACTCCATTGCACCTATAAAACTCAAAAGCACGCGTAAAGTACATAATTCGCACGAAAAATAGCAAAGAAAGCATAAACTCTAGATAGTAAATACGGTGTATTCTACACCTATCAGCCGCACCCTGCGCACCATGGCAACAACGCCAAATTCCAAGCCGCTATGCCTTTGGCCCACGCCCAACATAGCGCCCTAGGTTTGCAAGACTTGCAACTAGGTCAACATGGCTGCACGTGCCATTGGCACATGCCAAAACGTGTCGCAAGCCATATTTCCAAGTCGCTATGACTTTGGCCCACGCCAACATAGCGCCCTAGGTTTGCAAGACTTGCAACTAGGTCAACATGGCTGCACGTGCCATTGGCACATGCCAAAACATGTCGCAAGCCATATTTCCAAGTCGCTATGACTTTGGCCCACGCCCAACATAGCGCCCTAGGTTTGCAAGACTTGCAACTAGGTCAACATGGCTGCACGTGCCATTGGCACATGCCAAAACGTGTCGCAAGCCATATTTCCAAGTCGCTATGACTTTGGCCCACGCCCAACATAGCGCCCTAGGTTTGCAAGACTTGCAACTAGGTCAACATGGCTGCACGTGCCATTGGCACATGCGAAAACGTGTCGCAAGCCATATTTCCAAGTCGCTATGACTTTGGCCCACGCCCAACATAGCGCCCTAGGTTTGCAAGACTTGCAACTAGGTCAACATGGCTGCACGTGCCATTGGCACATGCCAACACGTGTCGCAAGCCATATTTCCAAGTCAGCTGTGACTTTGGCCCACGCCAACATAGCGCCCTAGGTTTGCAAGACTTGCAACTAGGTCAACATGGCTGCACGTGCCATTGGCACATGCCAAAACGTGTCGCAAGCCATATTTCCAAGTCGCTATGACTTTGGCCCACGCCAAACATAGCGCCCTAGGCTTGCGAAACATGCAACTAGGTCAACGGCCATGCATGCCATTGGCACATGCCAACATGCTCGCTTGTTAGTTTCCCTAGCAAAACCACGGCCCTAACGGCCACGCATGCCATTGGCACATGCCAACATGCTCGCTAGCTAGTTTCCCTAGCGAAATCACGGCCCTAACGGCCATGCATGCCATTGGCACATGCCAACATGCTCGCTAGCCAGTTTCCCTAGCAAAATCACGGCCCTAACGGCCACGCATGCCATTGGCACATGCCAACATGCTCGCTAGCTAGTTTCCCTATCAAGGTCACGGCTCTAATGGCCGCACATGCCAAACACACACGCTGGTATCCTAACTTGCAAACCGTGCAACCTACCACCAAGGCATTCCGCACATGCCATTGGCACATGCCAAACACACACGCCGGGTAACCTAACTTGCAAAAACGTGCAACCTACCACCAAGGCATTCCGCACATGCCATTGGCACATGCCACACGCGCCACTAGCAGCGCCACTTGCACTCAAGATGCAACCAACACTCGAGACATCGACACAAACTGGGGATGCTTCTTTAGGGTTTTGGTTTGGCGGTCACAAAGATGCATCGTACACTACGCTCATATTAAGAAAGCGTGAAAAGGAATAAAGCGGTCAAATAAAAGAGGAAATAATGGTGAAAAACGTTTTCGCCCATTAAACCATGCGGTTACCACCTCCTCCCATTATTTCACCCTTTACTCTCTTCCTCCATGAGGCAGTGGTACGTTTCAAACTCGACTTGTATAAATAGGTCTTACCTATTTCCACCCGGTTTTCAACAAGTCTCGGTCGGAGAAATATACTACACTTACACTTTCGGAAAGGCAACTTTGCAAGCTCTCCCAAAAAGCTTTCATCTCTTGCAAGCTTCCTAAGCTTTCACTTTCTCGATACAAGTCGAGATACTACTCTCCTCAACACCTTTCTTTGCTTCCCTCCCCAAATCAACCCTTCTCCTCCACTTTGTGACCGAAGCAAGTCCTGGAACGGCCATTTCTTGGTTTAGGCCGGACTTGTACAGATTGATCTCTCGAACCTATAAAGTGCTCACGTGCAGCATATTTGTTTAGGGTTTGAACCAGTTTCTCACTCACCTACCGAATTTACCGAAATCGGCAGAAACGATTTTTACCCATAAACAATTGGCGACCACAATGGGAGGATTGATCTATCGGCTACAATGTCGACTTGTCGATCTCGTTCTTCGACCCGAGATGTCAAGATGGTGGGGAAGGCGACTCAATCCGACGCAACTACCGCACAACCCGGTTACTAGTCGTAAAACTACACGAGAAAACTGGGACTTGCCGAAGATGCTACCGCTCGATCCGACTCAACCGCCAGACGCCCTGACTACGATTATAAAACTACACCTGAAAATCGGGGAATCGTTGAAGATGCTACCAGCGATTAGGGACTTGCGACTCGGTCAAACTCAACCGCCAGACAACCCTTGTTATCGATTGTTAAAACTACACCGTAAAACTGGAGACTCGGCCAAGACGCTACCAAGAATCGGGGACTAATCGGCGATGCTACCAAAGAAAGCCGCCTTTTACACGGAGAGGGGCGTGTTCACAAAACCTATGAAGTGAGTAAATTTAGAATGCGCAAGATGTACGATCTATTTTTAGGTTCCTAATAAAACCGTCATACTGCTGAGTCTTGTGTCTATTGCTAGCACACACTCTCATAGAAGCAATATTCCTTTCCAAAACATAATCGTAGTCATATTATCAAAACCATTCATCCCGTAAATAATCCAATACCCTAAAAAGCTACCAGTGTCTATCAAAGGTCAAGCTTTGAACCCGGACATCCAATATGTCTTTCAAAAAAAAAAAAAGAACCTAAATGAAAGATTAACAGAAATGTTCAAGGAAAATCATCGAGAGCCGCTCTCTTCATAGTCAACATCTTGGAAAGCTTTTCGAGTTCCACCTCCTGTCGTGCAATCTCTCCTCGGCGGGAAAGTCTTTCGATTGCTGCATCTTTGAACTTTTGGATCTCAGCAAGGCCTTCGACAAACCACGAAGTGTTGAACTCCTTTTCTACGCACACGTCGCGATAGTGCTCCCGATCGGCAATAACGTCTTCGAAACGGTGTGACCAAATCACCACACATATCCTCGATGGAAGATAAAGACTCTTCCACACGCTTAACCAATGCAAATCGACTAGTGACTTTATTGGTTGTGGCCATATGTCCGTACTTCTCCCAGATTCTGGTGTACAACTCCTCGTGCTTAGCCTAAACACGCCTGAAGCCGCCAACCAAAGACATGACCAGGATAAGGAACCAAGTACGGAGGATCAAAAAAGGCGCCTGCACCTGGCCTCACGACTTGCAAAGGGTCTTCTTCCATGCCTACAGCAGCAACCATCATAGAATCATCCGCCGTTTGAGCAACATCTGTGCCCGGCAATTGGCTAATGCCCATCTCCAAGTCACCAGCGGTGGTCACCAAAGGCAAGTTTTCGTGTGGCTCTACCCTAGAATCATCCTCCGAACCGGATTCCTCCTGCGAACTTGAGTTAGACATTTTTCAAAAGAAGAAGAAAGAAAAGAAGCACTTGCGACGCGCTTACTGTGACGTGCTTACTGGACGTGCTTACTGGACACGCTTACTGTATGCACATGCCAGGCACGCATGCCGCACGCGCATGCCAGCCGCAGTACCACACTCTGTGCTAAACAATTTGCATCCTTCCAGCGCTAACAACTTGCGCCCTTCCAGCACCATCCTTGCCCTTCGAAACAGCGCCATGGCTCCAGCACTTCGTGATCAAAACCGTGTCATCTCTGCACGATACACTTACGATCACCAGAACCAGAGCCGCTTCCGCCACCCCGACGGTTATTCAAGCATGGAAACTTCAACCGTCACCAGAGACGCTACTCCACCATCAGGGCAAGATACTAGAAGATCCGGAAGAAGCCGACCCTCTTTTAGCACTATTGATTTGATGAAAAGACAAACGATACTTCAGCAGGACGTGCGTTTATAAATGAAGAGGCTCGCGTTGCTCTTAGACGCCCAGTAGAAGGGGATAAGCAATCTAATTTCGTCACACATGAAGATCAGGAAAGACTTCTCAAAAATCGAAAGCAAGGGAAATCAACAACTCTCCTGAGTTCACAGAGACCCTTCTCCCGTCAGGACCCGCACAATGGGAACTTGACCCACAAAGTCGTACAGTCTATGATGAAACAGTTATGTGAGATTCTATGTTTCTCCAAGGCGTAGCATCAAGACATATTTTGCACCCCTCAACCGCACTGCATCAGGAAAGCAGGCGCTTCCAGCCAGGGAAGCCGTTCCCAAACCCCAACCTCTCCTAGAAAGCACGATCGATAGATGAAACTGGGACTCCTAACCTCTGTTCTCTTGAGGGATGTCGAGTTTGACAGAACGTGACGCGGCCTCCGACTTCAAAATGGTAACCGTCAAGGCTCTGAAAGTTGCAAGACGTCTTTCCAACATTCTCTCCAGAAGTAGCTCCGCATCAACGTTCTCTCCAGAAGTAGCTACGCATCATCGTTCACCAGCAGCGGCTTCGCTTCAACGTTTGCTTCAACGCCACTCCTTCCTGCAAAGTTTGCTCGCTTACGCATCCATCCAATCCTTTTACTTCCACGGAATCCCATGGAATATCAGCCAACCTAATTTGTTACCACGATAATGTAGTCTCTCCTGATTACATCTCCAACCCAGAACTGTTGCCCCTCACTCGTTGATACCAGCCAGAGCTTCACCGCAGCAGCAACTACTACAAAGATGGAAACACGTAAACCATACTTGAGAACGGAAGATATACACGGGAGCCCTTCACTGTCAAAGCTACGAAGAACAATCCACCAAAAATCCGTACCCATAACAAGGTCCTCTACTCTTCAAGGGTGCAGCGCAAGAACATCATCACCTCTCTGTCTAGAAGACGCCTTCAACACTTTACGAGGCCGCGGAGGATCCCGAGTCTGCACTATCCAGGATATGTCGTCATGTAATTTCTGAGCATCCCAGTGTCACATCTAGAAGAGTACGATAGGCTTATATCAAATCCCGTGGAGGGGGGATTCAAGGCGATATAATGAAAGTAGGTCATGCATGGGGACTACCAGCGTAAGATGATTTAACTCCCTCAACCAGGTTATTACCGATTTCAACATCATAACTATCGAGGTTTTACGAGCCGCGGAATTTCTCAACATGAACCCGTACATGTGCACCGAAACTCAAGAGCACGCTGGAAACGATCAACAAGGACGGATTCGAAGGAAGGGGAACGACTAGGTTATCCTCGTCGATAACACTAACGCATGCTCCAACAGGATATCTCCGCACAAAAGGAAAATTTTCCATTCATCAAACAAGCGGTAAAGCGTACGTCGGTCCACGAAAGAAGAAGAAAACATACCGGGTATGATTTTCTTAACCCGAATAACCTTTGTTGGGACGCTCTCGCCGAGTCGGACCTCGCGCCTTCACACGGAGAACTCCGGCCGGTTAGAAGATGGTTCGTCTCTCGTGCGACACGACAAAGAGAGAAACTCAACAAGAAGAACCCTTTCTCAAACGAGGGAGATGATGCAATTACGTCGGATATGAATACGTAACCTTAAAAGGAAAGGAAGCAATGAGGGACATAATGCTTCCAGATTTTAGCATGGACAATGCCCTGATCGAAGCCGCGTGCGTGAAGGAAGGCAAAACAAGGAAACTTTGTTATCTGTAGAAACACCTACTCCCTCCTTGTTTACACCGGCCTCGCCTATCGCAATCAGCTTCCACACCTCGCGCCGGTCCCGCCAGCTAGCACGCTCGCCTCCCAACTCATGCCCAACTTCCCAACGTCGCCCAAGTTGCACCGATCCCACCAATTGCGCCAACTTCCCAATGACCGCCAAGTCACGCCAAAGAAGCACGCACAGCTTCCCTACCTTGCGCCGGGTCCCCACCAGCTAGCACGCCCAGTTTCCTAACTCGCGTCAACCTCCCAATGACCGCCCAAGTCACGCCAGCAAGCACGCACAGCTTCCCTACCTTGCGCCGGTCCCACCAGCTAGCACGCCCAGTTTCCTAACTCGCGTCAACTTCTCAATGCCGCCCAGCTTCCTGTCTCTCAATGATGCTGACTTCCCAATTGCGCCAGCCTCCCGATTTGTGCAAAACTACCAGAGGCAAGGATTCCAAGTCCTATTTATAAAAGGTCAGACAAGCATCCTTCAATTTTCTTTACGGGTTGTTGTTAACGGTTGTCACCATCTTATGCTTACCTCGCAACAAAGCCCCCTGTTAGGAAGCTAAGCGGGGGACTTAATGTTGATGGTGGTTTTTAGACAAGGGGTAAAATTGTAAAACCCCATGACCTAGTGTTACCCGCAACACATTGAATGAGAGCACTTAACTCGTGTGTAAATAATTAATAGGGTATTTTTTCAAAATACCCATTAGGGTTTTCAACACGTAACCCTAATTCCAAAACCAAGCCGCATACTGCGCACCATGGCAACAATGCCAAACCAAGCCGCATACTGCGCACCATGGCAACAATTCCAAGCCAAGTCGCATACTGCGCACCATGGCAACCATGCCAAACCAAGCCGCACTCTGCGCACCATGGCAACCATGCCAAACCAAGCCGCACTCTGCGCACCATGGCAACCATGCAAAAACAAGCCGCATACTGCGCACCATGGTAACCATGCCAAGCCAAGCCGCACTCTGCGCACCATGGCAACCATGCCAAACCAAGCCGCACCCTACGCACCATGGCAATGCCAAACCAAGCCGCATACTGCGCACCATGGCAACAATGCCAAACCAAGCCGCATACTGCGTACCATGGCAACAATGCCAAACCAAGCCGCATACTGCGCACCATGGCAACAATGCGAAACCAAGCCGCATACTGCGCACCATGGCAACAATGCCAAGCCGCATACTGCGCACCATGGCAACAATACCAAGCCAAGTCGCATACTGCGCACCATGGCAACCATGCCAAACCAAGCGGCACTCTGCGCACCATGGCAACCATGCCAAAACAAGCCGCATACTGTGCGCACCATGGCAACCATGCCAAGCCAAGCCGCACTCTGCGCACCATGGCAACCATGCCAAACCAAGCCGCACCCTGCGCACCATGGCAACAACGCCAAATTCCAAGCCGCTATGCCTTTGGCCCACGCCCAACATAGCGCCCTAGGTTTGCAAGACTTGCAACTAGGTCAACATGGCTGCACGTGCCATTGGCACATGCCAAAACGTGTCGCAAGCCATATTTCCAAGTCTCTATGACTTTGGCCCACGCCCAACATAGCGCCCTAGGTTTGCAAGACTTGCAACTAGGTCAACATGGCTGCACGTGCCATTGGCACATGCCAAAACGTGTCGCAAGCCATATTTCCAAGTCGCAATGACTTTGGCCCACGCCCAACATAGCGCCCTAGGTTTGCAAGACTTGCAACTAGGTCAACATGGCTGCACGTGCCATTGGCACATGCCAAAACGTGTCGCAAGCCATATTTCCAAGTCGCTATGACTTTGGCCCATGCCCAACATAGCGCCCTAGGTTTGCAAGACTTGCAACTAGGTCAACATGGCTGCACGTGCCATTGGCACATGCGAAAACGTGTCGCAAGCCATATTTCCAAGTCGCTATAACTTTGGCCCACGCCAAACATAGCGCCCTAGGCTTGCGAAACATGCAACTAGGTCAACGGCCATGCATGCCATTGGCACATGCCAACATGCTCGCTAGCTAGTTTCCCTAGCAAACCCACGGCCCTAACGGCCACGCATGCCATTGGCACATGCCAACATGCTCGCTAGCTAGTTTCCCTAGCGAAATCACGGCCCTAACGGCCACGCATGCCATTGGCACATGCCAAGATGCTCGCTAGCCAGTTTCCCTAGCAAAATCACGGCCCTAACGGCCACGCATGCCATTGGCACATGCCAACATGCTCGCTAGCTAGTTTCCCTATCAAGGTCACGGCTCTAATGGCCGCACATGCCATTGGCACATGCCAAACACACACGCTGGTATCCTAACTTGCAAACCGTGCAACCTACCACCAAGGCATTCCGCACATGCCATTGGCACATGCCAAACACACACGCCGGTATCCTAACTTGCAAACCGTGCAACCTACCACCAAGGCATTCCGCACATGCCAAGCACACACACGCCGGTAGCCCAACTTGCAAACCGTGCAAACTACCACCAAGGCATTCGCACATGCCATTGGCACATGCCACACGCGCCACTAGCAAACGCCACTTGCACTCAAGATGCAACCAACACTCGAGACATCAACACAAACCGGGGATGCTTCTTTAGGGTTTTGGTTTGGCGGTCACAAAGATGCGCGTACACTACGCTCACATTAAGAAAGCGTGAAAAGGAATAAAGCGGTCAAATAAAAGAGGAAATAATGGTGAAAAACGTTTTTCCCCATTAAACCATGCGGTTACCACCTCCTCCCATTATTTCACCCTTTACTCTCTTCCTTCATGAGGCCAGGTATGTTTCAAACTCGACTTGTATAAATAGGTCTTACCTATTTCCACCCGACAACAAGTCTCGGTCGGAGAAATATACTACACTTACACTTTCGGAAAGGCAACTTTGCAAGCTCTCCCAAAAAGCTTTCATCTCTTGCAAGCTTCCTAAGCTTTCACTTTACGATACAAGTCGAGATACTACTCTCCTCAACACCTTTCTTTGCTTCCCTCCCCAAATCAACCCTTCTCCTCCACTTTGTGACCGAAGCAAGTCCGGAACGGCCATTTCTTGGTTTAGGCCGGACTTGTACAGATTGATCTCTCGAACCTATAAAGTGCTCACGTGCAGGACATTTGTTTAGGGTTTGAACCATTTTCTCACTCACCTACCGAATTTACCGAAATCGGCAGAAACGATTTTTACCCATAAACACCCGCGTACTCGCTTTATATTGAAAAGACAAAATAACCCTTCCATTGTTTTTTTCTCCTGCCCATCTTTTCGTTATTTTTAAACTTACCAAGGGCAAACTAAAAACTTATTTTTTCCTTTACCTATCTCTTTTCTTCCCCTCAAATTGAACACAAAGAAACCCATCTCCTTTCCCAGTTCAAACCCTAGACCTTACTGTTCTCGAATTCATGTTCATCTTTGGTTAAAACCCTTTACTCAGTTGGTTCTCTTACACCCTAATAATCTAATTCCGCAAATCGATGCGAAAGTTTTGAATTGACGTCCAATCTTAGGTAAACCCATAATAATCACATAACTATCATTTCTTTTTTCAATAATCTGAATCGGTTTTTCTTTTTATATCCAAAGTATGTTGTATTGCTTGGTGTTTCATTTGTATTTGAAGAAATTATTTGAAATCAGTTGAGTAATATGATTTCCATTATGAGAAATTAACATGCATGTTAACTGATTGATGAAATTTCTCATAGGAATTTGTTCCACATGGAGGACGAGTTCTAATGGGATTTTAAATTGGACAATTGTTGATTTCGGGCTAAGGATTCTTCACCAAAAAAGTAAGGTTAGAGTCTTGATTTCCTTATTATTACTGTAACTGATTTTTAAATTTTTATGAAAAACCCTATACTACTGAAATAGAACTTGGGAATTGGGATTTCTCTAATTTCTTGTGTATTTTGTGATTGATTTGTATTTTTTTTTTTTGGGTTTGTTTGCTTTGTTATATAGAATCCTAATCCTAACTAGAATTTAAATGAATATGTGGGCAGCTTTTGCTGTTTATTCATGTTACTGTGGACTGATAAAGTAAGAAGAGATGGTTTTTAGATGTACTTCATCATATACTGTATGAGTGATGAGCTTGATTCTGATTTGAATATGTTTTCTTGGTAGAATTTGGATGCTTAGTTTTCCATAAGTGAGTGAATTTGTACTTCTGTAGCCTTGCAATTGCTAGGAGTGTACTTGTATGGAGTCCGTTTAGTCTTAGCTGAAGCTAGTGTTGGATGTTAAATAGATTGTACCGAGTGTTCTGTTCCAGTAAGTAGTAAATCTGGGATCACTAATTTGTGTTGTTGTATGTTAGGTATTTGTCTTAATAATAATATAACTGTATTCTCTCAAAGAAAAAGCACTCCGTAGTTGATACTCTTAGAAATATGCATCCATGACTTAAAAATATGTTTCTTGGTAAGGTTATATTTGTTGTGTAACTCGAAGCATGTACCTTTGTTTAGATTTAGGTTGATTTTCGCTTTGTTGGGTGTTTGTGCATTTGAGCTGGTACCATGTAATTATGAAGTAGGTAATTCGATAATGTTATCATAGGGTCCCGTGTTAAGTAATGCGATAGTGTCTTTTGCATTAATAATAGTTTGCTCGGACAGTGAATATCACGGATTAATAAACTCCCATTGTACACGCATTTCCTCTCTAGAAAGATTTTTCATGTCCCATCCCAACCACTGCCACAATAAGTCTCTCCTTCATACTATTAAGAATTGTAAACATACGTATGTTTCTATCTTCAACCAAAGACCTCATCTTGTCAAATTTAGAGCAGCTAGATTCACATTTACTGATTCTAAATTCATTATAAAAGAATTTTATTGTTTCATTTTTGGAAAAATGGGAGGACTAGTGGGTCTACTTGTATATTAGTTAACTTGTTTCCATTATCTTTTTAGATGCATGCTTTGTTATTTCATGGTAACTCTTCCGGTAACCTTAGACTATTTAAATGTTTTGCCTTTGTCGCTTGTTCTTCGAAAATATTAGTTTTTCTTGATAACATTTCTAGGAAAGTCATTTAATGAAAAAATGTGAATTGATTCTCCGACCTCGTAGTTAAGTGCAGGGAACAAATGATGCAATGTTTGCAAATCTTATGTAATTATTCCACTTTAACTACCCGAGTTAGTCAAAAGTCCTTATTTACAGTTTACTCTTTGGCTGTATGTAGAGTGTGGACTCTGAAGTAATATTTGTGTTGGTAGCTTTTTATTGTTGTGCTTAGTGGAATTAGAACACAAGTTTAGCATATTTTCTTGCACTCTTGTAGTTACTGTATTATCGTTATTACTTTTTTCTGTTGATATCACATATCCTTTTGGCTCATATTCAAGTACTTTTGATGATTACTCATTGAATCTTCTTTTTACATACAACAGAACTAGTTTAACAAATACAACAAAAATTAAGTCTCAAATACAACTGAACTGGGTTAACAAATTACGTGTGTTCCATTAGTTGGTTGTGTGAAATTCTATCAAACTTGTCAGCTTTTTCTTGTCATAAAGAATATCACAAGACATTGTTGTAGCTCCTTTAGTATTTGTTTTCAAACTCTTGCTCTTTTGTTAAATGTATCATCTTAGTTACATCCCTACATGCAAATTTGCTTGAAATGACTCTGTTGTTTCATTGTTCTCATCACATACTAGAGTGAATAGGACTAAAATTCCATTTCTTTATGTTGTACTGGTAAGGGCTGCACTTTGTTCTTTCAGAGAGTGACACTAGTGCGCTAGTTGAAAAGATTTCGCTACAAGACTTCAATGGCCTCAGTACTGCTGCAGATATTAGTTAAAGAACTTAATATTGATGTCATTCTATTTCCTTTGAGACTGATCTTCACATCAGGATCAGTCACTAAATATGGTTTAGTTTGTGCAGGCTTAGTGTGAGCAAACATGGTTGAGATTATTGAATAGATTTCAACGAGACCTCTTATTCCCTCTCAAGTTGCATCTCAATTTGTGCAACGAAGGGCCGGTACTCTTATTTGGTGATCTTAGTACGTATTCCATCATTGTAGATGATGATTGAAGAAGAAGGTCGTATGAAGAGCTTTTGGTGATGATACTCTTATATGAAGCACAAGGTTACGTGAAGAAGATGGAATTATGCTGGGATTCATCGTCGATTTTGAAAAGAATAGAACTTTTGTTTCTTGAGACTATAAATGGCTTTGTGCCTAGCAGGATGCTTTTGTTTGTTCATTTTTACCTTGTTAGATTGGCAGTACCATTAGATAGGCTGGCTCTTATTTGCTGTGTTGTTGCAAGATTTTTTTTTGTTTTTTGGGAAGCATTTTTTGTAACCAGAAAGTCAAGAACATAGAAAACTAAAAAAAACGGTTATACTCGCCACCCTATCCTACCCGACTCGCCAATTAATGGGTCGGGTAGGATCTTACCCGCTTAATGGCGGGTAAAAAATTTCTTACCAACCAGTCAGTGGGCAGGGTGGCGAAATATGCCATGTCCTACCCACCCTACCCGTTGTGCAGCCCTATCAAGAACTTTGCTTAACTCTGGTTAGAGTATTAATCACAGTGGGCCTAATTTCACTTATGTTGATGGGTAAGCTTTTTTTTTTTTTTTTTTTGGGCCTCATAAGTGAGGAACTTCCTTTTTGACTCTTCTTTTCTTTTACTATGTCAGAATAAACATATCTTTGATCCTTTTCCGAGAGTTGACTTCTGGATGAACACACACCATTTCTCTCTGAGTAATTCATCTCCCGACCGGGAAATTATCGGGACTCCATCCTTGCTATAAACTACAGTATGTCTTCTTCTTCTTCTTCTTGGATCTATTTATTTTTGTTTGAAATGAACAGTACACTGTAAGCTGATCTTTCATTTTAGGAATCGACCAAAATTATCGCTAAAATTGTTTAAATTATTATAGGGAATCGATTGGACTCCGTTATAGTAATTTGGGGATGGAAGAAACACTAGGTCAAATGATGAGTAACATCGACTTGGATAACGAGGATCCATACTTTGATTTAGAGCATAAATCACCACCGATATTCAGAATACCAAATCATATCAAAGAAAAGAATAGAAAATTGTATGAACCACAGATCGTCTCAATTGGTCCATACCACTATGGTAAACCTAAGTTAATGCCGATGCAAATCCACAAGAAAAGAGCTGTTGCTCACTTTGTTAAGAGATCTGGCAAGTCCATCCAGTTTTATTTAGATAGGTTGATGGAAGATGTGAAGCATTTCAAGGAATCTTATGAGGGAATCGACTCGATTCAGGAATGGCAACATGATGCTAATTTTGTTCGCCTCATGATGGTGGATGGAATCTTCCTTTTCGAGTTTTTGTCCGTATTGAGGGGTAGTCAGAAGAATGACTACGCTAGTATTGATCCCATTTTCGGCTATGATGGGCATATATTGGTATATGATTCTATGATGCAGGACTTGTTGTTGTTGGAGAACCAGTTGCCTTACCAGGTGCTCTCTACATTGCTTTCTGTCTCCGAAGGCTTGCCGGAAGAGGTAGACCAAATTTAAAATCTCTATTTCAGTTAACTTATATTGTTTGCACATTACCCATTAAGTATTCTGAACAGACAAATTCATGCACTTTCTTGATTCAGTTATTCGTACTATTGGGTGTAAATTTCTTTGGGCATCTAGTTCTATCTTGTTTGAATGCTTGTCAATTTATGGAAGTGGATTAGGATTCCCGTCTTAGGGGAATACTTTACACAATCCAACTTTTGACTGATGGGGTTGATTGCCTACTTGTTCAGTGTTGAGAGTAAGGGGGTCTCAGCAATGAAGTTATTAGCCCAACGAAGATAATGAGCAGTAGGCGCGATACTAAGTACTGATTATAAACATAGCGAGGAGAGAGACCTATAGCACTTGCAAAAGTCAGAACTTTTGCAAATTGCTAGTCCAAATTATGGAACAGTTTTTGTAGTATTCTATGATCACTGACTATAATCTATAATTTTGATTGTCATGTGGGCTCTCAGTGAGTGATCCATGGCCTGATATCTGCTTAGATCTCTCCAGCCTAAGTGGCTAAATACAGTATGCAATTGGCTTTGATGCAGGGTATACAGAGTATTCTATCCTGGATGATGTTTGCTCCGAAAAGAGTCCCAGGACTGCATTTGTTGGACATGTATATGAAAGGATTAGTGGGAGAAGGACAAAGATCAGAGGAGGAGGAGGAGGAAAGATTCATTAAATTCTCTGCATCCAAGCTTCATAAGTATGGCATCAAATTCAAAAGGGTTCAGAGTGTCAGCAGGGTCAATTTTGACAAAAGGATTGCAATACTAAAACTTCCTTCCATCATTATCAACAACTACACCGTATCTAAATTTCACAATTTGATGGCTTATGAGCTTCGCGTGATAAAAGGTAAGGATCTGAACTCTTACATTCGCCTCATCAGTACTCTAGTTCAGTCAAGTAAGGATGTTATGCTGCTCCAGTCTGAAGGGATTATAGTGAGTTCTATGGCCAGCGAGTCTGTTGTGGAAGTGGTAAAGGAGCTAGCTAAAGTTTCAGTGGTAGATTTAAATTGTAAATTTAGTCTGGTGATTGAAGAGGTGAGGGAATATTCTGAAGAAAATGCGAGCAGATATATGAGAAGGTTTCTTGATAATTGGGCTCCAGTATCTGTTCTGGTAGTGGCTGTTTTGTTGGTTTTGTGTCTGTATAGAGTGGTTTCTTGAGTCTGTAAATATGGAATTGTGGAAGAAGTTAAGAATAGAGAGTGGTTATACTCACTGGTCCTGCCCATATATACTCAGCTCACTTGTGAAATTATTACGTAAAGAAACTGACACCATCCAATACTCTTCTAAGAGCATGTTGCTGGGCATCGTTTAGATTTCAGTCGGATTATTTGTATGTTTCAGTTGAACAGTTTATTGTTCGACTACGCTAGCTATCTGAAGAAAGTCAAAGATTATAACTGCTACAAACACTCACCAGATGTTTGGCCTCCTATTGTTTGCGGATTCCAACATCTGTTGCACCGAAGCTACCATGCCTGATCTGGTTTGGGGTGCTGCTGTACTGACTCTTATCAGGAGGTAACTTTTTTGAGAATTTGGTCAATTGGTGTATCATCTTCAATGTCCCTCTAATTAAAATTTTATCTTCAATGCCAGCTCAACTGGAAGTTGGTTTATAAGAATCCCAGTTTCTTCCACAAACTGTGTGCAGCTATCTCCTTGCCACCTTCAAAATGGGTAACAGTTGACGATAATAATAATAAAGAGGTCATGTGTATGAGGACTCCATGTGCTTTGTCTGTCCTCAGGCAATCCCCAAGCTGTCGCCAAAAGTGTTGGCTGATCTCATTCTTAAACAGTTTGCAGGATACAAATTGGCTATTTGCAGTTTCATTGGTGATATCAAAGATGCCAATTTGCTTAAAGCACGCCTCGCCTGAGTTGGTTCTATACTTGATCGGAGCATCTGCCGCTGCAAGTTGTTTTGGATAACTGGCCATAACATCCAGGCTCCAGGGTATCACCAACGTGAAGAAAGCATGAGAGGACCGAAGATTACATGCCAGTAATAACAACCATCTGAGAATTGTCAAACTGGAAGCACTCAGCTTCAAAGGTATTTTATGAGATTGAAGGATAAGCCATTACAGATGGGACTTTAATGTTCAGGAGATTGATGTTTTAGTATTGTCTCTGAAACATTAAAAGTTAACTGTTACAGAAAAATGAAAGTAAAATCGCTGTAAATTATATTTGTCCAATTGCATTAAAAACCTACGCTAAACCAATCAAACAAAATTATGGAACGAACCATAGTGCTGATATGGAGAAGTTATCTTCAACTGAATTTCTTCTGCGAACGGTTCTACTATTCCTGCAACAGCCAAGGCTATGAATGAAAGCAATAATCCGATACCCATTTTTATTGTTGCACGGATCCCATTTGGCTTTCCGGTATACTTTGCAAGTATGGGAATCATAAAATGCTACCCATATTGTTAAAGTAGTAATTGTGAACAGAGCAAAGGACCCTGCTGGAATTTCAAAGTTTGTGGTTATGTGTCAATTCATGGTTTTTGCTTGCAGAACTGGAATGGAGTTCTGTGAGAGTGTCATATAGATCATGAAACCGGTTGACCAGATAGGGATAACTCTGATTAGTGATTCGAGGATTTCTACTTGACTGACAGCGCAGAGCTCCCATGGTTTGGTAGGTGATCCGTCAGGTTTTAAATCTTCTTCTGGATTCTAATGATGCAAGATTTGTTTAGAAACCTACACAAATTGCAAGTGAACAACAGACGCACATAATGATACAACATTAATATACTAAATTGAAACTCTAAAGACATTCATCCAGCTAAAAGTTGTTAGGAGGCCATTCAGGCAGAGTTGGTTATTGGCAGTTTTTACTCTGCCAGAACTGAAACGTACTAATGTTCTTAATTGAACACTCAAGTTGATAGGCACATTGTTAGGAAAAATTGTTTCACACTCAAACGATATAAACTATTGTCTCACTAGTAAGGCCACATGTGCGATGCACATTCTTGAATTGGATTCTTTTAACAACACCAAATTTGATAATAATGGGAAAAAAAATCTTAAAATAAAAATTTAATATCCTTGTTTATACTCATTACATAGATAATTTAAAGAGCTTTCCAAATATATCAATTTTGCAAAAATCCGATGTGTATTTTTAAAGATATTTAAGTTTTAATTTTTTGATCTATTTTTAAAACAATGGCATTCCTGTAAATATACAAATATTAACTAAAAGCTTAGTTAATGGGGGCATTATTGTCATGTGAAAAAGCTTCACCAAAAGAAGGCTTCACCAAAAAGAGATCTTTTCTTTATTATAGTAAGATAGTAGACAGATAACTACTAATAATGTGATTTTGGTGGGAGTGGTACCTTTGATGGTGCAACAAGCTTTAAATCCTTGCTGTAATAAAGAACCCATCTGAGTTAATTTGTTAGGGAGCAAGACAAAGATCAAGACGTCCATTTCTCCATGCCGCTACGGAGACTTTAGCAAATCCAGTAAACAAGCTTGTACTAGATTTCACTTTGATGTAGAAAGAATTCCCAAGGAAGGAGAAAAGGGCAGACAACAACATAAGAACTGCAGGAACTGCGAAACCTACTTGCCATCCCATTTGATCTTGCATATATACTGTCAAGGGAAGCAAAGTTGAAAATCCAATTGTAGCATAATAAAAGTTGAAGTAGGTCTCTGTAAGATGTCTTCATTTTTTTTGCGGGGTTATCTGTTTGAGCCAACTGATCCGCACCAAATGCTATCGAACAGGGTCTAATACAACCAGCTCCAATAGACATTAGTCCTAGAGATGATAATAGAAAAATGAACTGAGCTGCTGGTGTCGCTGATTCACATACATTTAATGACAAATCACAAGGTTTTGGTTTCACCTGTGGAAAAATCGCCAGTTAACCATAACTGGACTATCCCCTGCAAAGTTGAAGTTAAATTTCTCACACCATGACAGCTTAAATATCATACTTACAGATCAAAGATGGGTTACTTAATTGCATTCACATACATTTGAACAAGGTACTAAATGTTTGGTTGATTAAATACAAAATCAAATTTGGTTGAATCCCATAACTTGCTACTTTCTCAAATGCTTCATTCACTGAAAAAATCCCACAAATAATTATCACAAATTATTCCTTCAAAATTTCACTCAAATCACTTAAAAAACAAAACTTCTTTTTTTTTGCTCAACAGAAACTCAAAAATTAATGATAAAGATGGAACATTTACCTATAATTATCACAAATTATTCATTCAAATTTCAATTAAATCACTTCAAAATCAGAACTTTCTTTTTTTTGCTCTACAATAAAACTCAAAATTAATGATAAAGATGGAAATTTACCTATGATGAAAGGAAGGGTTTTTAGACCACCCTTTGTACTTAAAGTCTCTTGTATGGGGATTTCCTGATTCTGAGTTTTCTCCACTAATTCCATTTTTCTCCTCTTTTGCTTCTCTGAAGCTCATCTTTCTTTGAGTTCGCAATTAGGGTGTTGGGAAATTGAGGTTGAAATTCATTCATTGATTTAATCATGGCTGATGGATTTGGTTCCGATTGTAATGCGCGTATATCAGCAATCTTAATTTTCTGATTGTTTCCAGGAAGAAAACAGGAAAATGGGTGTTGAGTGGGGACTGAAAATCCAGAAAAGAAGGAACCGTTTGGGGACCATGGTTTTTTTTTTTTTTTTTTTTGGGACCAAGATTTTATTTTGGGTAAGACATTAGAAGTAAATCTAGGTCACCCCTTATCTAGATATTTATATTAATGCCTAAATTACCCTCCTGATTAATTTTAGGTAATGATTAGTTAGTGTTAATATTAGGTAGTGTAATGATTAGTGAAATGATTAAGTTAAAGATAATTAGTGAGATTCAAAAATCATATGGTTTTTTTTTTAAAAGAAGTAGAATTATTGAGAGAGTAAAGTTAGAGAAGATGAAGAAGGAAAACATGAAAAACAATGGATTTTACCAACCACAACTGGAGGAAGAGTATTTGGGTACCCAGGTATGCTTCAAACTTAGATAATGTTGGTTAAATTGCTCCAAATTTTCAAAAAAAAGTAAATTTTTAGAGTAGATTTGGGCTTGTTCGGTTACCTTATGTGAAGAACAGGTTACCGAACTCATCTGAAAGTGTAGTTCGGTTACTTTTTCCAAACATGCAGGTTATCGAACTCGCTCTTTAATGGAGGTTTTTAGTCGTTCGGTTAACAGACATGATACCGAACTTTGTTTATACGATTTACAGAGTAATGTTCGGTTGGTTTGCAAACTTTAACCCAACAACATATCTAACCGAACTCCACATGTATGCAACTGGTGAAGAGTTCAGTTTGTCAAGATTTTTTGCGAACAAACCGAACATAATGGGACAAGTTCGGTTAAATTGTAACTCAACATAGTAGGCAAAATAGCACAGTTCGGTTACATTGGATTTTTTTTTTTTTTTGTAATATGAGTAGAGTTCGGTTAGTAGATAGTTTTAGAAATTTTTGCGAACCAACCGAACAGAGTAGGAAAAGTTCGGTTAAATCATAACTCAACATAGTGAGAAAAATAACACAGTTCGGTTACATTGGATTTTTTTTTTTTTTTTGTATTATGGGTAGAGTTCGGTTACTAACTAGTTTTAGAATTTTTTGCGAACCAACCGAACAGAGTGGGAAAAGTTCGGTTAAACGAGAACTCAACATAGTGGGACAAATAGCACAGTTCGGTTACTTTGGATTTTTTCTTTCTTTTTGTAATATGGTAGAGTTCGGTTACTAGATAGTTTTAGAAATTTTTGCGAACCAACCGAACTCGCAGTTCGGTAACCTAATTTTAAATCCTATTGAACCGCATTGTTCTTCGTGTTCTTCCTTTTAGGAATTTCGGTTAAGAAACTAGGGTTTTTGTGAAACGCGCCTGAACCAAACGAGGCACTGTAACTTCCATATGAACCCTATTTTGATGATTTTTATTCAATTAAAAGTAATGGGGTTTTGATGATTTCTGATTTGCTAGATGTGCTAAATCGGGACCTTTTACAGGGAGTATGGGGTTTTCTTTTGAAGAACCATTCTTATACTCGATTTGGGGAAGAAGAGAAGAACATGAGAACAATTTTCTCCTCAATTTTGTTTTTTTTTTTTTGTGCGGCTAGGTTTAGGGATTCTTTTGTTTTTGTTTTAGATTAAATTAGGGCGGTTATTAGATTAGAGTTAATTTTAATTAGGGTAAAGGGCAAATTAGTAATCTCATGATTTTAGGACATCCCTTAACATTGTAGGGTAGGTGGCCTAATAAGACCATGGTCCCCAAAAAAAACCATGGTCCCTAAAAAATGGTTCAAAAGAGATGCACCACCACCGCTGACAGCGCAAGGCGTGTGCAATCGCCCAAAATCCCCACTACCGTATAGTCTCGTAAGCCCAAAAACAGAATTTTGCACCCTTACTAAAAAGCCCAAGTGAATTTCTGCACCTTAGTAAAAGCCCATGTGAATTAAACTTACTTCTATAAGTTTCCCATTTGCAAGGGAAACCAATTCTCTTTGTTCACCAACTTTTTTTTTTCCAACTTTTTTTTTTTTTTTGAAGAGTAAGGATAATATGTATAAAAAATAAAATGTAATAAGACCAAAGAAGGTCCCCATTTTTGTGTTACAGAGATTTATGAGCTATCAATCATAACTTTCCAGTGTGTTACAAGCTTTCTAAATGAATTACCCCAAAACCATTTTTCTGCATTGCCCCATTGAAAGATCAAAGCTTTAACTTCATTGATGATTATTCCTTCAGCTCTATGGGGTTTGTTTGCCATAACCCTGCGATTTCTTTCTTCCCAAATAGCTCTGACAATGGCAAAAATAAGAATAGGCCAGATTTTCCTCCCTCTGTTACGACCTCGCCTTGTTCTTTATATGTCTACGATTTGATATCACAAATCGGGGCTACTCGACCAATTCCTACTTATGAATGTACTTCATGGGGAAAATATTCTAGAACCAAAACTCATATTTCCATTAGTCATCCTCTTCCTAAAGCCATACCTTTTCCTCTTCCAGGAAATAGAGATTATGCTTTGGAAATAAGGTATGAACGCCTTCCAAGGTTCTGTTTATTCTGTGGCTTGATAGGCCATTGGATGAAAATGTGCCCAAAAGTGTGCTTTTATAAAGATCATGTCTTCAACAACTTCCCAAGTCATCTCCATGAAGAAGCTTTGGAATTAGTGAAACCTACGTACAAGCCTTCAATATGTGTCTCTGGTAGAATTGCTGAACAAGAAAAACCTGTTATCAAGGATATTTCACAGTAGATGATCCTCAGTATATGCAAACTGATACTGGAGATGGTCAAACAAGTAACATGCAAAACAATTCTGCTCCAACCTCAAATAACCGTATGTCTCGAGGAAAAGAAAAATTGTATGATTACAGATGTGTGCATATTCGGGATATCCAAGCCGTATTTGGAACTCTGAATTGTGTCTCCATCGTGAATATCCAAGCCGTATTTGGGATGATAAAGGAAAAAAAATATCTATTGCATCTCAATTTCCTTTCAAAAAGGTCGTTGCAAAGCCAAAACCTTTAGTTTCAAAATCACAGGGATAAAATATGAAAAGTATTGGGCAGTGGATAAAATCAATAAAATGCTATACATTGATGCGTTGCTTGACCCACGACGCAAGGAAGCCTATCTTAGATTTGCTTTGAGAGAGTTGCTGAAAGACAACCATGTTACAGTTGACCAAGAGTTCCATGGTATGATGAAGTCAATTAAACTTGTTTTAACAAATATGTTTGATGAGTATGCACTATTATATAAAGGGGATGATATGGTCTCAAGACCTACAGCTGAAATACAATCTGATACTTCTCTTTCACAAGAACCACGGAATCCTATCAACAGATTTGTTGAGTCTGAAAAACATCAAGAAACAGTTGAGGGCAAAACAGAGCCGGATATGTATTTGTCAGAGAAAATAGAGGATTTTAATGCACAATTTGATATTTTGAATTGGTGGAAGGTTAACTCTTCCAAGTATAAGATCTTGTCCAGGATAGCTCGAGACGTGCTGGCTATGCAAGTATCAACAGTAGCTTCTGAATCAGCTCTCTCCATGGGTGGTCATGTTCTTAATGAGTATCGAAGTTCCATGATGCCAAAAACAGTGCAAGCACTGATCTGTGCTGAAGATTGGATGAAAGACAAACCAATCAATTTCGAAGAGATGCTAGAAGGGATTGAAAAAATTGATTTAGGTAATTCTCAAACCTTGATTTCTTTGTTTTTGTATCTTTCGCTTAGTTTCTTTGTTACTGTCTATATGCCACCTCCATCATTGGATTTCCTTCTCCTTAGAAAGATACTATGTATTGTGTTATGGGAATGTTTGTTGCTTTCTTATATTAGGTTAAGCTATATTCCTAAATTTTCAGTGGCTTAACCAATTGTAGTTGCACTTTACATGCTATTGGATTACAGGTCTATCCTGTGTGAATAATGAGTACATGCTTGTGGTGATTTTTAGGGTCATGGGTCTAAGCACATTTTTCAAATGATCTACATTTCTGTCCACTTGCAAGTATGAAATAGATATGACCATACTTGTTTCAACATACCGAGCATCTGAATGTGACTTCTCATATGATTCAGAATAATGTCAAGTTCTACAGCTGGTGTGTTTGTTCTTGAACCCAACCAACCGAGGATGTTTAACTGGATCCTCTAATAGTAGGTTAACTTGCAAGGAGCGAAGTTCTAATGTTAATTTGTTATGTGCATTCCTAACTTTATTTTGAATCATGGCGTACTCTCTTTAGATTGCAATAGTATATTAGTACAATTAGTACTTGTTATATGATCACAGTTCAATGTTATCTAATTGCAAACATTCCTTCTCATTTTACAGATGCGGAAGAAATTTTGAAAGAAATTCCGGACATATCAATTATGGATTGAATGAACTAGTATTCAAATCCAAGGACTCTTTTTAGCGTGAAATTTACATTGGCTTGGCACCAGACTTGTTGCATTTGATAGTTTACCTTCCATTGTTGCAAGAATTAGTACTTTTTTGTTTTCGTTAAAAAAAACACAATACTCTTTTGTGTTACCAGTACTCTCTTTTGTGTTAAGATTTCTTGTTTCTGAACTTAGTATTTTTATTTGTTTTACTGTTTTTTTTTTCTTTTTCCCTTAGTAAATTCGCAGTTAATCCGCAACCGGCTCGTATCACTCGCTGATCCGCGGATGTGAAATCCGCAGGTGATTGGACCGGACACGGTTTGATTTTCCAAATCCGCAACTTTGACGGATTGGTTGCGGGTGACCCCTAATCCGCAACCATCCGTCCGTTGCACACCCCTACACCCGTTGATCCGCGGATGTCAAATCCACGTATGATTGATCCGGACACGGTTGAGTTTTCCAAATCTGCAATTTTGACTTATTGGACATGGGTGACCCCTAATCCGCATCCGTCCGTGCGTTGCACACCTTATCAATGGTTAGGAGGCCATTCGGCTCTAGCCCAAACCCAAACGAGGCCCAGCTCAATGTTGGCCATGCGTCTTATTCAGTATTTTCATGGAAGCATGTAACTAGTTAGTCTAGAATACAAGACTCTGCATCATTAATCAGACGGAACTTGTACGGGCCTTTCAGCCTTAGGATGTTTTAAGTATCGAAAATTACAAATGCCTTTTAACAACCAGGAATTTTTGGTTTAGTATATGCATAGATTCATTGTTAGATGCAAGTCATGTTTGGGCCACTTTTACTGTACTCCATTTTAAGCTTCATGCTTAGATTTGTGGAGATACTCTTCATAAATAGAATGATTGATCCTGGCCGACCGTTAATTTCATCAGTTCTAGCGTTCTCGTCTTCAGTTTCCACCCCTGGCTGGCTAGCATCAAGGGGAAAGCTTGGGGAAATCCTTAGAGTGCCAATTTCTGCTAAAGTATGCCTTGATATGACTCTTTAGAGATGATACGATCTATCTTCATTTCTGGGTTTTGATTGTTTACGGAATGCAAAGAATGACCTAGTAACAAAGGTCGGAAGAACTTAGAACATCAAGTAAGCCTAAGTCGTAAAAGGCAGAGGGAGAAAATAAACAATCAAGTAAGCGTAAGTTGTAAAAGGACGAGTTAATAAGTAGGTTATCTTGCTTATGCACTTGGTAAAAGTACCACGTGAGAAAGATCTCTGATGATCTGATAGGTTGTAATCATAACTTAGAAGCTGCAGTAATTTACAATCTGAAAGAAAACTGCCGGCTATCCAGCCATCCTGGGATTGTATGTAGAGCTACATCATCAGTTTACCATCCTCAGATCGTAGAGATACATCACCAGTTTGACCTTTCTCGCTTGTAATTACGAGGATATCGACAATGTGCTTAAGCATTGATATCAAATCATCAAATTATACTATCGAGTTATGGAGGTCTGATTCTACATTGTTCTATTTACCTTTTTTTTTTTTGAGGAGAAAGGTTAAGTTTTATAAAGAAAAAATCTAACAAGGCAAAGCCCCCATTTTTAGTGTTACATCAATTTTACATACGATCAATAATGACCTTCCAGTGAGTAATGAGTTCACGAAATACTACAGCAAAAAACCATTTCTCATTGCATCCCCATATATAAATTAAATGCTTCACTTCAGAGATGGTTTCTTTTTCATATTTGGGTCTTTTCCCGGCCATTATTCTGCTATTTCTCTCATTCCATAATGCCCAGCATACTGCAAAACGGATCAACGGCCATATTTTCCTACCTCTGTTGCGGCCTCTTCTAAATTTCCAAGCTTGGAGTTGAGAAGCAATTGTTCCTCCCTGTACTCATCTGATGTTATACCCACCAATAAAGTAATACCAAATTTTATATGCATAATCACAATGCAAGAGAAGGTGATTCACAGATTCCTCATGAAGGTTACAGAAAGCACACATTGTATCTTGTATTTGACATCCCCTTCTGTTTAAATTGTCGATAGTTGGAATTGAAATTTGAGCAGCTGACCATAGAAAAAAGGGAAAATTGGGAATATGTCCCGTTTTCACTAATTGAGTTGGGGATCCGTCCCCAAACGGAAAAAATTAACAAATCCATTTTTCAGTTTAGGATGTTTGAATATATTTGGGAAGGATAGCTTCAGTGCTTGATTTCCTTTCCATTTATCCCACCAAAACTTGATTGTATTCCCTTTTGAGATTTCCGTAGTGGTGATAGCTTCCATTATTTGTTTTTGCTTGTGTATTCCAGGCCAAATACCTCTACCTTGAGGATCCTTAGAGTCTTTCACCCATAAATCTTCTGGAGCTGCGCCCTTTTTTTCTCTTATTATCCTGGTCCAAAGCTGAGATTTTTCCTTTGTGAATCTCCATGACCATTTAGCTAGAAGAGGTTTATTGGTGATCTTCAAGTTTCTGATTCCCAAGCCTCCCAATTTTTTTGGTTTGTTTATTCTATCCCAAGCAACCCAATCTATTTTCTTTTTTTCAGTTGTTAATCCCCAAAGAAAGTTCCTCATTAATTGATTTAGTTTCTTCTCAACTTTTACGGGCATTGAGAAAATTGACATGTAATAAATTGGCTGACTAGAGAGAGATGTCTTGATGAGCAAAACTCTATCAGCTTTAGTGAAAAATTTTCTTTTCCAAGGGGCTAGTTTTTTTTGGAATTTTTCAATCACTAGATCCCATATTGAGTTGTTTCCCACTGCCATCCCTAAATACTTCAAGGGTAACTTCTCTATCTTGCATTTCAAAATTTCCGCAATGTTATGAATCTTATGATCCGCTCCAATGCTTATGACTGCACTCTTGTTAAAGTTAACTGACAATCCAGGTATGGCTTCAAATATTTGTAGAACTAAAAGTAGATTTTCTGCTTCTTCTTCTGTGCCATCCAAGAACACCAAGGTGTCATCAGCAAATTGCAGGTGAGACACTTGCACTGTGTTTATATTAAACAAGTTCTGTAATCCCGTGCACATGCCCGGGCTAGTTCATTAACTGATGGAGAAGAGGTAATTCATAAAGGTTAACCATACACATGAAGCTTCAGTACATTAAAAAACCTTTCAAAGGAAGTAAGAAGAAGAAATTTGGAAATAAGATAGTAGAATGCAACATGGATGGTTAAAACTCTCGTAGGATTACAGGAGTGCCCATATTCTCGTAATTCTGCAACAGATTTTATTATTGGACATTAATGTTAACCTTAATGATTTTATATGATTTTATAACTTCCCTGGAAAAAGAGTATTTATAACTTCCCTCTAAACGCTATATTTTTATTTTTGTTGGTGTTGTAGGGATTGTAGCCCATGGATGTGCGGCCCAATATAGTGTCTAGGGTTTACTTCCTACAAGTATATATAGGACATTGTTTTATGTAACCAACTGATGCTGATGATATATAGAAACTCTCTTTGCCTCTGTCTTCCCTATATTTTCCTAAAACACGTTATCATGCACGATGCTACCGCAGAGCGAGATTGGTTGATTTTTTTTTCTACATGGATGATAAACACAAGTTATTCACAAAAAAAAAAAATGGTGTTTGAATTTACATCATCACACTTATGGAATCATCGTCAAGTTAAGTGTTTCTCTTTCTCTGATTGTGACAGATTTGATTTAATTTTTAATTTAATTATTATATTAAATTTAATTTGATTCGATTAATGGGGGAAGAAATGTTGTTTTGATTAAACTAATAGGCGTAGAATGTTGATTTGATTATAACGCCCTAGGAAATCTAAATCTGGCTGCGTGAACGAAACTAACTCCGTTTTATTTTTGGGCAATAATGCCAAAGGAATAAGATGGAACGGGTGAAATATGGAATGGCTAAGGAAATTTGTTGTTTGAAAAATCCTTATTTGGGAAGGAAGAGGTCCTGTGGACGATCCTGCCAGTTCGTGGAGGAAGTAAAATCTCCGGTTGGGTCCATTATCTCGGGAAGCTCCATTATAGTCTGGATTTGGTTTTTTTTTTTCTTCTTTATGTTCTTTCAATCTTATACTGAGAAGGTATATCCAAACCTCTTTCTTTATTTCATTTTTATGTTTGTAATTTGATGTGATATGCCAAAAGATGTTTGCTATGCCTTGACGTGTCAACTTGTATTACTTATCGGCTATCATCGATTCATCATTATATATGTATGATTGTATTTCATCCACATGTCTTTTGCCGCAAAAATTTAGTCATATGATTTGCTTTCCGTAGTTTGTCCTGACTCCCAGGTGATTTATCCTCTATAGTTCGTCTATGTGATTTTATCATGGTGATTGTTTTACGTAGCTATATGAACTTTAATGGTTCTTGGAATCACATGTGCATTTGTTTTCTTTCAATATTTTATCATTTTATTTTTGGTAATTGGGGTGACTGTTGTTGTTTGCTCGGTTCACAATGGGTCCCTGTCATACGTTAATAATTCATACGTTTTAATCACCGTTATTATTTGAATCATTCAGACATTCACAATCTTTAATCACCCTTATTTTAATTCATACGTTTTCTTTTTTTTTTCTTGGATTGTTCAATCTTTAATACCATAATTTATAATAAATTAATTCAGTATTCATTTTATAATGAATTTATTATTAATTGTGTGTGTTTGTATTGCGATCGAACGGGGCAATATTAATTCGCCACTTTGAATCCAGCCGAGAATCCGAGGAGAAGAGGGAAAGGCAATCCGGTTCGGTCTGTTCCAATTCATGTCTGGTCCGGTCCAACCTGTTCCATACCGGAAAGGTCCAACTCGTTCCATACCGGTCCGGTCCAACCCGTTCCATACCGGTCCGTTCCATCCTGGTTTCCGGTTGTTCTGTTTCGACCGATTTTAGGGTCATGCGTGGCCATATCGTTGTTCCGGTTTTGTGTATATCCGGCGGGAACCAAAGACTAAGGTATGTAACTAATGCGCGTTTTTTTAACATTGAATTCTAAGTGGGCGTATTTTTTTTTTTTTTTAACATGCTTAGTTCTGTTTTTATGTCTTAAAATAAGTCCATAGCATATAAACGGTCAACTTAAATTATGCATGTTACTGACAAACCATGATACTGACAAACCAGTAATTGTAGAACCCAAGTATCAACCGAGTATGGGATCAGCTAAAATGTAATTGTAGAACCCATCATAAATGAAAGAGTTGGAAATGCACCTGGTCATAGGTGTTGATATATACAATGTAATGTGTGTATCATAATAGCAACCAATTTTCACATCAACTTTAATGGAAACAAGAACTTTGCACGGCCAATTGACTATTTAATTGAACTAGATCATATATCTGCATACGGTGAGAATGGATTTGATTGCATCTATAAATTATTTCTAATGAATGTGGAAGGAAGCATATTCTTAGAAAATTAATGTGTTAATATAGTGAATTGTAGATCACCTAATTTGAATTATCAATCCTTATTAACCCCAACAATGAAATGATTGGGATTGATTCATAAAGACTTTGACATAACCATAAGGCACATTAGTTGTGACACAATGTTCCGTTTTGAAAGTACTAACACGAGCATCACTTCATTGAGTGTATAAGAAAATGAACTAATAGAATGCGAAGTTACGACATCTATCATAATCGGTGATTTCTAAAGTTACTAGATTTGCACTGCCTCTCCCCATTATGCTTTGCGTAAGAAAGCACGTCACTCATCTTACAAAGTCTCTCTTTAGTGAAACATGATTGAGACCATCCTGTTTTACTTAGATGCAAATGCTAAATAACTCATTCTCCAAAGAAATAAAGTGTTGTTAGTGAACATATATCCATGCAGAATGCAGACCATTCAAGTGATTTATGGCTCTGGTGGATGATTCGACGCATTGAATCAGTTATTGTTCATAACAAACGATGTGTTTAATTTTTGTATAATTCCTAGCACATATTACACAAAGCAAAGTGCAAAGGCTCACCACCCTTGTTAATGCTAGAGAATTTACTTCAAAAGGACTTGATGAATATTGCATGATTAATAAGATCAATATAGAACATCTTATACCCAATGGTCTCACATAGTCTACTATCAAAGGTTACAGATGGTGTCTAAGGAATAGGTTATGCGTACCAACCTACCTTTTATTGCCTTGGGGATATGCAATATTACGCGCATCTTTACTTAATTCGTTTTAGAATCCAATATTAGTGAACCTCTTCTGCGTACCAGTTGGTAACTGGATTTAAGCCTGACATTCGTGTTCTTACGCATTTTGGGTTGTACTATATATGTGCCATTACGACTCCACATCGTACTATGATGGGTCTTCAAAACTGTTAAGTAGTTATGTTGGAAATGAGTTCCCAACAAATATCCGCATTTTAAAACTTTTGGCAGGAGATCTCTTACCGCTAAATTTGCGAGTTATCGCTTTAATGGGACAGTCTTCCCGTCGTTAGGGGGAGATAAGAAAAAGTAATTTCTAAGGGAACGACAGGAATTGTCGTGGTGTGTTCCCATTGTGTCTCATATTGATTCTTGTACTCCACAAATGTAAATGTGAAGTGACAAAGAATAATCGATTTTCAGAATGTATACTGATGTCGCTAAAGTGAAAAGATCACACATACCATCTGCAAATATTCCTGCAAGATTAGAAATCCTCAGTATGGGTACACCATAGACTAAGGTGTTGCAACTACACTTGGTGGAAGTGTAGTTAAGGCCGTGGCTCCATAAAGGAAGAAGGAGATGCCACTAGGTTCGATCAATGCTCACCTAGAAAGTAATTAGATGAGTAAGGCACAACTTATTTATATCATCAAAAATCATCTCATAATATTGTCTCTGAATATGTCCATGAATCAAATGGGAGGACGCTCGGAAGTTTTAAATGATTCTAGAGAACAATAAAATCCTGACGGATTTCGAGAATGCACATGAGTCAATGGAAGGATCATACGTGCACAGTGATGATATAATCCGTTATTAGTTGCTCCAGAAGTAGAGCACAATGAGATCGAACCATGCTTTATTTTGATTAATTTCAAATAAGTAGCATATTTGGCCTACACAATCCAGGTAGAACTTAGTTCTTTGGCAAATATACGGGTATTTGGTGTGGTGGTGCTAACCAACCAAGTGTAAAGCCTATTAGACATACATAATTAATTTGTCATAAAGCATAATTAGAAGAAAGTAGACTTAAAAGTACAAAGACTCGCCTTCTGGCGCGAGGTTTCTCACAAAGCCCTGGAATTGTTCTTTTGTAATGAATGTTATAAAGTTCTGCTACTTAGTTAGCTTAGTAATTTTCAAAAGGACTTGAAATGCAGCATATGTATGTGGTTGTTACATATCTCTGAAAGGATCAAGAGATAGAAGATATTTACAAAAGTGCCTGATAGACTTTTGTTTCCCAAATCAAGTAACTCTAAACCACATAGTGCATTTACAATTAGGTAGAACATTCACTTATAGATTGAAGCAATCAGGCGGAAGTGGTATACCCGTCTAAGTGGCTATTTGATTTGGAGGGGATAGACAAATAAGTTATTTTTTATTGTGTATTCACAAGAAAGTTCCTAATTTGGAATTGTAGCTATTTATGTCGACGGTACAGACATGATGAGTACTCTTGATGTAATCAGAGACCTTAAAAGCTATTTAAAATCCGAATTTGAGATGAAAAATCTAGGGAAAGCTCGATCGAATACTAAGCTTGTGGTATATTATTCCACCAGTTTGCATATGTCTAAAGTTTTCAGGCAATTTAACAAAGACATGCATCCTGATAGCACTCCCATGATTAGTCGAGGTTCAAATGTAAGTAAGTAACCATTTCGTCCAAAGCAATATGACGAAGATGTGTTAGGAGATGAAATTCCCATATCTAAATACAATAGACGCATTGTTGTACTTAGTATAATAATGTACTCGATTAAATTTTACATCCTCCGGGAACTTGTTAGCTAGATATAGCTTCGCGCCAATGCAACGTCATTGGAATGGTATAGTGAATGTAATCATGTACTTAAAAGTAACCATTGACATAAATTTGTTTTATCCCTGCAAATACATAAAAAGGAATGCTAATGAAAGTGCAATCCAAAAGTTGTTGATTATGAAGAAACAATAATCTCTTCTCCAACAAAAGTAATCAGGGGGAGACATGGTAGACTATTTTCTAAGTCATTACCAATATTCAGTTTCGAAAAACACATGACTAAAGGAACTGTCTGGAACAACTCTGAAAGTAATCAGGGGGAGATGCCGACATCAGGGGGAGGATCCAAGGATATGATGTCGACATATTTTACTTCGAAATTGAAGCTGTGTTGTACTCTTTTTCCCTTCGATCGAGAATAGTTTTTCCCAAAGGGTTTTGTTACTCGACAAGGTTTTTAGCGAGACAACACTAAAAACATCAAGTCTGTTGAACGTTGAAGACATGAAGATCGCGTTGATATTACTGAAAATATCTGAATCAAAGAAATGAAACGCGGTAGTCTGTTAAGCAACGTAACTTCCAGGATCAACAACATGGTCTTATAAGCTTTCAAGTCACCAAGGTACAATGTGATAAACTCCTTTTGACTGCATTAGACTAATGAAAATTGTCTAACATCAGGGGGAGCATCTAATGGTGTGTTGAACTCTTTTCCTTCACCGAGGTTACTTTTTCCCACAGGGTTTTGTTGCTCGGCAAGGTTTTTAATGAGACAACAACAAACACGGGGAATGTAATTTCCTAACTAAGGCTATTGTCTTTCCCACGAGGATTTTCTGACGTAAGAGTTGTGATGCAACTAGTCAACTTCAACGGAGCAAAGTGATCATCTGCAGCGGATCACCTTTACTTGCATCTGTCACGTTGTACTCTTTTCCCTTCGTCAAGGTTTTATCCCACTGGGTTTTCCTTGTCAAGGTTTTAATGAGGCAACATATTCGAGTCTAACTATATTCTACATTTGTGTAATATTGTACTCTTTTTCTTTAGTTCGGGTTTTGTCCCTTTGGGTTTCCCTGACGAAGTTTTAACTAGGCAATTAACTTAGACTCATTGATCTTTGAAGATCGTATTGCATGTGATGAACTACATGTAAAGTACGAGACAACATGTGAAGTACTACATGTGAAGAACTGTACCAAGGTTTTGTCCCACTGGGTTTTTTCTTATAAAAGTTTTAATGAGGCAATTGATTTTACGCACAAGTAATCAAGGAGAAGACGACATTTGAAGAACTACATTCAAGCATTACATATGAAGTTCAACTTTGGACCGCACAAGGGGAGTGTTGTAGGGATTGTAGCCCATGGATGTGCGGCCCAATATATTGTCTAGGGTTTACTTCCTACAAGTATATATAGGACATTGTTTTATGTAACCAACTGATGCTGATGATATATAGAAACTCTCTTTGCCTCTGTCTTCCCTATATTTTCCTAAAACAGTTGGAAGTTTTCTTCTTATTTTTAAAACTCCCCTCTTTTTGTAGGAAAAAGAGTGTACGGAAGAAGCTAAATTATAATCAAAGAAAATACACTTCCTTGAAAATCCATGTGGGAAAATAGCTGGTGCTACCTCTAACCAAAGTTCATGGAAAATGCAATTTTATTTTTTTATGAATAAAACCATGTTCACAGTATCATTGAAATTGCGTTGAACAGCTGATCAAGAAAAAGGAAGTTATGGGTAAAAAGTAAAAACCTGAGTTCCATGTCTCTTCCAATAAAATTGTGAGTTGGCTACTAATTAGCAGGAATATATCATCAACCGATAGTACATGTTTAACACTCGCCCAAACAAAAACCTCCTTGGTATCCCGCAGTACTCACTATCTGAACTTCTTGTCTCGTACTTTTTTTTATCTCGAACTTTATGGAGATTAAAAAATGTCTTATGATTTTTACATAATTTCCATGATCACCCAGTGTGCTTCCTTGATATGGATGAAGGTGTAAATCATCTTTTTCATGTTCTGGTATCTGTTTCCAACACACAGTTTGCTTTCGAACATCAAAATCATCTCTTGCATCATGTTTGCAGGTTCCACTATCCAGCGTGTCTTGAATACTATATTGTATGTAAGAATTGTAAGAATATTTCTATACATATAGAAATATCCTGTGGGCCCATGTCATAATTTTGGTTAATTAAGAATATTGCTAAATATTTCGGTTACCATTCTAGGGGATTAATTCCTATTAACTCTTCCTTGATGGACGGTCGAGATCTAAGGCTAATACTAAAATCCTAGGAACTTGGTCCTCTCTCTACCTATGAAAGAGAAACAGTAACCATCACTATTGTATCCAAAAAGAATTAACAACTCATTACGGTTAAGGTCAAGAGAGAGAAACCATGATCTCGACAAGGTATTATCGCTGCTCCAGGTTGATCGATCACAGACTAAGGATTAGCGCTATAAGGTATTCCATATAAACTAATCTTTTTGTATTTGATTATGTGATTATCATGAAGTTCAACGATCCTAATTAACGATCTATAAAAATTAAATCTTATAGTTGGCATCTAGAGCATGTGTTTAGAACTCGTGATCGTCCATTAACGGTATACAATGATTATGTTTTGTTTTTTGTGTGTGATCAACGTTCCAGTGTTGGGGTTCCTTAGTTCAAAATAAAAATCATGATTTTCATGTACGACGTCAACTCTTCATGATTAACCAATAATAGTAAAAGTCATACAGCTAAACTCCTACTGTTGTGGATAGTAAGGTCGCCGCACAAATTCGTTTAAGGTCTTCTTCTGTTATTTTGAGTGTGGGAAGAACATGAATTTTTAGGTTGACAAACAATCAATGTTTAGTTTATTTTATTTTATTTTTAACTTTTAATAGACACGATGAGGAGACTTAATAATGGTAAATGGTCACATGTGCCACTAACTAATTAGGGCATGTTTAGATATAAATTGAGTAATGCACCGATCCTATTTATTGTTTTTTAATGGGATCTTAAATTAAGAAATATATTAAAGATTTTTAACCTATACTTAATTGGTTGAAATGTTTTTCTTAATTGTTTATATGAAATGGGCTATATGCTTCCGCTTTATTGAAAACTAATGTATAATCTGAAATGATTTCTTACAAAATTCATTATAAGATTTTATGATTCGAACCATGTTTGACACTATAAAATTTGTGTGTACATTATGATATGGTTTGTGTGCTTGTGTGTTGGGGCATAGTTTCTCTCAGGATATTGTTTTTCTTTTTGGATTTTATGAGATTATATTTGAAATTATTATCGGACGCTTTAGTTATCACCACAGTGATGCTAGAGTGTCATATCTCAATATAATAATAATGTTATTATAAGCATGAATTTGCAAGCCGTAAAGTATAGGTTTTGCAGTTATCGACATCATGTGATAATGCCATTATTTTAGTTGATTGGCTATCACCACAGTGATGCCAAATCACAATTTTGTCAAATGCTTGTAATCTTGTTTTTCTTACATATATTAGAACAAATTTACCCACAGGAAACTGGAGTTCACATATTTATGAAAACACTGACTGATATGATTGTTGATCATACATTATGTAATGAACTGATTTGAATCTTGAGGGTGTCTTGTGTCATTATGTTTCACTTTTCTCCCAATATTGATGATAATTTCAATTGTACGTATAAAATTATTGTGCTTAAGATTCTTAGGTCATAATTCTTTAGTTATCACCACAGTGATACTAGAGTGTTTTATCTTAGCAATAATAATAATTTTATTGTAAGCATGAATACGCCAAACCGTAAAGGCAAGGTCTGGTAGTTATTATGGCATTACTTGAGTTGTTTGGCTATCACCACAGTGATGTCAAATAATTTTTCCAGTCATAATCGTTATCATGTCAAGTGCTTATAATATTGTTTTTCTTAAATGTATTCGAACAACAATTACCCACAGGTAATTTGAGTTCACATGTTTAAGATAACATTGAAGTGTACAATATCTGATTATATATTATGGTAATTAAATAATTGGCACATGATTTTACGTTATTTCTTAAAAGTGCATAAAAGAAAATTTACATAAATTAACTCATTATCGAGTTGAGTAACCTATTAAGAATTTTTCATATTTTCATGAATATTTTTATTATGTTGTCCAAAACTTATTGCATCCTCTATGAAATTGAGGTTTTATTTTTTGATAAATTTCTCCATATTTCTAAAATGATATTCATTGACTATTTAACACCTTTCATATTAATTCATCATATATTTGTTCTTTATCATGATCTTTAAGTTTGTATCATATTTAAATGAGCAATGCATCAAAGAATTTTTCTTCAACGAAATTTCATTGTTGAATTATATTTATAGACTTGCTTCATGCTCGATTTTGGTTTAAGAAAAAGTTCATTATGTTTGGATATTTTTCGATTATAGGGTGTTGATATTTTTTTTCACAATTTATGTATGGCATGCTTTTGAATAAATGTTCGTGATTGATGTTTTAGGGTTACTCATTATTGTTTATAAGCGACTAAATTTATGATCAGATCAAGTATGTCCATATCATTGAGTGGGACTGTGCAATATCACAAGAAAAGTTAGTGTGATATTTGCAATTGTACATGTTTGTTGGATAGTTTAGTTATCACCACAGTGATTCTATGCTCAAATATATTAAGTGTTGTATATTTTGAGTCCTCTTAGTTTGATTTAACGATTAGAATAATGCTGCTCACAAGTAGTTTTTCTTCACACGTTAAACAAGCATTAAGGTTATCTAAATATTTCATATACATGTGAAATAATAGCACCCGTAGGTGACTACAATTCACAATATATTAGGTTGAACATATTTAGAATTATTGGAGTTTGTTAATACATTTTAGAACGTGAGTTGCCCACAGGTGATTCTAGTTGTAGTATTTGACAGACATAATGTTGAATTATGAGAATGTAAAATATCCACAGATATTTTTCATGTCCACATTGTTCCTTGATAAGGTTTTACCCACAGGAGAATCTTATTGAAGGTATGTAACTATTGTAAGCTTAATTGTCATTTATCTCTATTATAAATTTCGGGTTTTGTAATTTCAGGTTTTGTTCTTATTAATTGTATATTATAATTATTTTGTAGACTTTTAATGGTCCAGTTTTTGGAAGATAAAATTGTTTATCACCTGATGATTTTTCGCGTTACTGTGTAAATCTACCGATTGCATTATGAATCTCAATCCATGGATGTTTTATCGAACATTCATTATTGAAATTGAGAGGCAATTATAGATAAAGTGAAAATCATAAAGTCTGACAAAGGTGGTGAATATTGTGAAAGGTATGACAAAACAGGATAATATCCTAAATCTTTTGCATAATATCTTCAAAAGTTTGGAATCGTTGCTCAATACACAAGGCCAACTTATCCTTGGCAAAATAGTGTATATCAAAAGGCTAAATCATACTTTTACGAAAATGGTTAGAAGCATGATGAGCCATGCATAATGGCTATACATTTGTGGATGTTTGTTCTTTCTGCAACTGTGTAATTTAAATAGATTTCCAGTAAAGAAGTTTCAAAGACACACTTTGGAATAGAAAGGTTGGAAACCTAGTTTAAATCACATTTAAGTTATGGTTGTTCAGTTGGAGGTGAGGGCTTACATTCCCAAGAATGAAAATTGGATTTGAAAACTATTACTGGTTCATTGGTTTTCCTATATAATCCAAATGGTATTCTTTAACGTTCTAACCGTAGTATGAGACTTATTGAAACCGAAAATATAAATTCGTTAATGATGGCATAATCAGTGGGAGTACGTGGATATATCTGTTCAAGAAATCATGATAATGATCCCTTTATTTAAAATTTCTACAGATATTGTGAATCTTCTCATTATCAGATTGTTAGATAATGAAAGACCACAAATTACTTATCCAATACTCCATAATATAAATACTGCCAATAAAGAATTTTTTTTTATAACAACATGAACCAGCATTAAGAAGGTCTCAACAGAGATTGAAAGAAAGTTATTCATGTTGTTTCAGTGATTTTCTTACAAGAATTTATTACTTTTTGATATGGATCGGCAAAGACTCGGTTTTCGTTTCACAAATATTATGTGTAATAATTTTGATTAATGGATTGATGCTATGTGAGCAAAAATCATTGGTTGAAAGTGAAGTCTTGGATATTGTTTAATTGCTCGAAAGACACAAATCAGTTGTATGAAAGTGGGTCTTTCTGACCTAATACGACTGTAATAGCAATTTTAAACGGTATAAAGCAAGACTTATTGCCAAAGATTTTACTCTGAAACGATGCATTGATTATAAATAAGTTTTTCTCTCGTGTCAAAGAAAGACTTATTCAGAATTATCATAGTATTATTAGTAGCTTATTATGACCTAAGAGTTGCATTGATTAAATGTGAAAATAGCTTTTATTAATGATAAATTTTAGTCTACAAATTTTAGAAATCAAAGTATGAAATTTAAGCAGCCTCCCATAATGGTATGTGAAATTCAACAAAACAATAAATATTTCAAGTTTTGGATGAAATTATTACAGATTTATGCATATACCTCAAAATCAGTGGGAGAAATTCATACTCTTGGTCTTGTATGTTAAGAAATACTACGTACGAGTAGTGATCTTGACTTTATGCATATCTCTATAATTTTTGAAATAAAGGATATCAATGAAGCTTACCATGTGATAGTAATATCATATGGATTACTAAAGCTCTCATATAAGGTATATATCGAATATTCAAAGAATTTTGAGATAATAACATATTTAACATATTTTATTTCATGTTGGATAGAAGATATAAATTTAATCTTCATTACGTCTTAATTCTGATATGAAACTTATAACAAGTTGTTAATATGTTAACTAATTGCCTAAAGAATCAAGAACAAATTACGGAAAGCTATCAAGAATTTTGAGATACTATTTTAACTTATGTCTTATACTTAGTTAGCAAACCCAACAAGAGTTGATTGGGTTTTCAGACTTCAAATTTTGTGGATGTATGGATTCTATAAAGGAAGAATCCATTAATACTAGTCCCACAATTGAGTTTGAATATTTATGACTGCGATACTTAGAGACTTAAGGTTTGTCTCTACATTGCTGAAATTTACTGTCTTAGCTTCGCAGCATTAAAGCACGATATGATACAAAAGGAACAAAACACATGAACCTTGAGTATATATGCGTGAATTAGGAAATTCAGAAACAATAGTTGTTCATTTACCGCTTAAGCACAATTGCATTCGGAGATGCACTTAATGAAAAATTACCTTTTAAGACCTCTTAAGAAAATATTAAAATCTTAGGTCTGTAGGAGTAATTGATTATTGAATTCAGCTATTTTATGTGCTTATTTTTGAAAAACTAATTGAGCTCTTAATAATGTACTTCTGCATTTATTTTTGTTTCCATATTTAGTATACACTTATGTGAATGGATGAATGTTAACAGAAATTGTCTTTCTTTTGAAGACATAACTGGACCATTATGATATCCCCATTTAAGGCCTGATTAAGTAAGTTGCTTTTGTTGTGTGGTACATGGAAGGGAACATGTTGATAACAGGACAATGTGCTACCGCCATGACTCGCATACGTGATTTGCTTGGTGAAGGTATTACGTTTAACCATTAAATTTGTTTAGCAATTATGCGCACTTATGTTTTTCTATAATTAACCGTTAAATAAGTTATCACATGGACCAGTGGGAGAATGTAAGAATATTTCTATACATATAGAAATATCCTGTGGGCCCATGTAATAATTTTGGTTAATTAAGAATATTGCTAAATATTTCGGTTACCATTCTAGGGGATTAATTCCTATTAACTCTTCCTTGATGGACGGTCGAGATCTAAGGCTAATACTAAAATCCTAGGAACTTGGTCCTCTCTCTACCTATGAAAGGGAAACAGTAACCATCACTATTGTATCCAAAAAGAATTAACAACTCATTACGGTTAAGGTCAAGAGAGAGAAACCATGATCTCCACAAGGTATTATCGCTTCTCCAGGTTGATCGATCACAGACTAAGGATTAGCGCTATAAGGTATTCCATATAAACTATTATGTGATTATCATGAAGTTCAACGATCCTAATTAATGATCTATAAAAATTAAATCTTATAAGAATCACTATCTCCATCATGCCCATCAGCATCGCTGCAAAATTTCCCCCGCCTCATCTAGTTAAAGCCTCGTGATCTCATCCTTGTCTCCACCTGCCATTTCTATGCCAGTGGTAGACCGTAGACCCATCTATATCGGGATCCAAAACAAGATGCCTAGCCAAAATGTAATGGGCATTCAATTCCCAATATTGAGAACGATGAAAGAAAAACCATCACGTACCTCTTTTTGAAATCTTATTGTTGATATCCTCCAAGTTAGGAAGTAAAGTATTTGATCGAACAGATGATATGTGAAACATAAGCCTCAAAAGATTCCTCTTGTACTATATATTCATCCAAATAGATGCGTTCATATATATCTTCATCCAAATAGATGCATTCTAGAACTACATCATCTTGAACACTAATGAATCCCGGTTAGTTTACTTTGATCAATAAGAAACTGTGAATTGTCATCTATGATTCGATTTTTCATTAATGCACTTGTATTGAAGAAAATGTTTTCTTCTCTTCGTCTACTTGGTGAAACCAAAGCCTATCAAAGAAAAACATTGAGGCCAGTGTACTTGAATTATACATATTGATTCAATTTTTCATTAAAACCAAAATAACAATCATACTTTGTTACTCTTCGCTGTTCCTTTATGGTCTCCGATCAAATCTCGTAAATATCCTTCCCCTTTTAAATATTTCCTTCGTCTATCTGACGATTTTTACGTAATCACTTTAATCCCATAACTAATTCACAGTGAACAACAGAAAAAATAAAACCACATGACATTGAATTTAAGCAAAGTAATCTTAACTTCTTTACTCCTAAATCCCCATCTGCAAAAGTGAAATCGAAACAGTTTATGTTTTACCTTTTTAATTGAATAGAGATTGACGAAAAATAGGGATTGTTGCAAGTTAGTATCTTAACATCCTCTGACCTCTATATCAAGGACTTAGCGATAACTCTCGAGAATTCTTTACACAGTCTTGAAGTCAAGGCCAGGAAAACTTAACCCAACGGATGTCTCCTCTATTGTGTTGTAGAATATACGACTTTATAACACTTCTAAAAGTTTTGGTTGTTTTAGTTGGCAAGCATGTCCATATACTCTCATCAGTTTGCAGTTCTTTCACAGCAAGAATTGAATGCGAAGTCCTAAATCCGTCGGGTTTCGACATATGATCACTGTCAGCACAAGTAATAATCTGGTCACACCTTGCAGTCAGTCAACAATATAAATCTCGGAAGCAGTTGAACAAAACCAAACTAAGTCCGGTCTATAACCTACTCCGACTACTATCTAGGATCTGAACTTATTTCTGTTTACTAGTATTTGAATAATGTAATCTCAACTTATTATAAATACAAGTTTCAATCTCCACACAACTTGTGGAAGATATTCACCAAAGATACAACTCTCGACTTGGTATCAGCCTTCGATCCAAGCTCGTTTCCGCTACAAAAACACCAACACAAAACAAGAAAAACACAAACCCTAATCAACAATGGCAGATGCAACAAACAATCTACGACAAGTTCAAATTCATCACCTTGTCACTTTGAAGCACACTGAGACCAATCACCATCTATGGAAAGCACAATTTCGACCCATCCTCAAAGGGTACGATCTCACAGGATTTGTTAATGGAACAAAAGTAAAACCAGCACGAAATCTCCCTGAAAGTGAAGACATAAATCAAGCTTTCACTGCTTATGAATCTCAAGATTCATTGATTGTTGGATGGTTAAATTCAACACTCACACCAGAAGTACTAAGCACAGTTTCAGAACTCACCACTGCCAAAGAAGTATGGGACAAGTTAGAAGCTGAATATGCTCCAAAAACATTTGCTCACCAGAGTTCTCTTAAGAAGCAGCTCCACTGCATGAATAAAGGTAATAAGTCCTTGAAAACTTATCTCAATGATGCTAAAAGTTTGTTTGACCAACTTGCAGCATCTGGTTACACTGTCACACCGGATGAGAAGAAACAGTGTATTAGTAATGGGTTGAATAAAACCTATGATCCAATCGTTACAGCTCTAAGCACTGTCGAAAACATGGATATCCAGACTTTTACCTCTCATCTTCTTTCTTTTGAGATGAGAGTTGAACAACAGCTTGCTCAAGTTCGTGCACCAAAGAGCCAACTATGTTGCGTCAAGTTCAAGTGCTAAAACCAAAGAATGAACCACGAAGGTTTAATAATCAACACAGAGGACCACCACCTCCAAACAACAACAACCGTCAACAACCACAGCAACACAAGAGTGCTGCTCATGGAGATGTTTTCTGCCAGATCTGTAAGAAGAGAAACCACACGGTTGATCGTTGCTGATTTCGTTATGAGAAAAGCAACACCTCTCGGAACAAAGCTCCTACTCGCTTATCTTGCTTTTCCTGGAGACCCGTCTGGTGCTCAATGGGTCACAGATTCAGGTGCTACTCATCACTTGACTGCTGATGTCAAGAATCTGTGTATTCCTCATGAATATGATGGAACAGACACAGTCAGAGTTGGTAATGGTAATACTTTGCAGATAGGACATATTGGTAACGCTGTTTTTACATCAAATAATCGCAAGTTTTGCTTAAATAATGTATACCATGTACCAAAGATCAAGACGAATCTTCTCTCTGTTTATCAGTTTTGTAAAGATAATCATGTTTACTTTGAGTTTCACACAAACTTCTTTGTTGTGAAGGACAAAACCACGGGAGCAGTGCTGCTGTTGATGGTGGTTTTTAAACAAAGGGTAAAATCGTAAAACCCCATGACCTAGTGTTACCCGCAACACATTAACTAAGAGCATTTAACTCAGGTGTAAATAATTAATAGGGGTATTTTTTCAAAATACCAGATTAGGGTTTTCGACACATAACCCTAATTCCAAAACCAAGCCGCACACTGCGCACCATGGCAACAATGCCGAACCAAGCCGCACACTGCGCACCATGGCAACAATGCCAAACCAAGCCGCACACTGCGCGCCATGGCAACAATGCCAAACCAAGCCGCACATCTGCGCGCCATGGCAACAATGCCAAACCAAGCCGCACACTGCGCACCATGGCAACAATGCTGCCAAGCCGCACACTGCGCACCATGGCAACAATGCCAAGCCAAGCCGCACACTGCGCACCATGGCAACAATGCCAAGCCAAGCCGCACACTGCACACCATGGCAACAATGCCAAAACCAAGCCACACACTGCGCACCATGGCAGCGACGCCAAAACCAAACTACATATCGCACTCATTGGCAACAATGCCAAACTAAGCCGCTATGCCATTGGCGCATGCCAAATATAGCGCCCTAGGTTTGCAAATCGTACAACTAGGTCAACATGGCCGTACGTGCCATTGGCACATGCCAACGCGTACCACAAACCGTATTTCCAAGCCTTTATGCCATTGGCGCATGCCAAATATAGCGCCCTAGGCTTGCAAAACGTGCAACTAGGCCGTACGTGCCATTGGCACATGCCAACACGTATTACAAGCCATATTTCCAGGCCACGCATGCCATTGGCACATGCCAACATGCTCGCCGGTAGCTTTTCCTACCAAGGCCACGGCCCTAACCGCCACGCATGCCATTGGCACATGCCATTGGCACATGCCAACATGCTCGCTGGTAGCTTTTCCTGCCAAGGCCACGACCCTAACGGCCACGCATGCCATTGGCACATGCCAACATGCTCGCTGGTAGCTTTTCTTACCAAAGCCACGGCCCTAACGGCCACGCATGCCATTGGCACATGCCAACATGCTCGCTGGTAGCTTTTCTTACCAAAGCCACGGCCCTAACGACCACGCATGCCATTGGCACATGCCAAACACACACGCTGGTAGCCTAACTTGCAAACCGTGCAACCTACCACCAAGGCATTCCGCACATGCCATTGGCACATGCCAAACACACACGCTGGTATCCTAACTTGCAAACCGTGCAACCTACCACCAAGTCATTCCGCACATGCCATTGGCACATGCCAAACACACACGCTGGTAGCCTAACTTGCAAACCGTGCAACCTACCACCAAGGCATTCCACACACGTCATTGGCACATGCCACATGCGCCCTTAGCAACACCACTTGCACTCAAGATGCAACCAACACTCGAGACATCAACACAACCGGGGATGCTTTCCGTGGTTTTGGTTTGGCGGTCACAACTTGCAGCGTACACTACGCTCACATTAAGAAAGCGTGAAAAGGAATAAAGCGGTCAAATAAATGAGGAAATAATGGTGAAAACGTTTTCACCCATTAACACCATGCGGTTACCACCTCCTCTCATTATTTCACCCTTTACTCTCTTCATTCATGAGACCAGGGTACGTTTCAAACTCGACTTGTATAAATAGGTCTTACCTATTTCCATCAGACAACAAGTCTCGGTCAGGAGAAAAATTACACTCTCAGAAAAGGCAACTTTGCAAGCTATCCAAAAAGCTTTCATCTCTTGCAAGCTTCCTAAGCTTTCACTTTCTGATACGAGTCGAGATACTACTCTCCCGTAACTATTCTCGGGTCTCAACACCTTTCTTTGCTTCCTTCCCCAAATCAACCCTTCTCCTCCACTTTGTGACCGAAGCAAGTCCGGAACGACCATTTCTTGGTTTAGGCCGGACTTGCAGTTGATCTCTCGAATCTATAAAGTGCTCACGTGCAAAGCACATTTGTTTAGGGTTTAAACCAAGTTTCTCACTCACCTACCGAATTTACTCGAAATCGGCGAGAAACGATTTTCACCCATAAACAATTGGCGACCACAGCGGGAGGATTGATCTATCGGTTACAATACCAACTCCGACTCCTGATTTCGTTTCCCGAACGTCAAATCCCAACATGGTGGAACTCAGGTCCGGAGCGGCTGCCGAGAACACCAGCACAGAACGCACCCCCGATGTTAGCATCTCTCCCAATAACGTTGTTACGTCACCGGCTGACAACAAAGAACATCAAATGCACTCCCTCAAGTGTAACACCGCCAATCACCGGGGCGAGTCAGCTGCCTCCTCTAGGTTCTCTGCGCAACCCTCTAATCACGGCAACGAAAATATCTTTTCGGGTGTCGCGCCACCAGTCACCACGGCTAGAGCCGCCGCCACGACCCCAAATGCTTCGTCTAGCATGGCGCCTTCGTCCATGACCAAGATCCCAACTACCCCGCCGACGGGACGAGAAACCGGAGGGACAAGAGGAAGTCACCCTTACGTCACCATCGCTGATCTGATGGAACGACAAGAGATGCTCGCCAGAGCCCAGACAGATATGGTTTCAACACAGAAGGAGGTACTCACCTTTCTCAAGACCCTGACAGAACGACTACCACGTGAGTCGCGCCCTCCAGAGCCATTTCGGAACGTCTCCAACAACCCCGACGTCGGCACCTCGGCGGAGCACGCCTCCATGGATGAGGAAACTCGCACTAGAATCCCGTTGGAAAGAAATCAGCCACCCAACTTTGTCACGAGAGAAGATTTGGAACAACTCCTCTGCAACCGAATCAAAAATGATGAGTTGGACGTGCATCATCACCAACCCCTTACCCATCCGAAATACAGAGAATCCCTCTCCCAAGGGGGTACTCTTCTCCTCAATTTACCCCGTACGATGGTACGGAATGCACGTGAGCATGTTTCTCGTTTCTGGAATCCCTAGGTGAACATGAATATAATCACGTTCTTCGTTTAAGGGAATTCTCAAAATCACTTACTTGGAAGGGCGTATACATGGTACAACAAAGATCCCACCGAGCAAAGATTCCCAACCGGAGTAGCATGGTCACTGCGTTTTACAAGAAATACTTCTTCGTGTCTCGAACAAGTTACTTTTTCGGACCTCGGAAGAATGTATCGCTGGGATAACGAACATCCGAATGATTTCGTCAAAAGGTTCAGGTTCAAGCACTTTCGACGTCACGACCCAAACGTGACCGAGCAACAATTAGTGAACGCATGCATCAATGGTATCGTTCCAATCTACCGCGACCTGCTAGAAAACTTGCATTTTCAAACGTTCTCCGAACTCCATGAAGCCGCCAGACGATCTGCAACAACAGCACCAGCATTACTGGAAAGAACTAGGCCAACTCGAACCGAAGACGCGCGCGAAACCCGCGGGAGTAGACGCCTCGTCAGCAAACAATTTAATGCCGGCTCATCCTCCGTGAACATAGTAAACGAAAGAGGAAAAAGGAAAGCCGCAACTACGAGCCACCACCAAACGTGAAGCGTCGGCGCAACGGAACCCTCGCAACGGAAGATCGTCACTAAAACTCCCGTGCAGACGTGAGACCGAAGGAAATACCCTTGATTTCTCATTCCCCACCGAGGAGGTGATTGACCTCTTAGAAGCCTGGGTTCAAGATGATGTCATCAGATTGCCACCGCTCAGACGGCCACCAACTGAGGCTGAGATGACGAACCCCAAATATTGCCATTACCACAGTTCTTTCACCACCCGACTAGCGATTGAATGACTAAAGCATATTTTCAAAGAAAAGATAGAAGCAGAGAACTCCAACTAGGAGACGAAAGAGTGCATCGAGACCCACTACCAATAAGAAACCGCGGTTCCTCCGGGGACTCCGTACACGAGACCGCACAATCCATGATGCGACATGTATGCGAAATTCTCTATCTTTCCAAGGTTCGGCGCCAGGATATTTTCGCAGACTCTCAATCGTGTTGTATCCTATCGTTGATGGTGGTTTTTAAACAAGGGGTAAAATCGTAAAACCCCATGACCTAGTGTTACCCGCAACACATTAACTAAGAGCATTTAACTCAGGTGTAAATAATTAATAGGGTATTTTTTCAAAATACCAGATTAGGGTTTTCGACACGTAACCCTAATTCCAAAATCAAGCCGCACACGCGCACCATGGCAACAATGCCAAACCAAGCCGCACACTGCGCACCATGGCAACAATGCCAAACCAAGCCGCACACTGCGCACCATGGAAACAATGCCAAACCAAGCCGCACACTGCGCACCATGGCAACAATGCCAAACCAAGCCGCACACTGCGCACCATGGCAACAATGCCAAACCAAGCCGCACACTGCGCACCATGGCAACAACGCTAAAACCAAGCCGCACATCGCACCATGGCAACAATGCCAAACCAAGCCGCACACTGCGCACCATGGCAACAATGCCAAACCAAGCCGCACACTGCGCACCATGGCAAGCAACGCCAAAACCAAACTACATATCGCACTCATTGGCAACCATGCCAAACTAAGCCGCTATGCCATTGGCACATGCCAAAGATAGCGCCCTAGGCTTGCAAAACGTGCAACTAGGTCAACATGGCCGTACGTGCCATTGGCACATGCCAACGCGTACCACAAGCCATATTTCCAAGCCGCTATGCCATTGGCGCATGCCAAATATAGCGCCCTAGGCTTGCAAAAACGTGCAACTAGGTCAACATGGCCGTACGTGCCATTGGCACATGCCAACGCGTACCACAAGCCATATTTCCAAGCCGCTATGCCATTGGCGCATGCCAAATATAGCGCCCTAGGCTTGCAAAACGTGCAACTAGGTCAACATGGCCGTACGTGCCATTGGCACATGCCAACGCGTACCACAAGCCATATTTCCAAGCCGCTATGCCATTGGAGCATGCCAAATATAGCGCCCTAGGCTTACGAACCATACAACCTAGGCCAAGTCGTCCACGCATGCCATTGGCAGATGCCAACATGCTCGCTGGTAACTTTCCCTACCAAGGCCACGGCCCTAACGGCCACGCATGCCATTGGCACATGTCAACATGCTCGCTGGTAGCTTTTCCTACCAAGGCCACGGCCCTAACGGCCACGCATGCCATTGGCACATGCCAAACACGCTCGCTGGTAGCCTAACTTGCAAACCGTGCAACCTACCACCAAGGCATTCCGCACATGCCATTGGCACATGCCAAACACACACGCTGGTAGCCTAACTTGCAAACCGTGCAACCTACTACCAAGGCATTCCGCACATGCCATTGGCACATGCCAAACACACACGCTGGTAGCCTAACTTGCAAACCGTGCAACCTACCACCAAGGCATTCCGCACATGCCATTGGCACATGCCAAACACACACGCTGGTAGCCTAACTTGCAAACCGTGCAACCTACCACCAAGGCATTCCGCACACGTCATTGGCACATGCCACACACGCCACTAGCAGCTCTGGCATTGCCACTTACACTCAACGTACAACCTACCACCAAGGCATTCCGCACATGCCAACGGCACATGCCACACGCGCCACTAGCAGCGCCACTTGCACTCAAGGTGCAACCAACGAGATATCAACACAAAACTGGGGGATGCTTTCCAGGGTTTTGGTTTGGCGGTCACAGCTTGCAGCGTATACTACGCTCACATTAAGAAAGCGTGAAAAGGAATAAAGCGGTCAAATAAATGAGTAAATAATGGTGAAAAAGTTTTCACCCATTAACACCATGCGGTTACCACCTCCTCCCATTATTTCACCCTTTACTCTCTTCCTTCATGAGGCCAGGGTACGTTTCAATCTCGACTTGTATAAATAGGTCTTACCTATTTCCACCAGACGACAAGTCTCGGTCAGGAGAAAAAATACTACACTCTCAGAAAAGGCAACTTTGCAAGCTCTCCAAAAAGCTTTCATCTCTTGCAAGCTTCCTAAGATTTCACTTTCTGATACAAGTCGATATACTACTCTCCCAGAACTATTCTGGTCTCAACACCTTTCTTTGCTTCCCTCCCCAAATCAACCCTTCTCCTCCACTTTGTGACCGAAGCAAGTCTGGAACGGCCATTTCTTGGTTTAGGCCGGACTTGTATGCAGATTGATCTCTCGAATCTATAAAGTGCTCACGTGCAAAGCACATTTGTTTAGGGTTTAAACCAGTTTCTCACTCACCTACCGAATTTACCGAAATCGGCGAAACGATTTTCACCCATAAACAATTGGCGACCACAACGGGAGGATTGATCTATCAGCTACAATGTCGATCACGATCTCGTTCTTCGACCCGGATGTCAAGACGGTAGGGGATGGCGACTCAATCCGACGCAACTACCGTGACAACCCTTGTTACCAGTTGTAAAAACTACACAAGAAAACTGGGGACTCGTCAAGATGCTACCAAAGTGATTGGGGCTTGCTTGGCGATGCTACCAAAGAAACCGCCTTTTTACATGAAGAGAGGCATGTTCGCAAAAACCTATGAAGTGAGTAAATTCAGATCAAGCAAGAAGATATACGATTTGTTTTATGTTCTTAGTAAAACCATTATACTACCGAGTATTGTGCCTATTGCTAGCACGCACTTTCATAAAAGCAATATTCCTTTCCCAAAACATAATCAGAGTCATATTATCAAAACCATTTATCCCAGAAATAATCCAATATCCTCAAAAGCTACCAGCTGTCTACCAAAACCGGTCAAACTTTGAACCAGACATCCAATATGTCTTTCAAAAAAAAAAAAGAGAAAAAGAACCTAAATGAAAGTTTAACGGAGAAACATTCAAGGAAAATCATCCAACAGAGGTCCTGTTCTTCTTGAGAAAGTCAACTTTGCATCTTCAAGAGCCGCTCTCTTCATAGTCAACATCTTGGAAAGTTTTTCGAGTTCTACCTCCTGTCAGTGCAATCTCCTCGGCGAAAAGGCTTTCGATTGCCATCTTTCAACTTTTGGATCTCAGCTAGGCCTTCGACAAACCACGAAGTGTTGAACTCCTTTTCTACGCACACGTCGCGATGGTGCTCCCAGTTGGCAATAACGTCTTCAGAAATGGTGTGACCAGTCACCTCACGCATATCCTCGATGGAAGATAAAGCCTCTTCTACACGCTTAGCCAGTCCAAATAGACTAGTGACTTTCTTGGTTGTGGCCATATGTCCGTATTTCTCCTGCATTCTCGTGTACAACGCCTCGTGCTTAGCCGCCACGCTCGAAGCCGCCAACCAAAGACATGACCCGGATAAGGAACCAAGTACGGAGGATCAAAAATGGCGCCTGCACCTGGCCTCACGACTCGCAGAGGTCTTCCTCCATGTCTACGGCAACAACCATCGTAGAGAATCATTCGCCGTTTGAGCCACATCTCGTGCCCGGAAATTGGCTAACGCCCATCTCCAAGTCACCACGGTCACCAAAGGCAAGTTTTCGTGTGCCTCTACCCTAATCATCCTCTCGAATCGGATTCCTCCTGCGAACTCGAGTTAGACATTTTTCAAAGAGAAGAAACAAGAAGAGAGAAAAGAAGCGCAAACTCACCGAACCACTTCCCTAAAAAGAACTGGGTAGGCCAGAGGAACCACTCTCACTTGTCGAACTTTCTTCTTTCTCTGACTCATCATCGCTATGAGAAGGCTCAATGCTGCTGGAATTCTTTGAAGAAATCGCCGTCTCCTGGCAACGTGCAAGGGCAAATAAAGCATTAACACTACCGGGCCCCGGAGGAAACAAGACGCATGTTTTCAGCAGAAATTCACGTGTTGTGAGACAAACCAAAGAAGAGGCGACACATACCTGGTTATTGGAAGAACTGAAAGACACGAGAGCTGGGGAAGGGTCTTTTGAAACCGTCCGGAACCCGCCAGCACGATTCTTCGTTCTCCGTTCCTTGGCATGGGGACTTTCCGAGTTGCTAGGAAACTTTCGCTTGAGGTCTCTCAACATTGGATACTTCTTCAAAACTGCTGGGGAAGGTTTACAACGAACGTTCTCCACCACGTTATTCACAAAAGCCTGGATCATAATAAACTCATCGCACTAGAACTCATTATAGACAAAGGTCGTCGAAGTTACTCTTCCCATTTGTAAGAAGGGAAGGCGGATACCCGGCTCGAGGGCACTGGCATTGAGGGCGGCACGCAATGAATCCTTAGGAAGCACTGGCTGGTAAGCAAGAGGTACCCCTTGATCGAAACCCATGTGACGAAGCAAGACGGTCCAATATTGTAAGAAGCTATCTGGAAAGACCCCATGAAGAAAGATGGCATATAACCGGGCAAGCAGCTTTGAACGAACAAGTTTTCACCAACGCTCAAATCGCCATCAGAAGACAAAGACGTGATTGGAGCAGAAGCAAAGGTGTCAATTTGAGTCACTGACCTATGGACCGGCTCCCATGGGCGAAAATTGATTTCATACGACCTATCAAGAAGACTAACCAAGCTCACGCCAACCTTTGGACGCCTGTTCACCCATCGAAGAATTCGGGAACCCCCCCAACTCGCGGGAATCGAAGGCATCGGTTTCGGAGCATACTTCTCAAAGTGCTCCCATAGCCAGACTTGCAGAAAAGCAACGTGCACATTGAATTCACTTTCATGAATTAATTCGAAACTCGCGTGTTCGCAACTAGGTGATCCAGATGCACATACAGGGAACCGAGGAATAGCTTGCCAATGGGAAGAACTTCACCTTTTGCTAACTTCACAAAGAACCGCTAGCAACTCTGGGTCTTATTTCCTTCTTGCCGTAACCGTCATCAAAAATGTCTCTAGACAACCGAGAGCCAAAAATGCCGCAACATGAAGATCACTCGGTCTGCTCAGGGTTCCAACTCATCCGGAAACCACTGAGACATCCACCAGCTATAAAAGCACATTTCATCCTCTTTCCGGACAGAATCCTTCGACTTTGCAGTGGAGTCTTTTCGAGCGTAATCTCCCAACTTAGCGGCAAGGTCATCCCGCATCTTCACCTCACTTTCAGATAATTGGATTCTAAGATTCCCGATTCTGGGAAGATTCAAAGAAGAGAGCCACACTCTCCAAGGAGAAAGTTATCTCACCCCATCTGCATATGATTGTATGGGTGTCCGAACACCATCTGGAGATGAAAGCAACCAAGCCCGGGATATCCTTCCTAATCTGGAGGTTTACTGAAGCTCGACAAAGATCAATAATCTGCGCTCGAGTCAGGTTGGTGTTTATGCGCTCCTTACTCACCATGAACTCAACCCATCTACCAAAAGAACGCAATGGGCTTTGACACATCCTGAAATCAATGTTGGAAGAGGAGTATACCCTTTTTGAAGACAAATCCGTATAGTATTCTCTGGGCGAATCGAACGTGTCTTCCTTTCATCTTCACCACCGGTTAACAAAATTGGCACGATCGAACCCTGGGTGATTTTTCCGAGCAGAGACGAGTTTTTTGGCAAAAAACTCATCATCCGTGTTGGGTTTGGAATTATGGACATCCTTTGATGAAGCGAAATTTTGTTCAGGTAACATCTTGTCGGATCTCTTAATAACAACTTAGCAACAAGATACCTGCACACAAAAAAAAAAGACACAAAATTATCTCCCTGACACATAACCGCGCCCAACAAAAGGAAAACCCGAAATAAAAAAAGAGGAGGGCGTATTCTCTACGGGTTCAAAACTATATACGTGATATTTTCTTCTGAGTTTAAGACTATATACGCAGTATTTTCTTCGGGTTCAAGACTATATACGCGGTATTTTATACGGGTTCAAGTATGCCTGCAGTATCCTTCTTCGGGTTCAAAATTATATATGGAGCATTTTTCTACGGGTTCTAAACTGCACGCGCAGTATTTCTTTCAGACCGAAAAATCATATATACAATATTTCATGGTTCAAGTCGTATGGAGCATATATACGATTCTTCTTCGGATTCATGTGTACGTATTTTCTACGGGTTCAAGATCGCACACGCAAAGTATTTTCTTCAGGGTTCTAAATTATATACGCGGTATTTTATACGGGCTCAAGTGCGTCTCAGTAACCTTCTTCGGGTTCAAAATAATATATGGAGCACTTTCCTACGGGTTCGAATAATATATACGTATTTTCCCTTGGTTGCATACATACAATATTTTCTACAAGAGACACGCCGAGAAATTATATGCGCGCTACTCTTAGGGTTTACACCTACATAAAAAGGGAAACAAGAGAAGTACTGGAAGACATACCTGGAAGCTGGTTTTTCTTTGTGACTCTGCGCTAGTAGGAAAGGATGAAAAGATGAAAGTGCAAGATGGGAGAAAGGGACTTTACATATATAGGCGTGAAGATTCAAATAGGGAAGGATTTCCCCTTTTCCAAAATCGTGCGTGTAAGAAACGGCCCCACCAATTTCGCCGACTTCCCAATGGCCGCCCAAGTCACGCCTGCAAGCACGCACAGCTTCCACACCTTGCGCCGGTCCCACCAGCTAGCACACTCAGTTTTCCCAATTCACGCAACTTCCCAACGTCGCCCAAGTTGCACCGGCCCCACCAATTGCGCCGACTTCCCAATGGCCGCCCAAGTCACGCCTGCAAGCACGCACAGCTTCCACACCTTGCGCCGGTCCCACCAAATAGACACTCGGCCTTCCCAAATCACGCAACTTCCCAACGTCGCCCAAGCTGCACCGGCCTCACCAATTATGCCAGCCTCCCGATTTGTGCAAAACTACCAGAGGCAAGGATTCCAAATCCTATTTATAAAAGGTCAGACAAGCCTCCTCAATTCTCTTTACGGTTTGTCGTTGATAGTTTGTCACCATCTTATGCTTACCTCGCAACAAAGCCCCCTGTTCCTTGCTAGCGGGGACTTAATGTTGATGGTGGTTTTTAAACAAGGGGTAAAATCGTAAAACCCCATGACCTAGTGTTACCCGCAACACATTAACTAAGATCATTTAACTCAGGTGTAAATAATTAATATGGGTATTTTTTCAAAAATACCAGATTAGGGTTTTCGACACAGAACCCTAATTCCAAAATCAAGCCGCACACTGCGCACCATGGCAACAATGCCAAACCAAGCCGCACACTGCGCACCATGGCAACAATGCCAAACCAAGCCGCATACTGCGCACCATGGCAACAATGCCAAACCAAGCCGCACACTGCGCACCATGGCAACAATGCCAAACCAAGCCGCACATCGCGCACCATGGCAACAATGCCAAACCAAGCCGCACACTACGCACCATGGCAACAACGCCAAAACCAAGCCGCACACTCGCGCACCATGGCAACAATGCCAAACCAAGCCGCACATCAAGCACCATGGCAACAATGCCAAACCAAGCCGCACACTGCGCACCATGGCAAGCAACGCTAAAACCAAACTACATATCGCACTCATTGGCAACCATGCCAAACTAAGCCGCTATGCCATTGGCACATGCCAAAGATAGCGACCTAGGCTTGCAAAACGTGCAACTAGGCCAACATGGCGTACGTGCCATTGGCACATGCCAACGCGTACCACAAGCCATATTTCCAAGCCGTTATGCCATTGGCGCATGACAAATATAGCGCCCTAGGCTTGCAAAACGCAACTAGGTCAACATGGCCGTCGTGCCATTGGCACATGCCAACGCGTACCACAGGCCATATTTCCAAGCCGCTATGCCATCTGCGCATGCCAAATATAGCGCCCTAGGCTTGCAAAACGTGCAACTAGGTCAACATGGCCGTACGTGCCATTGGCACATGCCAACGCGTACCACAAGCCATATTTCCAAGCCGCTATGCCATTGGCGATGCCAAATATAGCGCCCTAGGCTTACGAACCATACAACCTAGGCCAAGTCGTCCACGCATGCCATTGGCGGATGCCAACATGCTCGCTGGTAGCTTTCCCTACCAAGGCCACGGCCCTAACGCCACGCATGCCATTGGCACATGTCAACATGCTCGTTGGTAGCTTTTCCTACCAAGGCCACGGCCCTAACTGCCACGCATGCCATTGGCACATGCCAAACACGCTCGCTGGTAGCCTAACTTGCAAACCGTGCAACCTACCACCAAGGCATTCCGCACATGCCATTGGCACATGCCAAACACACACGCTGGAAGCCTAACTTGCAAACCGTGCAACCTACCACCAAGGCATTCCGCACATGCCATTGGCACATGCCATTGGCACATGCCAAACACCCACGCTGGGAGCCTAACTTGCAAACCGTGCAACCTACCACCAAGGCATTCCGCACATGCCATTGGCACATGCCAAACACACACGCTGGTAGCCTAACTTGCAAACCGTGCAACCTACCACCAAGGCATTCCTCACACGCCATTGGCACATGCCACACACGCCACTAGCAGCTCTGGCATTGCCACTTACACTCAACGTACAACCTACCACCAAGGCATTCCGCACATGCCAATGGCACATGCCACACACGCCTGCAAGAGTGCGCCACTTGCACTCAAGGTGCAACCAACGATATATCAACACAAAAACGGGGATGCTTTCCAGGGTTTTGGTTTGTGGTCACAACTTAGTGCAACAGACACTACGCTCACATTAAGAAAGCGTGAAAAGGAATAAAGCGGTCAAATAAATGAGGAAATAATGGTGAAAACGTTTTCACCCATTAACACCATGCGGTTACCACCTCCTCCCATTATTTCACCCTTTACTCTCTTCCTTAATGAGGCCAGGGTACGTTTCAATCTCGACTTGTATAAATAGGTCTTACCTATTTCCACCGACAACAAGTCTCGGTCGGAGAAAAATACTACACTCTCGAAAAGGAAACTTTGCAAGCTCTCCAAAAGCTTTCATCTCTTGCAAGCTTCCTAAGCTTTCACTTTCGATACAAGTCGATATACTACTCTCCCAACTATTCTGGTCTCAACACCTTTCTTTGCTTCCCTCCCAAATCAACCATTCTCCTCCACTTTGTGACCGAAGCAAGTCCGGAACGGCCATTTCTTGGTTTAGGCCGGACTTGTACAGATTGATCTCTCGAATCTATAAAGTGCTCACGTGCAAAGACATTTGTTTAGGGTTTAAACCAGTTTCTCGCTCACCTACCGAATTTACTGAAATCGGCAGAAACGATTTTCACCCATAAACACCGGCAAACGGCTTTTCCTCTCCTCGGAATCCACGCCAAGGGCCCAAGCTTCCCAAACAGGCGAAGCGGAGAACTGGGGACTGCTGACCACGTCCCGTTTAAGAGGTAACGAATTTGACGACACGCTCATCGACACGGCCTCCTACCACAACATCATTACTTTCAAGACACTGAAGGCAGTAGGATTTACAAAACAAGATGCTACCTATTCCCCGTCCGTGATTAAGGACTTGAGAGGAGAAGCTTTGAACGCGCATGGCTACATCAACTTAGAGATCGCGATAGGAGACGCTATAACACATAGCAAATTCCATATTGTCAAAGAACTAGATCACGACATGATATTGGGACGTTTATGGGTGCTCGACAACAAAGTAAAATTGGATGTGCGCCCTCCGCCAACATCCACGCCCGAAGGAAATTCCAACAAATCATCCCACTGGTTATCGCATCAACAAACTACTGAAGAAACCCAGACATCCGGAGAAGACCCGTTGGCGCTAGCTCATGGTTTTCAAATGCAAGTAAGTCTGACCAAGCAACCTTTTGTGCAACCAGCCTTTCCTTCCCCCTTTCCGTCATGGGGACTCGGCGCGATTACTGGCACGAACGCTGTCAAGAAATGCGAATGGGAGGCTGGACCATTTGAACACTTTGCAAGAAGCTTGGAAACTTCTATTGAAGCCAACGAAGCCAAGACTCAAACGGTTGCACGACGTCTCCAACCCGTTTTCAATTGAGATGTAGTGGTCAAAGAAAGCACGTTTCAAGTTGGGAAGATGACAAGAAAATGGATTTGCCCAAGCGAAGGAGAAGACGAGCCGTATCTGGTTGCGGATACCCTTTGGGAGGATATTGCAAGCTCATCAATGCAGTCACACCTGAAGGCGTGATAATTCACTCGCGATGGCTCAAGGAATCCAATCCATAAAAAAAAAGGAGGGGGGGTACTTCCCATTACTCCATTTCTTTTTCAGTATTTCCTTTAAACAATTCCTTTTAGTATTTGTAATTCCCCAAGATGAATACACCGTTTGTATTTCTCCCTGGGGATTCCCTTCCCGTCAAAAAAAAAAAAAAATACATCTTTTTCCAAGCAAATTCTCCAGATATCAGAGAAATACATCGATAAAACCTTAAAAACCACAGCAGAGCCATCATACCACAACCTCTTTCAAAAATATATATGGAACAAAATGTTTACTGATGAAGAAGAAGGAAAAGATGAGTTTACCAAAAAAAAAAAAGAGAGGAGGCATCAGGGGAACTAAGCAGCTAACAGAAATAACAAAAGGGAGGAACTAGCCCTCGAAGGGTGGAGCACAAGTCCTTCGGGCAAAGCTATCTTCAAATACTTTCCCCAAAGAATCCTCCGAGCAACAAAGGTTCCATTCAACGGTTTTAGCAGCAAGAAGAACCTCGACATCCCATCCTGAAGCGACCCAAGAAGAAGAAGTTGTCCTCCCGACGACCATTCCAAAGATACGCCACCATGACCTCTCTGGTATTACCAACAGCACATTTGGCATCAACTTCAAAGGCTATTTCGTTTCCATCATATGCTACTTCAAAGGTTTTCTCATTGACATTTTGAAGAAAGTTCTTCGATTCACCCGCATCAAAATCAAGAATCATGGCGCTCTCCTCCACGCTTACTGAACCCAAGAGAGTCCGAGCATGTACATGTTCTTCGTGGGGATAGATGGAAGGGAGGTCCTTAACAATTTCATTAGCTTCATGGAGCAAGGACTCAATCCCAACCAATGCCTTCTCAAGAGAAGAAGATTGATCTGCGCCGCTTAAGTCCTTTTCCGAAAAGTTAAAGGCATGGCCATCCCTGGAAGGTCCCATCATACACTGCAAAGAATGGGAAAATGATCAAGTTCAATCCTATCTATACGCATATAAAAGAGGATAACATGAACAGAGAAGAAGAAAAAAAAATACCGAATATGATTTTCTTATCCCGAATAACCCTAGTCGGGATGTTTTCGCAAGAGTCAGATCTCGCGCCTTCACTTGGAGAATCTCACTGTTTGGAGGATGATTCGTCTCTAGGAAAAGAAAAGAGAAACCAACAAGAAGAACCCCTCTAAAACGAGAGAGATGATGCAGTTGCGTTGGGTATGAATACGGAACCTTAAAAAGGAAAGGAAGCAATGAGGGACATAACTCTTCCAGATTTTTTTGGCATGGACGATGCCCTAATTGAAGCCGCGCGTGAAGGAAAGGAAAAATAAGGAAACTTTGCTATCTGAAGAAACTCCCTCCTTATTTACATCGGTCACGCCAACTTCCCAACGTCACCCAAGTTGCACCGGCCCCACCAATTGTGCCGACTTCCCAATGGCCTCCCAAGTCACGCCTGCAAGCACGCACAGCGTGCTTCCACACCTTGCGCCGGTCCCACCATCTAGCGCACTCAGTTTCCCAACTCACGCCAACTTCCCAACGTCGCCCAAGCTGCACCGGCCCCACCAATTGTGCCAGCCTCCCGATTTGTGCAAAACTACCAGAGGCAAGTATTCCAAATCCTACTTATAAAAGGTCAGACAAGCCTCCTCAATTCTCTTTACGGTTTGCTGTTGATAGTTTGTCACCATCTTATGCTTACCTCGCAACAAAGGCCCTGTTCTGAGCTAAGCAGGGGACTTAATGTTGATGGTGGTTTTTAAACAAAGGGTAAAATCGTAAAACCCCATGACCTAGTGTTACCCGCAACACATTAACTAAGAGCATTTAACTCAGGTGTAAATAATTAATAGGGGTATTTTTTCAAAATACCGTTAGGGTTTTTCGACCGCGTAACCCTAATTCCAAAACAAAGCCGCACACCGCGCACCATGGCAACAATGCCAAACCAAGCCGCACACTGCGCACCATGGCAACAATGCCGAACCAAGCCGCACACCGCGCACCATGGCAACAATGACAAACCAAGCCCCACACTGCGCACCATGGCAACAATGCCAAACCAAGCCGCACACCGCGCACCATGGCAACAATGCCAAACCAAGCCGCACACTGCGCACCATGGCAACAATGCCAAACCAAGCCGCACACTGCGCACCATGGCAACAATGCCAAACCAAGCCGCACACCGCGCACCATGGCAACAATGCCAAACCAAGCCGCACACTGCGCACCATGGCAACAATGCCAAACCAAGCCGCACACCGCGCACCATGGCAACAATGCCAAGCCAAGCCGCACACTGCGCACCATGGCAACAATGCCAAAACCAAGCCGCACACTGCGCACCATGGCAGCGACGCAAAAACCAAACTACATATCGCACTCATTGGCAACTATGCCAAACTAAGCCGCTATGCCATTGGCGCATGCCAAATATAGCGCCCTAGGCTTGGAAAACGTGCAACTAGGTCAACATGGCCGTGCGTGCCATTGGCACATGCCAACGCGTACCACAAACCGTATTTCCAAGCCGCTATGCCATTGGCGCATGCCAAATATAGCGCCCTAGGCTTGCAAAACGTGCAACTAGGCGATGCACGTGCCATTGGCACATGCCAACACGCACCACAAGCCATATTTCCAGGCCACGCATGCCATTGGCACATGCCAACATGCTCGGCCGGTAGCTTTTCCTACCAAGGCCACGGCCCTAACGGCCACGCATGCCATTGGCACATGCCAACATGCTCATTGGTAGCTTTTCCTGCCAAGGCCACGGCCCTAACGGCCACGCATGTCATTGGCACATGCCAACATGCTCGCTCGTAGCTTTTCTTACCAAAGCCACGGCCCTAACGGCCACGCATGCCATTGGCACATGCCAACATGCTCATTTGGTAGCTTTTCTTACCAAAGCCATCGCCTTAACGACCACGCATGCCATTGGCACATGCCAAACACACACGCCGGTAGCCTAACTTGCAAAACGTGCAACCTACCACCAAGGCATTCCGCACATGCCATTTGCACATGCCAAACACACACGCGGTAGCCTAACTTGCAAACCGTGCAACCTACCACCAAGGCATTACGCACATGCCATTGGCACATGCCAAACACACACGCTGGTAGCCTAACTTGCAAACCGTGCAACCTACCACCAAGGCATTCCACACACGTCATTGGCACATGCCACATGCGCCCTTAGCAGCACCACTTGCACTCAAGATGCAACCAACACTCGAGACATCAACACAAACGGGGATGCTTTCCAGGGTTTTGGTTTGGCGGTCACTGACTTGCGGCGTACACTACGCTCACATTAAGAAAGCGTGAAAAGGAATAAAGCGGTCAAATAAATGAGGAAATAATGGTGAAAAAGTTTTCACCCATTAACACCATGCGGTTACCACCTCCTCTCATTATTTCACCCTTTACTCTCTTCCTTCATGAGACCGGGTACGTTTCAAACTCGACTTGTATAAATAGGTCTTACCTATTTCCACCAGACAACAAGTCTCGGTCAGGAGAAAAATACTACACTCTCAGAAAAGGCAACTTTACAAGCTCTCCAAAAAGCTTTCATCTCTTGCAAGCTTCCTAAGCTTTCACTTTCTGATACAAGTCGAGATACTACTCTCCCAGAACTATTCTGGTCTCAACACCTTTCTTTGCTTCCCTCCCCAAATCAACCCTTCTCCTCCACTTTGTAACAGAAGCAAGTCTGGAACGACCATTTCTTGGTTTAGGCCGGACTTGTATGCATTGATCTCTCGAATCTATAAAGTGCTCACGTGCAGCACATTTGTTTTGGGTTTAAACCAGTTTCTCACTCACCTACGAATTTACTCAAATCGGCGACGATTTTCACCCATAAACAACAAGCTAAAGGGGAGGAATGAGAATGGTATGTACGTATTCGACGGTGTAGGTGACATAAACCAATCAATTTTTCCACAATCCTTTTTCTCTGCAAGTCTGCCTTTATGGCACCATCGGCTAGGTCATCCAATGCTGAGCACAGTTTCTAAGATTATTAGCAATTTCTCACTTCCAGTATTAAATAAAAAATTTGATTTCTACCACTCCTGTCACATTAGCAATAGTAGGCGTTTACCTTTTTCTCGTAGTGCTACTGTTTATGATGCACCATTAAGTCTTGTAGTTTCAGACATATGGGTTTCTCCAGAAACTTCAAGAAGTGGTTTTCGTTATTACCTTCTATTAATGGATGTTTTCCCTCATTATACTTGGGTTTTTCTTTTGATACGTCTAGCATATGCATTACATGTCTTTACACAGTTTCATAAGCAAGTTGAGAATTTAACAGGTCATAAAATTAAATCTTTCCAATCTGATAATGCTCTTGAGTACAAAAAGTTTACTTGTTATCTTAACAACTGCGGTATACAACATCGATTCTCTTGTCCTCATACCTCAGCTCAAAACGGACTAGCAGAACGTAGAATAAAACATGTTACTGAAAGTGGTTTTGCATTGTTGTTTCATGCACAACTTCCTAAAGAATTTTGGGCTGAAGCCTTCACTACTGCCTGTTATCTCATCAACAGATACCCAAGTCTTCTACTGAATCCAAAACCCCTCTTGAGCTTCTCTACAAAAAAACACCAGATTACTCTTTCCTACGTGTCTTTGGATGCTTGGCTTATCCGTGTCTTCGTCCATATAATTCCAACAAACTAGAACCTAGGTATTTACCGTGTATATTCCTAGGATATAGTGCATCTCATAAAGGCTATGTCTGTCTTCACTTACCAACAAATAGGCAGTATATATCGAGACATGTTAGGTTTGAGGAATCCACTTTCCCATTCTCTCCTCCTCCACAGCAAGCTCCAGAGGTAAGTTCACCTGCTCACTGTATTATCCCGGATATATTGGGATCATCTATTTTTAAGCCGGTCCAACCAGTGCCATTGCAGCTTTAGTAAACTGCAGCACAAGTGTTACATCCTCCTAACTCACCAGTTCCGGCTCGAGATGACACATCCTGCAGTCTTCAGAAAATTCAGCTATGCTGCCATCGCCATCACAATCTCCATCAATGAGCCTCACTCTGAAGTGCAACAGACCAAACGGTAGTGCCAGGGCATACAATGATGACTAGAGCTAAAGCGGGTATTACAAAGCCAATCCAAAAACTGTGTCTCACCACTACAAAACATCCACTGCATGATGAGGACTTCATGGAACCAACATGTTACTCAAAGGCATGTACAATACCAGAGTGGAGAGATGCAATGGATAACCAAATTAATGCTTTAATACGGAATGGCACGTATCCCTAGTCAAATATGAGAATGGCATGAATATAGTTGGCTCCAAATGGGTTTATCGAATCAAAAGAAATCCCGATGGATCAATATGAGCGCTACAAGGCACGTTTGGTGGGAAAAGGATTCAACCAACAAGAGGGTATAGACTTTGGTGAAACTTTCTCTCCCGTCATAAAACCATGCACGATTAGGTTGGTTCTTTCCCTGGCTGTCATGAATCAGTGGTCACTTCGTCAGCTAGATGTGGAGAATGCGTTTCTACATGGTATATTGGAGGAAGAGGTATATATGAAACTGCCATCTGGATATGTCGATCCGAACTACCCAGATCACGTGTGCAAGTTACATAAGTCCTTATATGGGCTTAAACAGGCACCACGTGCGTGGTTCTCTCGCCTCAGCAACCATCTTCTCAAGCTCCGGGTTCTACCTTCCAATGCACTCCTCTTTATTTATCAAAAAGACCGGAAACTCGGTGACTTACGTATTGATTTATGTCGACGACATAATTGTGACAGGTTCAAACTCCAACATAGTTGATACTATGATTATAGATTTGGGTAATGAGTTTGCTGTGAAGGACATGGGAGCGTTATCCTATTTTCTAGGTGTTGAAGTGCTGAAGCAAGGACAGTCTCTAGTTCTTTCGCAAAGGAAGTATATAGCAGATTTGCTGAGACGCACCAAGATGGACGGCATCAAACCTGTATGTACTCCAAAGGCAGCAAATACCAGACTACAAAAGCTCAGAACTGAGAAGTTTTCTGACTCAGCACTCTATAGAAGTATCGTTGGTGCTTTGCAATATCTGCATATTACACGTCCTGATATCTCTGTAGCTGTCAACAAGGCTTGCCAGTATATGCACGAGCCATACATAGAACACTGGGAGTTGGTGAAACGAATTCTCAGATATTTGAAGCAAACTGAAGAGCCCCAAACTCATCAATCAATGATCATTAGTGAAATAAGAAGAATAATAGATAAAGAGAGACGAAGTCAGAAAAGAAATAGAAGAATTCATAGAATCAGGGAGAGGTTTACAGACACGGGAGAGGATATCAATACATATTCATTCTTAACATTTCTGATAGCAACATCCATTACATATATATAGGATACCTTAATAACTACTTTCACAATAACTGCCTAACTGTTACAACCATACGTACCTATCTTAGATATGTGGGCGTATCATTCCCACTCCCTTCAGAAAAAACCTTGTCCTCAAGGTTTTGTACACAAAATAATCAACCATTATTTCTATACAATATAGGAACAAAGAAACAAAACCATACTGCATTCCTATCAGTACTCGACTAATGCAATATGTTACACCATACCCAAACAAGGTAATAACGCGCCCACGGATTTTGCCTGCATATTGGCTAAACTTGATTGCCGAGAAGGAATAAACTGCTTTCACAATTGAAGCAAACCATAGTATGTGAGGTTCATCATTTTGTGGCGCATGAACAGGCACTTCAATCTCTTGAAGTTCTTCGCCAAATATTGGGAAGCATTCGCCAATATTGTAAGAAGTGGAAGCACAAAATCTTGTACGAATAATTTCATCCTTTTCTGCAAATAAATCGAAAGAATCTTCCAAGTACATGGAATCTTCTTCTTCTTCAATTGCCACTGAAATATTGGATGAAATGTCTGCAACCGTATCTTTCATATGTGCAACAATGTCTTTTATTTGTGCTAAGAGAATTGAATTGTCCCTCTTAAATTCTTGCATTTCCCGTCGATGTTCTTCATGGTGTGCCAATAAATTTGAAATCAGGCTTTTGATATCATCATAATTATGAGGATCCATTTGTGTAAGGTATAAACCGTCCGAAAGAATCGAACGGCTCTGATACCAATTGAAGAGCCCCAAACTCATCAATCAATGATCATTAGTGAAATAAAAAGAATAATAGATAAAGAGAGACGAAGTCAGACAAGAAATAGAAGAATTCATAGAATCAAGGAGAGGTTTACAGACACAGGAGAGGATATCAATACATATTCATTCTTAACATTTCTGATAGCAACATCCATTACATATATATAGGATACCTTAATAACTACTTTCACAATAACTGCTAATCATATAAACCATACATACCTATCTTAGATATGTGGGCGTATCACAAACAATAAAAACTATGGACTCGTTTATAAGACTCGGAAAGGATTATACACTTAATGCATACTCGGATGCAGATCAAGTAGTAGTCTTGATGATCGAAGATCAACCAATGGGTATTGTATATACTTTGGAGGTAATCTCATCTCTTGGAATGCTAGGAAGCAGAGAACCGTTTCAAAATCAAGCACAAAAGCTGAATATCGTGGTGTTGCTATAGCCACTTTTGAGCTTATGTGGATCCAGTCCTTACTTGTTGAATTGGGTATTGTTACTCCTACACCTTCCCTATGGTGTGACAATCTCGGTGCAACCTACCTTACTGCCAATCCTATTTTCCATGCGCGTACCAAGCACATTGAAATTGATTACCACTTTGTCCATGAAAGGGTGGCTCGTAAACAGCTTCATGTCAAATTCATCAGCAGTAGGGATCAACTAGCTGATATCTTTACAAAAGGATTGTCTTCACCAAGGTTCCAGTTCATAAGAGACAAGTTGAACATTCGTCAACTCCGGCTCAACTTGAGGGAGGGTGTCAGCACAAGTAATAATCTGGTCACACCTTGCAGTCAGTCAACAACATAAATCTCGGAAGCAGTTGAACAAAACCAAACTAAGTCCAGTCTATAACCTACTCCGACTACTATCTAGGATCTGAACTTATTTCTGTTTACTAGTCTTTGAATAATGTAATCTCAACTTATTATAAATACAAGTTTCAATCTCCACACAACTTGTGGAAGATATTCACCAAAGATCCAACTCTCGACTATCACCATGCATTTCGCAATGACAATTGCCAATATAATTAAGTTAATCCATCGTACTAATTAAAAGAAGGATAATACATTTTTGAACCTCTGTAGATATACAAGTATGCCGAACATGGACGGTCTTCTTGCTCCAAATCTAATTCATCGAAAACAACTGCATCAACTCCTGCAACACCTTCCGGTATGAAGGTTTCCAGAGAAAGGAAGTTCTCCTCGTGACAGTGCAGCTGATAATCCATATTGGAGCAATAAATATCATCATCACCGGAATAATAGGTGTGCCGTGGCTCTTTCATCTTAGCTTGAAAGATGAGATTCTCTAAATAATTAGGCAGTACAACCTGAAGTTTTTCAGAACGCAAGTTGTAAACTTGAAGACAATTCCCGTTGAACCAGTAAAGTAACATCTGATCTGAGTAACTGAAGATGCGTATACGAGGTGTGGTAGTAGTACCGCCAAAGCAAAAACAGCAGGGATCTGGTGTAGGGTCCAGGTTCCCTACCCACGTGGGAGTAGATTTTATACTAACGTCAAAACTTTCCTTCTTAACCCATACTATATCCTTCAATACGTACAAATGCACTTTACAACAGCAGCAGCAACTACTGCTACTACCACCCTGATGATCATCACGGCAACGATGAGGAGAATCATTTCCATTCCCTGATATTTTTTCAATACGTGCAATACAAGGAAATCCCTTGAATTGCAGAAGATGAGGATAATCAAAAAGTAAGTGCTTCTGCTGCTCGTAAGTTGTACTTTTAGCTGGTAGCTGGATGAACTCAAACTTCTCATCATGGAGATTGAAAGACAATAACATCTCCATCTCATTACTGACATTGTTACTATCATCATGTTCGAAATCGCCGGATCCTGCTCCCCCCAAAGTTGCAACTACCTTCCAAGACAAACATCCACTGGTGCTGCCACTACTGGTGGTAGTACAGATAATGGCTGATTTGTCAATTCCCGTGGGCGCTCTTATCTTTATGATAGGACGACCGCCGTGACCTGATGTGGGAGTGCTAGTGGGAGTGACGTTTCTCCATGATTTAGTCCCCAATGTAAATACCACAACGTTAAGTTCCTTTTGAGCAGTCCGAAAAATGCTTACGACCTTGTACTCATTTGTTGAGGGATTGAAGCCAAATCCGTGACAGATGATGCTGGCATCGGAAGTGCATATCCCCACGAAGGCTGGATAAAAGATATAGAGAAAGTCTTGCCTGTTTGGGTCTAAAATTATGTAAGTAGTAGTTGAGTACTTACCCACTGATGCTACGCAAGGTAGTCCATTACAATAACCAACCAGTTCACATATATCAGGATGAGGAAGCTGCTCGCGTCGAAAACTTTCAAACTTTAGAGCATGTTCATGATTGTGAATTCCACGAGTAAATTTGAAGAAGTGAAACTTGTATTTAGCCTCCTTCTCTTTGGGGTCGTTCAAACTTTGGGGTTGTTCGAACTTTGGAATTCGAAGAGCCCCAACCCTAACATTTAAGAGACTAAAGATAACATCGGGCTGTTTCTGTGACTGAAGGAAATGAGAGTGAGTTAAGCGTTTATGATCATTGTGAATCGAGTTATACCAGAGTTTGGATACCCTAACATACTTTAGCAGGGTCCGGACTGGAAGCTTGGTTAATATTTCTTCCATAATTAAATCATGAGGAAGGTACTTCTTTCTTTTATATGGTCTTTTCTTCTTGATCTCCGTCACCGTTGGAGTATATCCACAATCTTTTCTTTTATATGATCTTTTCTGCTTGATCTCCGTCACCCTTGGAGTATCCGTATCACCACGATCTTTTCTTTTATATGCTCTTTTCTTCGTCTCCTTCGTTGGTAGACCCATACTCTTCTGACGTTGATCAAACATCATCCTCCCAACATTGGAGCGAGTTTCAGGATCCAAGTCAGAAAGATGGCTGGTTTCACCTTGTACAAGATATTTCCACCAGTCCTTTTGATTCTGCTTAGTCAAAATCACCTTCGAATCCTCTATGCTCCAGAAGCTATCATCCACCTTGAGAGATTCCAAGCTTTCACCATGTATAGTAGAAGGCTGTCCCTTCGATGCAACCTTGAGATGGTTCTTTTTATAGACTTCGAGTTCTCCAAGGCAGGATGGAAAAAGGAAAGGATATATCACTGTGGGAATATATTCTACTTTGCGGTCACTTTCTGGATTCACAAAGAGTTCATATTCCAAAGTAGACTTCATTCCTAAAGTTTAGGCATCTTTTCTTTATTATATATAACTAGTGTTGCGCCCGTGCGTTGCACGGGATCATATTATATCAAACATTGGAAAAATGTTGAAACGTAGTGGTATTAGTTCGCCCGTGTTTTGCACAGGCTTAAATTCATCATCCAACAGAAATTTGCAATTAATTCACACAAATGGTGGCTAAAGAGCATTGGAAGACCGCAGTCTACAGCCCGGTAAAAATGAGTACATGCGTCTCCGCAGTCTCATGTATACACAAACATAAGCTGATCGGTGATCATATACACTGTATACAGAAACAGTTTAATACAATTTATTATCGAAGCACAAATGGGCATTTAATAAGCCAAACAGTAGCTACCTAATTAACTAAAATCAAGATTCAAAACGCTTAAAGATTTCGAAACAAAGGGACATAGTATCACCTTGACAAAAACACCAAATGTGATGCACTTTGGACTTGAATCTGTTGTGTAAATAAGCTTCGACGCCCTGCGCGTTTTTGCTGCGATGCACCGTTCATGATCTAAGGAATGCTTTTCTGATACAATATGGTAATTGCATACATATATATATACACGGTATTCAATGCTCCATAAACTCTAACCATTTTAGATTACAAAGTCACGAAAACTACCCAGTATCCCAGCGGTTAGTACTCAAATCCCCAAACAGTAAACCAATATGGCTTACAGTTCATAAATCCCCATATGTGCTCGTGCTGCATTCAGAAGCTAAAACAACCTAACATCTCGGTAGCAAATACTAACTAATAGTAGCATTAAAGATAACCCTTTTATCTGTATTTTTCTAGTATACATGCATTTCACGCACTCAAGGGGCAGTTCAAAGATCTCCTATTAATTCTTTTTCGTTATTCCTGCATTTCACACAGTCAAAGGACAGTTCAAAGATCTCTTACTCACTCTTTTTTGTTATCCCTGCATTTTACGTATTCAAGGGGCACTTGAAATTCCAACTTTCATCGGTGTCACAAACTGCAAAACGTATAAAGTATTTCTATCAAGGAGTTGTGAGAAAAATATATTTAAGGTTAATTAAATTCCATAATCTTACCAGTTAGAGTAATTAGCTCAGTCACATTAGTCATTGTGGTACACTGCTTGAATTAATTGTCGACATCAATCGTTAAGTATACCATAGGTTGACGTAACTTACTTTTCTATCATAAAACGAAAGAAACATAACGCTTACCTTTGCTATCCTCATCCTGTAGCATCTCAATTGCTTCAAGTAGGGTCGGCTGCTTGTTGCAAGTAACGATAATTCTTCATAGCGTCTGCTAATGTTCTGCAATCAATCTGTTCATCTATACAATTAATTCTATTCATAATTGTTTAGGAATTTAACAAATTTCAAAAATTCAATCTTTAAAGAGAGATGAAGAAAGAAATTTAAAAGGTGAAAGAAGGATCATAAGAATGTGAGTATGAACATGCAAAGCAAAAAAAAATAAAAAATCATCCATACTCGTTCAGATGCATCAGCATGTATGTTCTTTTTTCGAGTGTCTTACAAATATGGATACGTGCAGTGTCATCTAATGGCAAGCTGAATTGCAGGAAAGAGAGAGTCTGATGACGTGTCAAGGCGATTTCGAGGCGATTTTTTAGGTCAACTTTTCTTCTTCTCCTCCATGGACGGCGGCGTTAATCCTCCTTCTCACTCATCACCAAGCTCAAATCAGATCGGAAACTCTCTCAACTTTGGGTCTGAAAACTTCCCAGCTTTAAATGGATCTACTCTGCCAATTAAAGATTTGGGAGGAAATCGAACTGGATCTCAAAGTTATATTTCTTGCTTCAAAGATCCTTCGGCTATTTCAATTTCTTCTTCAATTAAACTTGCTTTTGAAGAACCTAGAAAGGATGTCAATGAATTCGCGTTTTTCTCTTCAGGTGAATTGCAACCCCACATAACTATCTGTGAATCTTTTTTAGTTGGTTATTTTGTGGGAAAGAGGCTTGATTTCAATTTTGTGAAAGAAAACTTAGCTTCTCTGTGGAAAATCAAAGGGGAATTCTCCATGACTATTCATGGAGAACAAGCCTTCATGTTTAAATTTTCCCTTGAAGAAGATAGGGCCAGGGTTTTGGAATTAGGATCATGCTCAGAAATTGTTCCTTATTCGACCTTGGTCTCCTTTTTTAGAACAACAAATTGATTCAATAAGTTCAGTCCCTATTTGGATGAATCTCAGAGGTGTTCCTCTGCATCTCTGGAATGCTACTGGTTTTTCTAGGATTTCTAGTCTTGTAGGCAAACCTATTATGACTGATGCTCCAACTGCGATGAAGACAAGAATGGCTTTTGCTAGGGTTTGTGTTGAAATTGATGCGAATTGCTCTTTCCCATCTAAGCTGCCATTTCAAATTGATGACATGAAGTATGAGGTAAGGGCTGAATATCCATGGAAACCGTCGGCGTGTTCTCACTGCAAAAGCTTTGGACATACAAGTGGAAAATGTATATCAAATCCGGCTCCAAAGTATACCAAAAAGTGGGTTCCTAAGAAAAACCATTTCTTTAATTCTGCAAGTGAACTAAATCCCATTGAGAATTTGCAGAGCGTAGAAAAATCAGTTTCAATTGGGGCTGCTAATGAGAAAGATGATCCTCCTGTTCTTGAAAATGTGATTCCTACAGGTGATATTGTGACAAAAGATTGTGAATTTCAGGTGGTTGAGATTCAACCAGTTGAAGAGGAATGGGTAGCTTATTCTAGGAGAAAGAAGCACACAAGGAGAATAGAAGATGCTCCCTTCAGTGAGAATCTCGGACAATCAAATTCTTTCAGCGTCTTAGAATTGGAGTCTGCCGAGCAAATTTTGAAGAATAATGAAGAGGAAGCTATTACCATAAACAATGACTCCGCCTTCTCAGGTGAGATTATGGAATTAGGGATTGAAAATCTCTTTAATACGGTTGAAGATTCTATAAAACAATCCGAAGTTCAAGGATTTGTTGCCGACAAGGTTCTGAACTCTACTCCTGCCTCAAATGATACCGAGGGCAACGAATCTTCTGGTGACGATATGGAAATTGTGAAGGAAAAATCTCTTGCAGACATTCCTATTAAGATTCATAAGACTAAAGCTCAACGTATTGCAGACATTTCGGCTTTGATAGGAGATCCCAGTGGAAAACAAGCAAATATGAGCATATTTAGTGAACTAAATGATAAGTATCAGAAATCTAGGAAGGAAAGGGAGCTTGAAAAACTAGGCTGGAAAGAAGAGCCTAAAAATGACATGCTTGGTAGGGGTCACAGAAAGTCAGCAAAGAAGAAATGACTTGTTGCAGTGGTGCATTGTCTCCTTGCATCTGTTTTCTTGTTTTGGTCTGTTCTTGAACATGCCTTGTACTCTTTGGAGCTTTGTTTTTTTTTTTTTCTTTGTATGTTTTTTGTTTTCTTTTCTTAATATATTAACCTTTCTCCTCAAAAAAAAATCTAATGGCATATATGGATCAAGACTCAAGATTGTTACTGTGAAAAGTGAAATATGAAATTCCAACAGCAGTAGACATTTAAACAAATCTCAGAGATGCGTTACATCAATGAAGATCCACAGAGCAGTATTGTATGCTAATTATCAGAATGGACAAAGAAATAATACTCCAGAAATGGGAGGTAGTTGTATATTTTAGATGCCGTAATGAACCAAAATAGGCAAAACCTATGATATAACCGTTGAGCAATAAACAAATCTCTCCTAACTCTTCAGCTAGCCTACCGAGTTACTTATTCAATATTTAGATATGAAGCACAAAAAGAATTGTCAATACATATTAATATCCAATAGTGCCTGTAGAACGTGGTTAAATACTGGGAACAAATTTGACGTGATTCGTAACCTTTTGATGTAAAGTCAGACGCGTTACCATCGCACCACAGATCTGTGGTTTAAAAGACTCGTCTGAAAATGGGAGAGAAGCAGGATTTACCTTCGGTGCTAGTCCTTTAAATAGAAACTACGGAACTGCAAGAATGGGAAACCATACTTTATGCAGTAACAGTTGTACTGGAGCTGTACTTCAGACGCACGATTGTGTTCATGATAATTTATACTGTAACAACAGACAACAACAACAATTGCCCCACATTAGTATTTAAACTTTTCCTCCCTATATTTGTATGCTTAACTAACCACACATTAAGTTAACATTGATAAGTGACTGTAAAAAACAACGAAAAAAAAAGGGATCTTGATGAAAATGCCTAAGAGATTGAAATTTTGAAGTTACTAATCCACTTGAAATAAAGTGAACAGAAGTACTGATCAATTTCATTTTATCCAAATGAAAGAATAGCAGGACCCAAATAAATATCACACTTTTTTTGCTGGCTCGTGTTTAAATGTTCCTTCGCGCAGAACTTTACACATATAAGCTGAAGCAATTGACTCTCTGAGTTTCTGCATTTGATAGATAAACTTACCTCAAAGGCACGGGATGTCATACTACTTCAGTGTTCTGCTAATTTAAATTAGAGGTCGTCAAGGAATATAGTCAAGTCCATGATTTGAAACTTCAGTCTCTAATTTATACATTTCTCAAGGTATCTACATAAAACATAAAGAGAAACATATATAACTAACAATAGATTGAGATCAAATACCTGGTTTTTTGACCTACATTTTCTTTCGAATCCACAAACCCTGTGAAAAGCAAGTTCCAGTGAGATGCCCACTTGTAGTCTACAACATACATAATTACATAGCTATGAGATGATCTGTATTATATTAAAAGTAACTCAAATTGAAATTAATGATGTCCAGGAACTAATTTCAATGGGTATTTCTGATTTCTATCTTCATAAATTACTCATAAAGAGAGAGAATAGATTAGACATAAACCAACTTGAGCACATACACACTGTATTTTTTTCCCAGTAACAATAATTTTTATAGTATTTTCAGACTTCGCTAGATAACCATCCTGAGTGTTGGTCGAAGTTTCCATAAAATGGTTCACAATAAATGGACCGAGAACCGTAAGAGTGTTGAAAACCATTTATGACACCTGAAACTTGTGATATTCTTTAGAGTAAAAACCTTGAAATACTTTAAATCAAAACCCTGGCTTGAAATAGTAAAATCTTACCCTTCAAACTTATGACATGATTTACAGTGAATTCGCGAATCGTATAAACCTTATCGCCCGGAATATAAATGAAAAAAAAAATAGACCATTTTCTTTGATCTGATAAGATGAAAAAAAACTAAGGGAGGAAAAGAGAGAAAAACAACAGTAAGGTTGTGATTTAAGATTTTGTTAAAGATAGATCAGATAACAGACGATGGAGCAATAAGTAATCATCAACACGGGTGTTTCTGATTTAGGGTTTTTGACCATTTTTCTCGAGAGCATATGTAGGGTTTTTGAGAGTTTTAGTATACGAGGAGAGAAGAGAATGAGGTATAGGTTATGTTTAGACGTGTAATGGTGAGTAATCTTCAGCTCATCTGTTTGATGTGCACGAAAAATCGCAAAAATAGCTGGAAATCTTCAATTCGTATTGGTAGGGTGCCAGGAGCTCTAGAATTCAAGCTTTTGGCCTAACTTTCAATGTGAGGCCGGCAATTTCAACTCAAATTATATTCTTTCTTTATATATAAAAATAGAGTTTTTTCGAGCGACGTGGTTAATCGGAGCTTCTGGTTGATTCTGGCCCCACCATTCTAAATTTCAGCCAATAGAATTACAGTAGAATCTTTTAGACCCACAAAATATTATCTGACCAATCACATTTTAGAAAATAATTTCCTAAATTTATTAAATCTTATTTAATCTTAGAAACATAATAAAACAAATATACACAACCTCAACATTACCAAAATAAAACGATTTCATCATAACAAAATAAAATAAAATATGCAATGTTCATCGTGATTTCATTGCAAAATTAAATCAATCATACGAATACAAATAACTAATCCAATGTCCAATGTCCATTTACAGTTTTTACAATAAAATCCACTAATTACAACTCCAAACTACGGGTAAAAGAAAATACTTGCAATTACACTTTGGTTGGAATGAAATACCTAAAAATATTCATAAGCATATACAGATTAAATGAAAATATTTAAATCAAATTAAAAAAAATACGATATGTGGTTGGCCCGTATGAATCGAGTAAAGGTTTGTTAATCCCGTACAAATAAAAATAATACAAAATCATTAGGAGTATGATTTTAGGGAAAAAATGTTATCAAAGAAAAAGTAAATAAAAAATAAACGATTTTCTTTACATATAAAAATAATATAAAATCATTAGGAATAAGATTTCGGAGGGAAAAAAATCGTAATCAGACCAAAAAAAAAAAGAGCAATGGGGATATGATTTGAAAGATATCAAAATAATAGGAAGAAAATATTGGAATAATACAAAATCATTAGGAATATTATTTTCAAAGGAAAAAAATCGTAATAAAAAAAAAAAAGGAATGAGAATATGAAATAACAAGAAAGAAAATATTGAGTATGTTATCGAAATAAATGTGAATATCAAAATACAAAGATATTATTTCCAAAGAAAATTTATTTTATTTTTTGGAGATTTTTTGGGTTTAGAAAAGGATGCTCAATATTTTTATACTATACTAATATATTATAATGAGAAAACATGGTAATATTGGTGCATATTATTTCCTTAAGATAATTTTCCATTTATTATTTCCTTTAAGACAATTTTCATTTTTATAGAATCTTAAATTCTAAATAAACAAATTTCTATTAAAACGTGTAAAATTTGCTCAATATTTTTTATTTTTTATACTATACTAATATTTTTATGCAAATATATTGCAATGGGTAAATGTGTCATCCGAATTATTCTTATGGAATTTTCTAGATTTAACGAAATCTATATAAAGGCTTGAATAGAAGCAAAATCGCAAGTTGGTTTTGTCATTCGTTTTTCTTTTCTTTTCTTTTGTTGCGTTTTGCAATTTTGTTGTTTGATCTATTTTTGTATTCTCGAAGGTTGGCGCTAGGTTGCGCAAAGGAGCGCATGAATGGCTGCCGCCATAGGAGCTTATGATATTTTATACCGATTATTTTGGAGCTTCATGATAAGATACAAAACTCACACAAGGTATATATAATAGCAAAATTTATTGGTATTTTTAAGTTTTTTTTTTAATTGTTCTGTTTTATAGATGTTGTTGGTGCTTCTTGGCAATGCTGCATGGGATGATAGAGCATTTTCTATGGGTTTCCTTGATTTTAACAGTTCTTACTTCCGTTTTATGCCTCCATTTTATTTGTCGATCTATGAAATCAATCAATATAAGAGCTTAATACCTGAATGAGGTGATCAAATCGTTTTTCACTTTTCCTCTGGCCTTCTCTTTGATTTTGACGAATCTTCCAATTTATTTTATACCTATATTTTTAATTCTTCTTCGTTCATCGTATATGTCGTGATCTACTTATTGTTCTTTCTCCTACTATTGTTCTCATTGATTTTATTTTAGGTGTACGCTTTTGGATAGAAACAATTCTCATATTGTAAATATCCTTTTTCTTTTCGGTTATTCCATTCTCTGTTTTTGTATCCTTTTTCACTCTAAATTGTTGAGCCCTAACTCTTTTATTGTTATAATAATATAGTTCTGGCGACTTGTGGATTTTCTATGGATGTTCCTGCTCTCCACAATTCCTCATGTTATCTGCAAAACAAAAAGAAACAAATATAATATGTGACCTTGAAGAAAAAAAAAAACTAGGAGAGCTAGCTGTAGTTGCTTGTGCTCGACTGTAGAGCATTTTGCAAATGATATTTTTGTTTTGATGAAAGGAAATATTTTATAGTCCTAAGGGAAAGACATTGTTTTGATTATACAAAATATATATATATAACCAGGCATCTTTTCTAAATTTTCCCCAACCTCTAGAATCGATATTCACATCAGTATATCTATCTAGGAACTTATTCATATTATTTGTTAGACTATTACACTAGTGTCCAAATGTAAATAAAAGAAGAACTAAATGAATTTTTTTATTAAATAATACTTGTGGAATCAAGTCCAATACTTATAAATAATTTGGTGAATATTGTTTCCTAAGATAATTTTTTATTCTTATGGAATTTTCAGGATTTAACAAAATCTATATAAAGGCTTGAATAGAAGCAAAATTGCAGGTTGGTTTTGTCATTCGTTTTTCTTCTTCTTTTATGCTTGTGTAATTTAGGATTTTGTTGTTTGATCTGTTTTTATATTATATCCTCGAAGGTTGGCGTTATGCTGCGCATAAATGGTCGTTGCTGTTGGAGCTTATGATTTTTGATATAAGATACAAAACTCATACAAGGTATATAATAGTAAAATCGTCCTTATTGGTATTTTTAACTTTTTTTCATTGTTCCGTGTCTATCCTAATATCTACGTTGGTGGATATTGTTTCGTAAGATAATATTTTATTTTTATATTGTTATGTCTTATATTACCATGGAAGAGGAAGAAGCACCAAGCAGAATTTTGAGTTGCCCAACATTGCTGCAACATATGTACAACATGCCATTGTGATTGATCTGCACCATAAAACTGTTGATTTGGCGTATGCTTGGGCCTCGGATACTTGGGAACCTGAATGTACCATACTACCAATGTTCAAAATTATAAGATTCTTTTAAAAAAGTGTCTTGGGTGTTAGATTGTTCTGAGCTATTTAGGTTGAAGTTGAAGCTGACTAAGACCGGCAATTAAGTCTTTTTCTTGCTTAATAAACCACATAGACCTTGCACTTTTTTTTTCCAACTCATTGTTCAATTTGTTACATAACAGATTCCTAAGATTTGAGTTTATGAACTGAGTACAAGATAGGAACTCACCCCCTTTCAAAATAATTGCTGGAATCATTGCAAATACTTGCATGTTATAAAACGGAATACAAGATGGCAAACAAGCACCGAGTTCGACATTTATCCATAAGTTTGTTCCAAGATGCACCGATGTTCACCGTGTGCATTGTCAAAAAAAGTTCAACACGGGGCGGTGAACCAATGAGATTATGTGAATGATATAAGACAACCCACACGCCATGCCCATGATTTAACGGTTTCAAAGTTTGTACAATTGTTTTTGATTAATATGATTTCACGTTTGCAGAGAGGAAAAAAATATGGAATACCATATCGATAGATATATCAAAATAATAAAAATAAAATAATAAACTTCACCTAAGAAAAAAAATAAAAAAAAAATCAAAATATTGTTTGATTCCATAATTAAAAAATTACAAAAAATAATATATTTTATTTCAATTCCATAATTATTATTTTTATTATTTTTTTCCCATGAAAAGAAAAATAAAAAATATAGCAATTTTGGAAAAAGTTTTTTACAAGCAAAACAGTAGCTATAAAAAAAAAACATTTTCATTCCACAAAAAGGAACAAAAAAAAGAGGATATTCGGTATTTTTGGACAAAAATACTAAAACGAGTTCATGTGATTATCCAAAAATATAGTAGCTAACCATGATTGTACGAAACTTTCTGTTTTTGCGTGTTTACTCTCTCTCTTCTTCTCTCTGTCTTCTCGATGGTTTTCTTTTTGATTTTTTAGGGTTTTGTTGTTTGGATCTTTAAAGTAGCCACAAATGTTTTCCCATTCACGATTCATAATGATTATCGTGCCATAGAAAAATTGGTAAAGCTCTTTGTCTCTTTTCAAATCTTAGTGTATTCATATTTAGATGGTGAAAGTGTTGTTGTCAAGAAGTTTGCGCTAACATATAGCTCTTTCACTCTGAATATATACCAAAATCACAATTACTACTGGCTTTAGAGTATGGTTTCCATACATATTCTCTTTTGTACCAACTTCGTATATAAATCAAAATAGTGTGATATGGTTTTCCATACATAGTGCATATTTCACTATGGAATATGGTTTTCCATACATATAATCTTTTTTCGTATATACACGGTTACTCCTGTTCCAATAGTAAAAAAATTATAGATATTTTCACAAAAAATCCCAAAAATAGAAACACTAATTTTTTTTAATATATAATAATGGAGGTTTATATTTTGAAAACTCTAAACGAGGAGTTTTTTTCGGAAATGCTCTTTTTAGAAATAAAAATTCTCAGAAGAGAAAATGAAATAATTCTAATCCTAAATGATTGGGAATGTGCATAATGTATATATTTGGATGAAAAAACCAATAAAAATGTGCGACTATCCAAATAAACATAGACTATCAAAAATTATGAATATTACGTAAAAATTTAGATATTTCATTGGTACTATTTCCGTTTATACGGAACTCTCGGGTTTGATGACTTTTTATATAATTCTACGAGCAAAAGTTTTCTCTTAAGGGTTTGTTGGTTTTTCTTTTTGTTTTCTTCTGTTTTTTGCGATTTAATTTTTTTTCTAGGTTAATATTTGTTGTCTGATCTATTTTGGTTTTTAATACGCATGTACGTATAATCAATTGGCTCTGGCTCTAACTGTTGCGGCAATGGAAGCTTTAGTTCTGAGCTGAGGTGAAATATGAGGATAACATTAGTTGTTTTTTCTATGGTATTAATTCTAAATCCACACATATACTGATATACCTCTTTTATTCGTTGCTCATTGACCGTGAAATCAATTGCATGCTTTTTGACTTTTCTTAGAATTTTTCGTTGAATTTGTTTTGTAAGTTGCTAGTGACCTTCGGATAGGGTAACGTGACCATGCTTTTCTCTTTTCTTATTTTTTTTATCTCATGATCACTATGTTTCTAAGACTCTTTTAACATTGCAAGCAATCAATCAACCATCATGACTAGATCTCAATGAAAAAATCTAGAGTAATTCTAGACCCACCGAATAATCCATCAGCGATTTCTCCCGAGAAAAAATCGTGCGGCGCTACTTCAATGATTCTAGCATCGGGATTATAATGATGGAAAGTGGGTCCCAGCAGCTGTGAGAGACGGTGTAAAACACGGGATTTAAATCTCCGTAGCCAAGAGTTTCCGAAAAATCTATTGAATCTTTAATAACATGTTGGTCATAACAAGCATTCAAGATTCAACAACCGTCGATCTTAGCGTATTAGCTTAGAAAAAAATTAAGACTGCCGTGGGAGATGAATTATGTTGTAGATTTTGGTTTTATATTTTATTGATTGCATGTAGGAGGATTACAGCTAGAATAAGTTCCCAGAAAACCAAGAGGGGATCCAAAAAAAACAAAGGTAAATCGTGGACTGCGCAGAGATACATTCGTGAGAAGGAGATACAAAAGCCTTGGTTCAAGTATAAGTTGAGTTTATAGCATTGCTGAATTGTATACACAATCTATAAGTTGATAATTGTATATACAATTGCTGAATTGTATATATTTGTTATTTGATGGATTTGTTGAAAAATTAAGTTAATTATAGAAGAAAGAGGAGATTTTGAAAGAGATCGTACATTTATTTGGACTCCAAGGGCATCTCGGAGTTTGATGAGATGTGGAACCAAAAATAATCGAGCATTTTACAATAAGGTAGGATGTTTTTTTTTTCCTTCCTTTATGTTTCAATTGCATTTAAGCTTGGTGTATATCTATTTTTTGTTTTTTTGAGCATAGATAATTAGGAGTTTGTGATTTACCTTTTTGTGTTTTTATATATTCAATTGTATTTAAGTATGTTATTTATCTTACGTATCTTTTTGTTATGCTTGAGCAGAGTTGAATATTAAGAAATGTGATCTTAGATTTCCGGGTAACACATTCCCTAATTATGGAGTAGAAATCTGTCGAGTCTAAATATTATATTTGTTTTTCAACTTCCTTAATTTGCTAAAAGACCTCATTTTTGAAAACATGGGTATAATTAAGTAATCGTCTCATCAATAGCTAATGTCTTCTGTAAAAATTGAGAATGGCCTCTACATGCTAGGAAAAAATTGTTTGCATGTACAAAGTGAAATTATACTGATGAAAATTTAAATGGAGAGTAATGGTGTTCCTCATGTGATTGAAAGGTAAAAACACATGTGTCAAAGGCAACGATATTATTTGTACATATCGTATCGTGAAGCCAATTTGAATGGATAGGGTAAAACTAATTAACTGATGAGGTACTTATATAGGTACTTACGATTGCGTGATGAGTCTGGATAGGAGCGGGAGCACTTACTATCTTAGGATTGGTTGTCTTAGAGCATCTCCAATGGTGTATTGGTACATATCCTACGTGGAAACCCAAAATTTAGGCATTTAGTTGACATTATATATATTCAAAATCCTGTTTTGATAAGCATCTCCAGTGTTAGTTGTCTTTATATCTATTTTAATACAATTGTCATTTAGTTATAGATTACTTAATTTAAAATGTGGGCCAAAATAATTTTCAATAGAAAAAATATATGACGTGGGTATGGATGGGAGTATCTAAATTTATATATTCTAATCCAAACTCAAACTGTCAACTCATACTAATTTTTAACCATCCAACAACCATTCGAGAGGATTTTTAATATTAGAGTATCTAAAATCTTATGTGGTACCAACTTTTTAGAGAACCAAACTATATTGGAGATGCTCTTACGAGAGAGTTATAATATGCTTTTTTACTTTTGTTGAATGTTTTAAGATGAACTCAATTAATAGGCATATATTAAGTGACACGGTGTTTTTTGGATTGTCTTGGTTCTTGGTAAAATTCAACTAAATGAGTGTTGAAGAAATTGTTCAATTTTAGTTTGGACTCTACGCCTCATTGGATGTACTTAAATGTAAAAAGACCAAGCTATTTTTAAAGAATTTCGGGTATATGTCTTGCTTATTTTTAAGAATACCAAGCTATTATAAATTTTTTCCAACTTGATACAACCAATAACAAAAGTGTTAGCTTATTTTGATTCTAAAAAAATATTATAATTACTGATTTACTACCAATTTTTATAAGAATCACTTAATATTCCTAAGCGAAAAACAGTCCCGTGCATCGCACGGGTGAGAAACTAGTATACAACAATAAGAGACCCCAAAAGTGCCACATGTGGGACACTCCAATTGTTCTGATATCTGGTTGAACCACGTCAGCAAAAATTTCCATGTCATAATCCGTATCGCCAACTCATCCCATATAGTAAGTTCACACCAAACGTCACCTTTTTTCGTAACTTTTAACCAACAGTTGTTTAGAGAATTCCGAAGAAATGCATCTGCCACCAAAACGTCACCTTTCAGGTAAATTCTAACCGACATTTGACTGGAAAATTCCAACGGGTATACACCCCATATTGCGTACCTGTCAGATGACTATACATGTTATCCCTCTTAAAGGAGTAAGACCTGTTTTCGGAAAATTCCCTTTTACAATTGATGATTAATTGAAAAATAAATATAAATACTTCCATGTTTCCCATTGCTCATCAACCCTTGATTTGATTTGTTTGTACTAAGAAGGAATACAAGAAAGTTCAAAATATATCTTGGATAATGGTTAAACTCCCATGAGAGCTTTCCCTTCTTGCATTCGTTATTATATCACAAAATAATATGAAAGAGTATCTCACACTAATTGAGAATACTTCAGTTTAATATGAGAATAAAGCTAAGAAAGGAAACCAATATAATATCTAATCTATTACACCCCTTAGTCGGAGCGGGAGAAGAGCAGACGCTTCGGACTAGCGCGGAAACGAGTAAACAACAAGTCGTGGAAGACCCTTTGTAAAAATATCAGCATATTGATTTTCCGAGGGGATGTGTAGTACATGAATATCACAAATACGAACGCGATCACGAACAAAATGTATATCAATCTCCACATGTTTGGTGCGTTGATGTTGAACAGGATCACCGGACATGTAGACAAAGACTTGACATTATCACGGTATACAATAGTGGCACGTCGTAGAGGTAGATGAAGCTCAAGAAGTAAGTTACGAAGCCAAGTAGTCTCTTATAACCGCATTCGCCACTCCCGATATTCGGCTTGAAGACTTGAACGAGATACGATTGCACTGGCGCTTAGAAGACCAGGAAACTAGGTTGTCGCCTAGAAAGATGCAGTAGCCGGAAGTGGATCGACGAGAATCCGGACACCCCGCCCAGTCAGCGTCAGAATAAGCAGTTAATCCAGTGAGTGTAGTGGCAGACAAGAACAAGCCATGATCAAGAGTACCCTGGAGATAACGAAGGATCCTCTTAAGGGCCTGCATGTGAGGCTCCCTAGGATCATGCATAAACAAACATACCGCTTGAATCTGCATAAGAAATGTCCTGGTCTAGTGAAGGTGAGGTGTCAAGAGCCCAACCAGGCCGGTATAAAGTAGGATCCTCTATCACAGGACTAGAAGTTGCACTGAGCTTCGAATTGGTATCAACTGGTGTGGCCACAGGATTACAATTTGTCATGGATGCACGAGCAATGATGTCCTGCGCATAAATTGACTGAGACAAGTAGAGGCCTGAAGATGAGCGGTTGACAGAAATGCCCAAAAAATGATGCAGCGGGCCAAGATCAGTCATGGCAAATTCTCGTTTCATCAAAGTAATAAATTTGTCAAGAAGATGATCGGTATTTGCGGTTAAAATGATGTCATCAACATATAAAAGTAGTATGCCATCTCGGATCCTGGATTGGTAGACGAAGAGAGAGGGATCACATACACTACCCCGAAAACCGTAATTGGTAATAAACTTGGCAAATCGGCTGAAACCATGCACGAGGAGCCCTGCTTTTTAGACCATAAAGCGAACGACGAAGTCGACATACATAATCAGGGTGTTTGGGATCCACAAAACCCGGAGGCTGATGCATATAAACTGTCTCAGTCAAATCCCCGTGGAGAAAGGCATTCTTGACATCTAGCTGATGTATAGGCCAAGAACGTGAAGCAAAGAATGGTAAGCACAAGACGGATAGTCCCTGGTTTGACAACCGGACTAAACGTTTCAAAAAAATCAACTCCAACTTGTTGGGATTTACCATTTGCAACTAGACGAGCCTTGTGACGCTGCAAAGAACCGTCGGCATAAAATTTGTGGCGAAAAAGCCACATGGAACGAATAACATGTGCATCTCGTGGCCGAGGAACAAGTTCCCAAGTATTAGTTTTCATCATGGCAATGTATTCATGTAGCATGGCTGCATTCCAGTTAGGATCCGTAAGAGCATATAGGTGTGAGCGAGGCAACGGAGAGATCTTATATTTGGACTGGACATGAAGATTGAGTTTGTGGTTGGGGCAAAAGATGCCTCGGGAGGCCCGAGTGACCGGACGAGAGGGAGGAAGGATGGGTGGAGGCGTAACAGTGGGAGGCTGTGCAGGAGTGGGAACTGGAGATACCGGACTGGGGGAGGTAGATGGAGTGGATACTGTATGTTGTTCACTCGAAGTAGTAGGAGCCGGACTAGTAGATTGGATAGCGGAAGAAGTGGAAGGATATGTACGTACGCCTCTGTGGGGGTGGTATATGGACTAGGGGAACTGAGGATAGCAGACGAGGGGGGGAAGGAAGGTGCGACGGATAAGCAAGGTCGTCGGAAAGGAGTGGTGGATAGGTGAGGGAGAGGCTTCGAGTCCGAGGGCGGGTGGGAGTAGATGGTGCGAATGGGAAAACAGTTTCGTCAAAGGTTACATGACGAGAGATGATGATTTTATGTGTGGTAAGATCGAGACAACGATAGCCACGATGATTGATAGGAAAACCAAGAAAGACGCATTTAGTAGAACGAGGAGCTGCGTAGGAGGAGATACGATGGACTTGGTGATAGGATAGAGCTCTCCAGAACTATCACATCGTAGAATAGTCTTCTTCGAAATCACATCCTTCACAGAGAAACCAGATGGGTCAAACTCAACAGACACATGATTATCAGTAGTAAACTTGCGGACAGACACTAAGTTTTTGATAATGTCAGGAACAACGAGGGTATCTTTTAGATGAAGAAGACGAGAAGGAAGATGTATGAACTTGGTACCACTAGCAGAATCGAATACTATTGCCATTGCCATTGCCATTGCCAACTAGAATAGAACGAACATTGCTAGAGTTGAAAACGTTATGTAGCGTACCTGGATTTGCAGTGAGATGTGAAGTAGCACCGGTATCCATGTAGAAATCATCATCAGGAGGTTGAAGACTCATGGAGCTATATGCTTCGGCAATGTCATCTGGTTGGAGAACTTCAGTTGTTGTAGTGAAGTAAGCTTGACCACGACCTAATCCAGGTGACCGTGCGCGTTGGGAGCGTTGTTGGTGCTGCTGTGGACGACGTGGTTGCCAGGCAGGGGCTGTAGGATACGGGCAAGGAGGATCTGGCCAGTAGGGAGACCAGGGAGGCTGGTAGTTGGGCTGACGGGAGTAGCCTGGAGTTGTTTGGGCCGTGTAATGCATGCTGGGAGTCGGCAGGAGAGGTGGTTGGGCCGCTGGACTTTGGGTCCATTCAACATTTCCGTTTGAGGGTGGTCGTGGACCACGTTTGTTGTTGTTTGGACGATGTTGTCGCTGGTTATTGCGATGCGCAGGAGTAGTAGCAGCCAGTGCCGTCGGTGTAGGAGTTAGGGTTTGTTGAGAACGCCGTATTTCTTCCATTCTAAGTTGGGATCTAGCAGAGTCAAAACTAGGCATAGATTGTTGTATGAAAGAGGCAATAGTGTTGTATTCCTCCTAAGGCCATTGACAAGTTGAATAACCAAATGTTTGTCATTCATCGTGAATTCAAGATCACTTAATCGGTCGGAGAACGATTTAAGTTTATCACAGGAATCATCAACACCATTACAATCAAGAATTTAAGGTTAACGAACTTACTTTCAAGGGTTGTCTTGTGCGACCGCCTTTGTTATCTTGAAATAACTTCTTAAGGTGATCCCAGATTTCTTTAGCGGTTTTGCCTGATTTGAGAACGTGAGCATCAAATCTTTGGCCATAGTAGAAAACATCCACCGCGACAGAGTGCATCTAGTTGTTTCGGTAGCGTCATCAAGATCCGTTGGAGTTCTTTGAGCCATCAATGAGAAAGGCTAGGTTATGAGCTTGGAGATGGAGTTCGAAAAGGAAAACCCATGAAGAATATTCATCTTGTTTGATGTCTAAGAGAATAGGAATAAGAGTTTTGATGTTTGTGACAGCAAAAGCTAGATGTAACGATTTCTTTTCACCGGCCATTTGATTTTGTGTAGGAGAAGAAGAGGGATGGATGGATCGTTTTAGGCTGATACCATCTTGGATAATGGTTAAACTCCCATGAGAGCTTTCCCTTCTTGCATTCGTTATTATATCACAAAATAATATCAAAGAGTATCTCACACTAATTGAGAATACTTCAGTTTAATATGAGAATAAAGCTAAGAAAGGAAACCAATATAATATCTAATCTATTAATATATACTATATTCTCAATGAAGATTATCGAAGTAGGAAAGGCTCTGGTGAATTAGTGCGGCAAGCGAAAGCAGTTGTATACAACACTTATTCTTGCATTGCATTGCAGCTACACAAATTTGGAAATACTTCATGCAGGGTAGTGGTGTGACTTGGGTGGAAGGAGGAGACTTTAAACCATCTTCCATGAGTCTCATATGCAGTCATATAGCATCTTCTCTGTTGGAAGGTAATTTCTATGAACTATACTTTATTTCTATTTTGTGAGTTGTGTAATTTGGAATGAAAGGAACGCTTAGATGTTTGGGCAAGCTACGAAGAGAAGGACTATTATTATCCCTTCCTATGATCTGGATGGGTCATGTATGTAGGATGCTACTGTTAAATGGAATTATTTTTTTAAGGGTGTGATTATTGTGTGCAAATTCCCTCTATGTGGTACGTGATTTTTATGTGGAAATTAGAAATTGGAAAGGGAAAAAAAATATCATTTTTAAGGGTAATTGGAGAAGACAATGAAAAGGTTCCATGATTGCCATTGTATAGAAGAAAGACAATATAAGGTTTTGCTGGACCGTTCGATTATTTCCATTTGTAGATATGGGACACTATGTTTCACATATCGTTATAAGTTCAAACCCTGTAACCCAATAATGCTTTGGGTTTATACAGGACATTGTTGCCAATTTGCGATTCCGATTTTCCCTGTGCGTATGCACTGGGTTAGAGGCTTGTATAAATAATTTCGGGGAAAATGGCTGCGAGTTTTGGGCTTTACCATGCAGGTGAAAATTTGGTGAGTCCACAGTATTGACAGTTCCTGAAAATATTGATGGGAGTTTTCCTTGATTATATCGGCCATAGATTACACAAGGATGACAATTAGATGAATGGGGATCATAAATGGATACCACTTTTGTAATTGTAAGATTATCAAGCAGATCTAAAATATTACTAATTATCATGCTGAGAAACATAACCCCAGTATACATCTCAATAGACATTAATTTCACAAGAACCCTAAATAAAATGAACAAAAACAACTTTTATCAAGCATGAAAATGAGATATTTGAGCTGCCTAAAGTTAGATGCAACATCTTCTTTTTCTTCACCAGAGGGTGATGTTAGGATCCGACACCGAATTAGAGGGACCCTATCATCCTAATGCTAAAGATAGATAAATTGATCGTTTGATTGGCGATCAGCCACCATAATCCTTTGAATTGGTGATTAGCCACCAAATAAGCATAACAATTAATATTAATTGTATTGATTTGATTTGATTAGTAAACCCTAAGACAAACTATGAATATATAGAGATAATAACTTGAGTCCTAAGCTAATAACAAATAAGAAAAGATATACTACTTCCTAAAATAACTAGACTCTCCTAATTGGTGTTGGTGTCCCAACATGTGATTTGTCACTGTCTTCTTTGTTTTGTTGGTCAGGATCATGAGATGGATCAGATTTATCAAGATATGTTTTGGAAGCTATCTTCATCATAAGCCAACCAAAATCTAAGGCACCAAGAGATCTGTTCTTTTTGTGAACTTGTACAATGGGGGAAACAATATCCTTTGTCAGGATTTAGAGGCTAACCTAAGGTGCATAGGAAACACCACCAAATTGCCTTTCAGGAAAGGAAACGCAGTTCAGCCTAACAATTCATTCAACTATGTTATTGAAACTGCTCACCACAACAAAAACCAAAACCAACGGAAACAAACCCCATATGTTGTTTAATTACTTAGTTCAGTAGATTCATACCAAGTTTTATCCACTTCGTTCAAAATTAGGACCAGCGGTACAAGAACAGCACATACAAGAGGTTTTAGCATGTTTTCCCTTACACGAGGGGTCATTCTTTGATCCTGACCTCTTTCTCAATCCAGGATTCAGCACATAACTACCTTGAGAATACGAAATCAACCCTGCAACAACATAATTGGAAGTGCACAATGTCAAATTTGTAATCCCCGTAACAACATAGCCTAGATTCAAAAGCTAAGTCGTTAACAAGATAAATCATCTTATTCTATGATGATCAAACCAACATACTCAGGGTCATGTCTCAAGAACACGCGATATCCATTGATGTAGCTGATTGTAGTTGTGGAAAATCCCACAACTATACCCAAAGAAGTGATAAGAACACTAAGTCTAAGTCATAAAGATAAACTCAAACATTAATGATATTATACACCCCTTGACACTAGATATGATCTTTACAGAAACTTTATATGAAGAAAAATGATGTTCTTATTGATATCACAAATATTTATACATATAAGGAAGATGATAACAATGGAATAGCTCAAGTGTTTCTCTCTTTCTAGTGGTAAATTTCTACCCTTGTTCTTGACTGAACTCCTTCTTCTCCTCCCTCTCTCTTCATTATTTGAACCCTTATATAGCCAGTCATCCTGATAGAAGACAACTGAGTTCACGTGTAAATTTTTGTTAGCTGATCCCTGTTCATTCTGTCTTATTCGCCAGGCTTTGGAAAGATGTCGTTGTCTATCGCGTTGTAGCTTCGTGCCCTTCGTGTTGTGCTTGTCGTGTGGGTGTTCTCGCGTTTGTCCCTTTCATCGCATTGTTGTCCTTCGCCTAATTTTTCCTTATGCTAGTAATCGTCTTAGTGAGGGCGAGGTCGTGGGTTAGTCTTGTGCGATATTTTGCCCCTACATTTTGCCTCTTCTCGCGTTATTTTTTTGTAAGTGGAATAATGCGAGAATTCTTCGGCAAGTACTTCGTATCAGACCTGTCTTTTCATTTTCATGTTTCCAACATGTTTCCGTGATTTCCGCGTAACCGTCACACGTGTTAGCGGTTTCTTCCTCTTTAAGCGGCTCGTCTTTACTGCCCTTCTTCGGATAAATACCTAGGAGAGAGGTAAAAGTTATTTATTTTTCTTACCCATCTTTCTTCTTCCATGTTCGTCTTCTTCCTTTAAACTTTTTTCTTGAGTGTCTTGTTTTCGACCCCATGGAAAATCAAGATATATCTGCTGCCATTGCTCCTCCAGTTTCTGGGTAAGTCAGTTTTCCTCAGTTAATCATTTAGTTACTCATTTAACGGCTTTCCTTTGTCTTCTTTGCTACTAATTTAACATTCCCCTACTAATCCCCGTACTTTCAACTCTATTTTTGCAGTGCGAAGCGGAAACCTGTTAAAAAATGACTTGATGTCTTAGAGGAATATCCTTCTGCCCTTAAAGATAAAGGATTCACAATTACTGTCCCTCCTGGTTCGTCTCCCGCTGTTTCTTTGAGTGAGAAGGAGATTTTAAAGGGTTATTGGAGTGCGACTCGTATGCTATGTTGTCTTTGAGTGGGGCGCCTAACAAGAAAACAAGGCGCCAAAATAAAACTTTAAATCTCGGGCTTATTTAGGAGTGCGCTAGGCGCTGGGCTTGGCGCCTCGCCTCGCCCAGCGCCTTTTACAACATAGCTCGTATGCCTATCGCCCAAGGTCAATTAAAAGCAGGTCTCCCGTTTCCTCTCTTTGATCCTGAGGTTCCTCTATTCTACCAGATTCTTGCGAGGATGGGTCGAGCTACTTATCAGCTTAGTGGGGATGCGATTCGCATTATTTATGAATTTTCTTTCCGATCTACTGGTGTCGCGAAGTCTCTTTGCCTCAATGTATTGGATCTTTATGACCCTGCAGACCACACTGTTGAGTCTTTCTTTCAACAGTATAATTTAAATTGGTCAATGAAGGATGGTTCGCGTTGGGGTATTCTCGTGAACAGAGCTAAGTTGAAGGAGGGCGCGAAAAGGCTTTTGAATGTCGTGAATCATCATAGCAACACCAACAATTATCTTCGACATTCCAGTGATCCTAGCTGGATGAACTTCTTTTTGATAATTGAGGGTCCTCTTCAATGGGTCTTAATGCAGATGGGACTCCTCGTGTTGCTCCAGACGTTTCGCTGGTGGGACCGGAAGCTCTCTCGTATTGTCCTTTGGAGTTCAACTGGCCTGACCGAGAAGATTGTGTATGGATATTCTCCCTATTTTTCGCCTTTTGCTCCGTACTATGATTCTCATGTATCTCCCTTGGATTTGTAGTTGGCAAAAGAGGCCACTTCGCTGGAGAACAAGGTTAAGGCTGCGAAGGCTGCTATTGAGAAAAAGAATAAGGAGCTCGCAGAGGGGAAAGCAGGGAAGGGATCCTCGCGTTCAAAAAAGGTAAGATGGTTTTCTTGTCCTGTGGATATGTCCTTTTATTCCAGTTGCTAAGTCGTTTTCCCTGTGCTTTCAGTAAACTCTTGAGGAAATTGAGGACGGAGTGGGAGGAGATGATAGGGAGGTGAAGGCTCCGAGAACGAAGAGGGGAAATCTGATCATGAAAGTCCTTCCTTTGCTCATAAGTCTAAAAAGGCGAAGACTTGCAAATTCAGCCATACTTCAACTAGGCCTAAAGGTGCGTCGAAGAATGAGTCTCTTCCCAACGTTGTCAACCCTTTAACCTTGGGCTATACCCATGTGCCTGCCTCAGTCAATGCCGCTGGATTTGTTGAGCTATCTTTGCTGGAGAAGTTTACCATTGCGGATTCTGAAAGAGGAATGTGTTCGAGTGGTTATGTTCACTCTTCCCACGCAGAGTCGTCTGAGAAATCTTCCGCTGAGGGCGTTGGTATTGACTTTCCTTCCAAGATAACTTCTATTGCCCAACTTTCTATGTCTGATCCTCATCTTGCTGCTATTCGTGATTTGGCGTTGAACTCCACTCCTCATTCTTCTCCGAATGCTTCTCCATTTGGATGGGCCTTCCACTCCGAGCTTTCTCTTGACCATCATCTCGCGTTTGATTATCTGGTAAGTTCTCTTATTGGGTAATTCTTCTCTCCATCAGATTACGTAATTTTATGGACATTGTCCCTATGCTTTTCAAAATGTGTGCCACTCTATAGCCTAAGTCGAAAAATTATCCCAAAGTCGTGAATGTTGTTCGCGCTCAGTCTTCTCAACTGTCCTCCCTCAAGAATGAAGTCACAAGTCTCCAAGGCGAAGTTTCTCTACTCAAGAAGGACCGTAGTCGGATTACTGAGGAGTTGACTTCTAAAGTAAATTCTGATCGCGTTCGAAATGAGCTTAAAACGACAAAGTAGAGAAGATGAAGATTTCTTATTATTGAAAAGCTTGATTTACAAAATGGGTTTCTCTGTGAATAAATAGGTAGAGATAAAACAAATCTACACGTAATTAATATCTTTCCTAACTAAGAAAAACATAGCCATATATACAATATACACAATAAATAATATCTCTTATTACTCCCCCTCAAGTTGGAGCATGGAGATCACGAATGCCCAACTTGCGAAGAAGTAGCTCAAACTGAGGACGTCCAAGAGCTTTGGTGAAGATATCCGCAAGCTGAGCAGTTGTCCGAACATGAGAAGTAACAATAGCGCCGGACTGAACTTGATCGCGTACATAATGACAATCAATCTCAATATGTTTGGTGCGTTCATGAAAAACAGGATTAGCAGCAATATGAAGTGCGGATTGACTATCACAGTAAAGGCGCATAGGCTGAGAGTGAAACACACCTAGAGATTTCAACAATGCCTTTAGCCACGTGAGCTCACTACAAGTATGAGCCATGGAACGGTACTCGGCCTCAGCTGAAGAACGAGATACTGTGTGCTGCTTCTTTGTCTTCCAAGATATAGGTGAGCCTCCCAAAAAAATAAAATAACCAGTAAGTGAACGACGACTAAGAGGGCAGGAGGCCCAATCAGAAGCACAATAAGCAGTAAGTTGAAGAGCACTATCCTTGTGTAAAATAATCCCTTGACCAGGATGACCCTTTAGATAACGAAGAACTCGGAGAGCAGCTTCCCAATGTGACACCCGAGAAGACTGCATAAATTGAGCTAATATGTGCACTGAGTAACACAATTCAGGACGCGTAATGGTCAAATAAATCAAGCGTCCAATAAGACGACGATACTGGGATGAATCAGAATACAAAGGCCCGTCATCAAGAGCTAAACGATGATGCTGATCAATGGGTGAAGCAGCTGGTTTGGCTCCTAGAAGTCCAGTCTCAGACAGAATGTCCAATGTGTACTTTCGTTGAGATAAAAACAGACCATCAGCTCCTCGAGATATTTCAATACCAAGAAAATACTTGAGATTGCCCAAATTTTTCATATGAAAACAATGGCTTAAATATTCTTTAAAAGCCGTAATAGCAGCGGAATTTTTCCCAGCAATAATTAAATCATCCACATAGCACTACACCATATTTTGCGTTTTGTGACACATTATTTCAGTCACGAAATGGGGTTGTGACGCTCACGGACCGTTACAACCAGGTATGTAACAAATTTTAGTAACCAACATGTTGCCGTCACTAATGTGAGGTTGTGACACATTTAGTGACACTCAAGCGTCTGTCACGAAATTTACATTTTGTGACTAGAGCTAGACCGTTTCGAATTTTTTTTTACGGCTACAAATACATGGACTTAGTCTACGTTGACCGACTACAATGTGCTGGTAAAATTTTAGTAACCAAGATTTTTCCGTCACTAAATTTTTACCAAGGTCACTAATTTTTGACCAGTCAACGTTGACCGACTCCTACTATCCCGGTAAAAAATTTGTTACACTTTTGTGTGCCGTTACGAATCCTTTTGTTACAAAAAAAAGTCGATCTTTATTGACTGGTCAATATTAATGTTTCCATCCCTTTCATTTTACCCCAGCAGTACCTATCCCCTGGAATTGTTACAATACAATCCAATTCCAACATTCCAACATTTCACATTTCACATAAGAAGTCATTCAATATAATTTAACATTCATTCCAACATTCAAAAGAAGTCATTCAACCAATTTCTGTTGTGTTCATGAGCCATAAATGCTAAGTATACATAAATGCTACAACATATAAGTTATTGCCAAACATTCCAACTTTAAGGTTTCAGAAGTAGTTCTACAACATATAGACTAAGTATAAAAGGAACTCTCACTTGTCCATCTTCAGTTCACCAGCATGGTTGGATGACATCAATCTTGAGTTCAACTCCTCTGGCTATATGACAACCTGCAACATAGAACAATATTTATGGTGAGTTCATCAGTCATATGCAACAAAGATTTATATCTCTTAATTGACAAACTAGAAAAAGAGGAACTCTATAAGTATTAGGTGCCCACCTGTGAGTTTGAAAAAGTCGAATTTGACTGCATCAGTGGAATACTTTCAGTAATAGTCTGGCATACTCCTCATAATCTTCAAACAACATTTTACCAGCCTGTTCATTCAAAGATGATTCTAGAAATGGTTCTATCAGTAAGCATATGTTCAACCATACAACTTTATTATTTAGGAGAAATTTCTACCATTATCCCTAGATGACAAGAATACTTATATTACACGAGCTTAATAATGTAAATGGACTACAAGCCTCATAACTCTTCAAGCCTCAGAATTATTGAAAGGATTGTTGAGAAGCAAACCTGAGCAAACAAGAAATGTTTATGAAAATTCTAGCGGATGGTAAAAGAGGAACTGCAGGACCATAAAATCCTAATGGTTTTGTGTACACCTGCAAAGTTATATCAATAGATGTGATTAGGTAAGAAGCATACGAAAAGTTAGACATAAACCATATTTTCAAAGCAAAAAGAAGAACCAAATTAACGGTTTTGTTATCCATTCCTAGGTCAGAATCAAGAGATGACAATCATGATAGTAAAAGACATAGCTAGTATGCAAAATTAATTCCCAGCGGTCTATGTTAGAATCTTTTTTTACAACGGCACATTAGTGATAGTGGGTTGCTATTCATTCATTCGTTCAGTTTCCACTTTAATTTTACTGGTAAGAATTGCTAGTTACAACCAAATCGTCCCACATTCAAATAATTACTATTTAAAAGAGAATCATGAACTTTAAGGCGGGTCCTAACAAACTTCTCACCCTCCACAAACCTCTTAATCTCGTAACTAAACTTTAGTTTATCTCGTGACCTCTCATTTCTTGCTAGCCGAAACCCGATATCAATTAGTTGGATGCTTAATGTGTATGTAAAGTTAAGGAGCATCTCACATCTGCCTAGTTATAGTGCGAAACTACAGAGGATGCATTTAGAAGAGATATACTTACTTGACGGTAATGAAGAGCACCGGAAGATGTTACAGAAACTACTGCAGCTGCAATCATAAAAATAAATGACGCGTTGAAACGGTAGCAAAGTACAGCAGTAAACCCACTTAAGAAAACTACAGCAAGGCAAATGATCCCTTCTTGTCAGCTTGAGATCCACTTTGTATAACATTGGCTTGCTGTTTTTTTCCATCCAACTAAGGGTCACAACACATGCCGAGACAACTGAATAACCCATCTGTGGAACAATTCAAACGCGTCAATCTGAGTTTTATACAACAAATTTGTACTAATCACGTTTAAGAACAATGGTTTTGCTGATACTCCGTATTTACAAAACAACACATACGAGGGAGGGAGCCAACATATAAAATAAGTGAGAGCATAGTCACATTAAATAGCCCGGCCATGACAGCGGCAACAAGACCAACCCAAATCTGAGAATGAATAGGGGTATGGCGGGTTGGGTGCACTTTTGTAAATATTGCAGGTAGTAAACCATCCCTTCCAAGTCCAAGATATAACCTAGACTGTTCAATAAAAATGACACGCCATAAAGAAGATAGCATGTTGTAATCACTGAAATCAATCACTTAACAGTGTAAACGATTCACCTGAACATATAAACAAACTAGAAGTGTTGTAGTAAGCCCGGCAACAGCACCTATGTTGATTAAAATTAATACAAATTTCAAGCCTTTTGACGTAAAGGCTTCGTTCAGTGGAGCATCTTCCCCAAGAAGCTAGTAAGGTAACATTCCGGTAATTATTAAGCAGACACCGATATACAAAATTGCACATATAAGAAGGCTTCCAAGGATTTCAATTGGCAAATCCCTCTGAGAATAAGTTAAACACAATACGAAACCAATTAGAAAAAGTAAGGTAAGCGATATATAACTTATGGTGATTTAGTGCCATGCGGAACACTTCATTCAAGCTGATATACCTGTGGTTTTTTATACTCTTCTGCTGAATTAGCTACAACATCAAATCCAACATATGCGAAAAATATTACTGTTGATCCCGTAAAAATATCTTTAAAACCATTTGGAGCAGAAGGGTTCCAGTTAGATACATCAACCTCAAATGCTCCAGCAAAAATAACAATAAGGACAATGAGTCAATGACTACCTCGCAAGATAGATTGTGTAACATCAGCATAGGAGGCAGGACACATTTTCTCACTTCAGCTAATGAGAGGACAAAACTGAATATCAAGTAAATTTCACCACCCTTATCTCCTCCAAACTTCCCTAGTGCTCCCTCTCTTGGACCACCACGGCACCCATCTCAGTCACCACTAAATCTCTGTCACCACCTTCGTAATTGTGCCTAATTACCACAAGAACAAAAACAAAATCAAACTTAAATAAAAACAAGAAATCAAATTCTAAAAATACATCAAATCCAAAAAGAAAACATCAAAAAATCTTACCTAGGGTGTTGCACAATCTCAGATGGTAGATTCAAATAAGTCCTCAAAAACTCAATATCATTAGTCAAAAACCAACAGTACTCCCTCTGCAAATAAAAAACAAATCGAAAATTAACTATGCAACAAAATCCTTGTACACAAAATCAAACCCTAACCTAAGAAGTGAAAATTAGATAAAAATTAAATTGCAAAGCCTAATATTACCTGATACATCTTGAAGAAAATAATTAAATGGCTTCGTTTGCAGAAAATCAAACCTAATCCAAAGAATTTCGATACCAAATCAACATAAAAATTAGTGAAAATTTCAACAAACACAATTTAATGAAACCCTAAGAAAACCCCCAAATCAAATCCCTAATTTCATTCCAAATCTAAACACTATTTGAGATCTACTAGTTTCCTCTGCAAACAACGTATCTTTCATATGGAATTAGAGTTTTGATTTAGGTGATATATACACGAATCTTAGTTCATGGAATTGGTGATTTTATTTTTCTGTTTTGGTAAACAAAGCTAGTAGAAGAATAAGAAGTAGATTGGTGTTGTTGGTGTGCTGGAGGGATTACGATGGCAAGAAATTTTTGGTGTGCTGAAGATCGGGTGTTGGTGTTGTTCATGGATGCGGTGGAGTTAAAGAGAGAAAAGTAGTTGGATATGGAGTTAAAGGGAGTGAAGAGAGAAAAGAAGATAAAAGGTTTATGTGGTTAGAAATGGCTAGTACGGTATAGGAAGGGGGGGGGGGCAAATGCCACAAGGGAGTAAGGGTTGAACCATCTTGGCCCTTCCTTTGCAGTTACAAAATTTGGGCGGAATGATAGGTAGAAGTGTTCCCCTGCACACACTTTTTTAACACGATTTTATTCTAGCAGTTACTAGTAGTAACATGGGCTAGGCCGTTACTAAATTGGTCTTAGTTCGTAACAGAACTAGAGCCGTTACTAAATTTTCGTAACTGAAATTTCCAGTTATGAATTAGTAACGGCAACATGTTGGTTACGAATTTTAGTTACTAATCAATGAATATGGTGTAGTGTAGACAAGTACATTAATAGAGTTCTCACCTCGTCGTAGGGTAAATAGAGAATAATCGGCATAAGACTGAACAAACCCAAAAGTCTTAAGAGCACCTGCAAGCTTAGCAAACCAATTACGAGGAGCTTGTCGAAGACCATACAAAGATTTATGAAGTCAACACACTTTACCAGGAGAATTTGTCGAATATCCTGGAGGAAGTTGCATATATACTTCCTCATGAAGATCCCCATGTAGAAAAGCATTGTGAACATCCATTTGATGTAACTCCCAATCACGAGCAACTGCAACTGCTAAAAATGTTCTGACCGAAACCATTTTAGCTACGGGAGCAAATGTTTCATGATAATCCACCCATTCAACTTGTCTATTACCAAGAACAACCAGGCGAGCCTTATACCGCTCGACACTACCATCAGAATTATATTTAATTTTGTAAACCCATTTACAACCAATAGCCTTCTTCCCTGGCGGCAAATCGGTAATAGATAACGTACCATTCTTATCAAGAGCACCAATTTCCTCGGCCATAACTATACGCCAACAAGGAAGACGAACAGCTTCAGCATAACTAGTAGGTTCTTTAAGAGTAGTAATTGCCGCCAAAAAACGAGTATGATTAGCAGAAAAATTTGCACAAGACACATAATTGGTTATGGGATAAGGAGTACCTGAAGACGCCGATGAGTGAGGAGTGGAGGAGCCGGGGTCTATAGTTTTGACAGTATTACAAACATAATCCTTCAACTTAATATTAGGAACTCGTGTCCGTACACTTCTTCGAACTTCCTTATCGGAACTGTCATTAATGACATCTGACAACACGTTCTCCGGTAAACTAATACCATTATAAGATGGAGGAAGTGAAGTCCCTGGCGCATTCTTTTGAAGTACATCGGCAGATGAGACGAATAACTCAGCTGACCCATGCTGTAAACGATCAGCAGATGAGACAAATTTGTCCCTTAAATCTGCTGGTACACCCGTGATATCACTTGACAAATTTGTCTCATGCTGTAAACAATCATCCTGAACGGTATCATTGAGAGTGCCAGTCTTGTCTTCACCTGACAAGAACCTTGTTTGTCTCCTCCTATCGGTACCATTATTGTCCCCTCCTGACAGCACCACTATTGTTTCCCCCTGAGTATCATCGTTATGTCCAGCAAGATCCCGTGTACGCCTGCTAACTGAAGTATCTCCACTGTCCTGTAGAGGGACAAGTCCTGTACGCCTGCCGACCAACACGTTATCACTGTCCTGTACAGTGGCTGGTGCTTTACGCCTGTTAACTCCCCCTGAAAGATTTTGTACACCTGTTATTGGACCCGTTTTGTCACTTTCTGACAGCTTCTCTACACTTGCATCTGGTGCAGCATTGTCACTACCAGGCACATCCTGTGTACCGATTACAGGAGTACCATCTGTCCGTTTACTTGTATTTGCTGCGTCAGACAATAAAAAATCTGATTGTTCTGTGGGGAGCTCTAACTCAAATTGGTATTCTTCATTATTGTTATTATCATCGGAAGCATAAGGAAATTTATTTTCAAAGAAAACTACATCACAAGATATAAAGAATTTCTTCGTTTCCAAATCAAATAACCGCCAACCCTTTTTTCCACAAGGATAACCAACAAAAATACATCTTCGACTTCGTGGATTAAATTTATTACGATCACGAGGGACAACACTTGCATAGCACAAACATCCAAATACTCTAATATGAGTATAAATGGGAGGCTTCTTATGTAACAATTCATATGGAGTTCTCCCATTGAGCAAGGGAGTAGGCGTGCGATTAATAATATGAACAACACTTAAGATACACTCACCCCAAAACCGAAGAGGTAACTTGGCTTGAAATCGTAAAGCACGCGCCACGTTCAATATATGACGATGTTTGCGTTCAACTCGCCCATTTTGTTGTGGTGTATCCACACATGAGGTTTGAAATTCCATACCATGTTCAATAAAGAAAGGAATTACTGGGAGAAATTCTGTACCATTATCACTGCGCACCTTCTTAACTTGTCTATCAAATTGTGTCTTCGCCATAGTACAAAAATTCCGAAAATTTTGCACCACCTCAGTTTTATGTGCCATCAAATAAACCCAAACACAACGAGAGTAATCGTCAATAATGGTAAGAAAATAATGTGCACCACAAGAAGATGGAGTACTATAAGGACCCCATACATCACAATGAACCAAATTGAAGAAGTCATCCGCTTTATTTTCACTAACCGGAAAAGTAGTCCGAGTTTGTTTAGCTTTAAAACAAATATCACATGGTTCATTAAGAAATTTCCGACAATCAACTTTATCCATACGCGGAAGTAAAGAAATAACCTTATTAGACGCGTGACCTAAACGTCTATGCCATAAACAATAATCTTCTCCAGTAGATACTCGATTTGCAGTAATGAGCGTTCCACTATGGAAGATATAGACCCCGTCTCGTTCCTCACCTACACCAATCACCGTCCTCGTAGTGCGGTCCTGTATCACACATAATTTATCAGTCAAAGTGACAATACATCTCAAATCTTTAATTAAACAAGCTAAAGAAATCAAGTTGCATTGTAGATCAGGAACGAATAAAACACAGAATAATTTCATATTGTTTCCAAACACCACAGTGCCTTCGCATGGAGCATGAGAATATGTGCCGTTCGGAAGCTTTACGGAAGAAAACCCTATTAAATGAGTTTTAAACAAAAATTCTTTAGTTCCCGTCATGTGTCTTGAAGCCCCTGTATCAAGTATCCATTTACCAGAAAGCTTCGAATCATTATTCGAATTTTTAAGAATTTTCACAATGGTTTCCCATTGGGTATCAGTAAGAATATTATCAAGACCTAGTCGATCTTGAGATGATAAAAATCCCCCACTAGAGTTAATGGTTGTGATCGCTACATTAGCTACACAAGTCATGGTGCTAATTTTAAGCACAATTTCTGATTTGATTTTAATTAGGTTAAGTCTTTCCGGGCTCAGATGCCATAAAACGACAAAGTAGTGAAGATGAAGATTTCTTATTATTGAAAAGCTTGATTTACAAAATGGGTTTCTCTGTGAATAAATAGGTAGAGATAAAACAAATCTACACGTAATTAATATCTTTCCTAACTAAGAAAAACATAGCCATATATACAATATACACAATAAATAATATCTCTTATTAGAGCTCTTCGCATGTAACCCTTCTCACATTCTCATCTTTACTTGTCATCGGTTCCCTAGGGATGGATTTCTTAGTTGAGGTTCGTGAGGTTCCTTGCAGAGGTCTTCAATTTGTCCGATATAGCCGTTGCTGCAAACATAAATAGGGAAGCCCTTCTGGTACACTTTTACTCCCTTAATCAAGAATTTCTGTTGGTTGCGTATGAGGAGGGCGATGTTGAAGGTGATATCGAGGACAATAGATATTAGTATGAGCATCTTCAATTTGAATATAGAAAATCATATGGGATTATAGGTTCATCTCGGTCTCGTGGTCGGCATTTCCGAAGTATTGCTAAGCAGTTGGAGCATGAGAAAGCTGTTTTGACCCGCGAGAAAAATGAAGTTATTGAAGATAGGGAGGGGGTTCTTCAAGAGAATCATGAGTTTCGCGTGATTTTAGAGAAAATCAGGAATCGTTTTAGGATTGAGGGTAATGATGATTTTGATAGGGATTTAAGAGAAATTGAGGAGAATGGAGTTGATGTTGCTAAGCATGTTAGTTGGGTTGAGCAGCATCAGAAGGCCTTAGACTCTGTGATCATGTATAAAGAAGGTGTCCTTGACAGCCTGTCTTGGTCTTGTTTTTGGCCTTCTTTTTTAGTGTTCCGACCTATTTTTCTTCTTTGCGGAAAATGAGAAGAATTTTAAGGCTGAGGTGCAGGATTTGTCCAGTAAGCTTGCGAAAGCACAGCATGAATTAGAGACTCTTAAGGGCGAGGGTGGCTCATCTTCGCAACAGGTACTTGAATTGACTGAGAGGCTTACTTTGGCAAACAACGAGGTTTTTCGTGTGAGGACCGAAGCAGAGCAGTATAAGGAGAACATGGAGGCTAGGCATGCTTTGTTGAAGCGTCGTAAGAGGGCCTAATTAGATAATTCTAATCGTCAGGCACAAAGGCTTTGCAACAAGATTGCTAGAGATACCGCTGTTCGCATCACTATTGAGAATAGTCTCCCGGCTAGGACATTCCCCGATATTCCTGTTTCTGATGACGAATCTGTGGAGCGCGGGTTTAGTGATGAGGAAGAGATTGATGGGGAAGAGGTTGATGAGGAGGAGGAGGCTGATGATCAGTTCGTTGATGAGGAAGGCATTGACAAAGAGGAATCTGCTTCAGAGGATGAATTTGCTGAGGGAAAAGATCAAGTCGTTGTGGATGATGTTCAAGGAGAGCATCAACTCCCTTTCCTCGCTGAGACTGGACGATATTTGGCTTCAGAACGGGAAGCACCATCTTGAGACTGCAAAGTAGAATCTCGTCCAGTCTCAGCGAGGAAAGGGAGTTGATGCTCTCCTTGAACATCATCCACAACGACTTGGATCTTTTCCCTCAGCAAATTCATCCTCTGAAGCAGATTCCTCTTTGTCATAAGGTGTAAAAATATGAGCCTAGGTATGTCATGTTATCATGGTATATCTTTAGATTTGTTTTGAGTATGGTACTTATCTGGGAATTGTGGTGTTCGACTTTAGTTCCTTCGCGTTACCTCAGCAAGATTTCGCGCCGCGCTGATGGTTCTCCTATCGCCTTAAGTTCTTTCGCGCTCCTTTATTTTTAGTTGAGTTTATTAGGTCTTAATCGCCTCCTATTTAAGGTCTTATTGCCTTCCCCACATAGAACTTTAAGGACTTATGGTCGCCTTGGGTAGGATCTTCCACCTGTTGGGCGACGAGATCTCAGTTCCATGTTCTCTTGCGAGTCATTGGCCATTGTTCTCGCTTTATCGGTATTAGTATTCTTACCTCCTCAGGATATTCTGCGACAATATACCAGGCCTAGGTACTCCCGTGAGTAGAAATCCCTAATACATTTCCGTCTTTGACACAATCAGCTCCCTAATGGAGGGTGTCGTCCATTTATATTCCCCCTGAATCGCCATTCAAGGAGGTCACCCCTAACCATATATATCAGTTGGGATTCACCCATCCGGTGATACAACGACCAGTGTTGTCGCAATCTCATGCTTTTAGCCTATGTGGCTTATTAGGCACGAGATCACACCCTAGGTGGGATTTCTTTGGATCGAGTGTATCACAAGTTCCAGGTCATCTTCTATCTCCACTGGCATGCTTTTACACCCCATACCGGAGAACATATTCGCTGAGTGGTTCGTTCTCAGTGTCCTCCGATGGATAGCCATTTCGCCCCAATATAAGTAACTTTTCTGGGATCAGCATCTATGACGCTCGTTAGGGCTTAAGGGTCGCCTCTTACACACTATGCAGTCCTCCGGTCGTACAGTTTTGTGCAAACTCAGTTGACATGCCATAACTGTAGTCCCAGCCTCCCTAGGTAGAGGTTTTAATAATGTCTCGCAGCCCCCTATTGAGGTCTTACGAGTAGTCTTTGCAGCTTCGTTGTATATCTTTTGATTTTTCCTTTGGCTTGCTCGCTTTTTTGTCAGGAGGACTCATTTTGTATTCAGGAAATCTTTTCTTTTTCCAGGTGTGAAATGAGTAGCGTGCGGATGGTGATTTTTCTTTCCTCAGACTGGTACTGAGGCCTGATTCTTGGCGATGTTATTTTTCTTATCTTCACGGATCTGTCTCCTAGTTCTTTTCGGCGACCTCCTAGCTTCCCAGTTAGGAACACACGATATGTCATTTATTTCGTGGTTTTACCTTGTAGCAACTTGGGTGTACTCTTCGCGTTGAGCCATTTTCGCCCATTGTTTATTTTGATACGCCATTCTTCTGCTCACCCGGTATCCTTTTTGTCTTTGCAGGTGCATCTCTCCCCAAATGTTCTCAGTTATCTGCCTTATTCTTCTTGTACCTCCATTTCTGTAGGATCTCTTGTGGTTGTCTCTGTATCCTGTCTCCCATTCGTACTCTTGTATTCTTCTTCTTAGATTCTGATTCTCTATCATCAACCATTCATGCTTGTGCAAGGTTGATTCGTTCCTCCATCAATATCCTCTCCATTTGTTTTTTCACTGTATGAATCTTGCTTCGTTCTCGTGCTGGAGTGCTAGGATCTCCTCATCTTGGTTCTGATAGCTGAATTGACTCTCTCTTCTTCCACTTCCACTTCCTCTGCTAATATCTACCATTGATCTATCTGGGTCGCATGGCTGCACCCAATCTGTCCAATATTGTGGATCTACCCTATCGATGGCTGACTCTTTTTCATACCAACAGTTCTGACTTTCCCTTTGTATGGCTAGGTTCTTTGATGTTTTTGATTATTGATGAAACGTAGTGTTCTTGGAAGGAGTTTTTCACATAACTGAATTCCCAACAGTGATGACCTTAGGGAGGCTAGGTAATAATCTCACTCAATTGGAAGGTGTTTTCTATCTAAATATCAACAGGTGAGGATGAATCCTCCCTATTTCTAGCGCCAAAATGTAGTTACGGAAAATCCCACAACTACACCCAAAGAAGTGATAAGAACACTAAGGCTAAGTCATAAAGATAAACTCAAACATTAATGATATTATACACCCCTCGACACTAGATATGATCTTTACACAAACTTTATATGAAGAAAATTGATGTTCTTATTGATATCACAAAGATTTATATATACATATAATGAAGATGATAACAATGGAGTAGCTCAAGTGTTTCTCTCTTTCTAGTGGTAAATATCTAACCTTGTTCTTGATCGAACTCCTTCTTCTCCTCCCTATCTCTTCATTATTTAAACCCTTATATAGCCAGTCATCCTGGTAGAAGATAACTGAGTTCACGTGTAAATCTTTGTTAGCTGATCCCTGTTCATTCCGTCTTATTCGTCGGGCTTTGGGAAGATGTCGCTGTCTATCGCGTTGTAGCTTCGTGCCCTTCGTGTTGTGCTTGTCGTGTGGGTGTTCTCGTGTTTGTCCCTTTCGTCGCATTGTTGTCCTTCGCCTAATTTCTCTCTTCGCTTATGCTAGTAATCATCTTAGTGAGGGCGAGGTCGTGGGTTAGTCTTGTGCGATATTTTGCCCCTACTCTGATATTCAAACAACTATATTCAAAACAGATGCAGTAAGGTTTATATCTACTACAATTTGAATATATACAAATCAAAGATTCTCATTCGTGTCCTTTAGCTAGATAATGCTCAACATAGCAGTAAAAGATTCATAAAATCAAGAATTAAAGATGAATCAAGTTTCCAAAAATATTACAAGCAAAACCTCAAACGTCAAAGCGTCGGCCAGCTCCTTGATCGGTGCAGAACCCCAGCCAGTGGATACTTGGAAAGTACGTCGTAAGGCTGTTAATAATATGGGATGCAATCCAAGGAACCAAGGAATCGACACATGGATAAAGAAAAACAAAAACATGCTGCCCCAGTAAGGATATATGCTAGAGTGATTGAAATTTAAAACTTAAAAACTAGCAAGCATTCATTCTGCAAATACGCACTGCAATTGAAAAGGCAAAATCTTGGTTTTAAAGATGACACCACAATACCACATTCTATACATACGTTTCGATATTATTATATATGCATATAGAATAACAACCAGAAAAGAAATGGCAATTAACAAGAACAATTGCGAAGTTTTTCCTTCGGCAGTTGTTTATAAGATAGATGAATGATCGAAAGGCAGTTTAACATGCCAACGTGAAGAAATATAAACACCAGTGTTATTGTGCATGGTCTACTTTCCTCCTCCTTCCTTCCTTATACAGAAGAAAGAGATGTTTCTAATAGACTTTATATTATCCTCTTACCTTATTAAGCTTTAGGAGATTATCTCCATTGATTTGGGTTGTAAACACAAAAGATATTATTATGGTTTTATATATATTCTAGCCAAGAGGAACATTTCTCCTCAAGGAAATTATCATCAAATCCAAGATGGTATCAGCCCCCTACGATCCTGTTTTCTCTAAACCATTAAAATCAATGGCGACGGAACAACTGAAGCTCACAGACATTGCTGAGGCATATAGTTCTATGCATCTACAGCAACCCGATGATGCTTTCTACATGGATACCGCTGCTACCTCGCATCTCACTGATGATTCAGGTACTTTACATAACGTTACCGATTCTAGTACTGTACGGTCTATCTTAGTTGGCAATGGCAATAGCATTCCAGTTACTGCTAGTGGTACCAAGCTCATAAACCTCCCTTCTCGCACCCTTCAACTCAAAAATACTCTTGTTGTTCCCGATATTATCAAAAACTTAGTTTCTGTTCATAAGTTCACCACGGATAATCGTGTGTCTGTTGAGTTTGATCCATCTGGTTTTTCTGTGAAAGATCTGAGTTCGAGGAGGATTATCCTTCGGTGCAACAGTTCTGGGGAGCTTTACCCTATCACCAACTCTGCCGTGCCAGCTCAAAAATCGTCCCAGCCTTCCCCCATTTCCTTTGTTGTCTGTTCGCCGGATATTTGGCATAGCCGCCTTGGTCACCTCGGCAAGGCTGTTTTAGATGTTCTTCGTACCAATAATTCTATTCATTATAATAAGAATCAACATTCTAAACTTTGTCATTCGTGTCAAGTTAGTAAACATGTTCGATTACCTTTTTATGAATCAAATTCCAATACTTTTGCTCCATTTGATATCATTCACAGTGATTTAGGGACCTCTCCTCTACATGTTGATACCGGTTTCGTTATTATCTTATCTTCTTTGGATGATTTCACCAACTATCTTTGGGTTTATCCTTTAAAATTTAAATCCCAAGTCTATGACAAGTTTTTGGAATTTCGTTCTCTTGTTCAAACCCAATTTGAGCGTCAAATAAAAAGTTTTCAATGTGACATGGGACGTGAATTTGACAACTCTTCTTTTCACAATTTTGCTCGTACTAATGGTCTAGTTTTTGCTTCTCTTGCCCCCAAACTTCCTCTCAAAATGGCAAGGCCGAACGCATGATATGCCGTGTCAATGATATCACCCGCACCCTTATGTCTCATGCTTCCGTTCCACCAAAATTTTGGGTCTATTCTCTCCTTATGGCTGTTTATCTTCATAATATTCTTCCCACAAAAATACTAAATTTTTCCTCTCCTGTGTCTATTCTTTATCAACGCCAACCAACATATGACCATCTTCGTACTTTTGGTTGTCTTTCCTATCCAAATCTCTCCTCCACAACTCCTCACAAACTTTCCCCCCGCTCCACTAAATGTGTTTTCCTTGGTTTTCCTCCCAACCACCGTGGATACCGCTGCCTTGATCTTGCCACCAACAAGATCATCATTTCCCGTCATGTGACTTTTGACGAGAAAGTTTTCCCTTTCACTGATCCTCCAACACCCTTGTCCGATCTGATCCCTCTTCTTGTCCCCTTCATTCCCCCTATATTTCCTACAGTTCTCCTCCAACCAATCCTCATCAACTCTTCCTCACCCACCCCACATCCCTACACTCCATCTCACCCCGCGCCTTAACACATTCCCCACCTTCTCCACTACAGACCGTCCAACTTCATCTTCCACTGTCCCCTTTTCCTTAACAGACCGTCCAACTTCCACCTTAACAACTTTCCCACTGTCCCCTGTTCCCAATCCCACTACCTCCCAGCACAGAACCATGTTGCCACCTCCTACTTCCACTGTTCCCTCTACAGTCCACCGTCCACCTTCTTCCTTTCCTACTGCACCGTCCCCTCTCCCCACTCCCACTTCCACTACAGCACAGCACAGTACTGTGTTGCCACCTCCTGCTTCCACTATCCCCTCTATAGAACAACGTCCCACTCCCTCCACTCCAACTCCCACTCCCAATACAGTATCACCCTCAGCCACAGCACCTTCGGCTCCTCCCATACCTACAACTCCTTCTAAACCTATCACTCGTGCCTCTCGTGGCATTTTCCGCCCTATAATCGTCTTAATCTTCATGTCCAAGCCTTACGTCATATCTCTCATATTCCCCGTTCTCACTTGTATGCTCTTAGGGACATAAACTGGAATGCTGCCATGAAAGACGAGTACAATGCTATGTTGAAAACTAATACTTGGGAACTTGTACCACGACCTCGTGATGCTCATGTTATTCGTTCTATGTGGTTGTTTTTCGTCATAAATATAATGCCGATGGATCCCTACAGCGTTACAAGGCTGCGTCTTGTTGCCAATGGAAAATCTCAACAAGTTCGAGTTGGACTTGTTTTGAAACATTTAGTCCGGTTGTTAAACCTGCTACTATTCATCTTTGTTCTCACTATTGCTACACCACGATCTTGGCCCATACATCAACTAGATGTCAAGAAAGCTTTTCTTCATGGTGATCTAACAGGAGCCGGTCTATATGCATCGGCCTCCGGGATTTGTTGACCTGCTCACCACGATTACGTATGTAGATTATGTAGATCTCTCTATGGCCTCAAGCAGGCTCCCAGGGCGTGATTTCAGAGATTTGCCAAGTTTATCACAGGTTGTGGTTTCCGTGGTAGTGTATCTGATCCCTTACTTTTTGTTTATCAATCACGATCCGAAACGGCATACTTACTTTTATATGTTGATGACATTATTTTGACTTCCTCTACTGATGCTCTCCTATGCCGCTTCATTGATTTGATGAAGAGAGAGTCTGCTATGTCGACCTTGGTCCACTACATCATTTTCTCGGGCATCACATTTACTCTTCATCCTCGGGATTATTTTTGTATCGGTCATTATATGCACAGGACATCATCGCGCGTGCCTCCATGACAAAATGTAATCCAGTGACTACTCGGTCGACACAGATTCCAAGCTCGGTGCTACCTCTGGCCCGGCAATTTCGCATCCCACTCTATACAGAAGCCTAGCGGGTGCTCTTCAGTACCTCACTTTTACTCGGCCAGATATTGCATACGTAGTTCAGCAGGTATGTCTATTTATGCATGATCCCCGTGAGCCTCACATGCATGCCCTCAAGCGAATCCTTCGCTATCTTCAGGGAACCATCAACCACGGACTGTTTCTCTCGGTCTCCTCTATCTATGGCTTAACAGCATACTCTGATGCTGACTGGGCAGGTGGTCCTGATTCTCGACGATCGACATCTGGTTTTTTGTGTCTTTCTTGGTGAAAATATCATCTCCTGGTCCTCCAAGCGTCAAGCCACAGTCTCTCGATCCGATCTTGGGGTTGAATACTGGGGAGTAGCAAATGCGGTTCTTTGAAACAACATGGCTTCAATCTTCTTCTAGAGCTCCGACTACCTCTGACGTGCTACTATTGTTTCTTGTGACAATGTAAGTGCGATATATATGTCTGGAGATCTGTTCAACATCAACGCACCAAACATTTGGAGATTGATATACATTTTGTTCGTGAACGAGTTCGTATTGGTGTCATTCAAGTCTTACATGTTCCTCTGAGAACCAATATGTCGACATCTTTACCAAGGGCTTCTCGACGGCTATTTGTTCGTTTCGTTCTAGTCTTAGCGTTTGTTCCTCTCCCGCTCAGACTAAGGGGGTGTAATAGACTTTATATTATCCTCTTACCTTATTAAGCTTTAGGAGATTATCTCCATTGATTTGGGTTGTAAACACAAAAGATATTATTATGGTTTTATATTTTGGGTTGTAAACACAAAAGATATTATTATGGTTTTATATATATTCTAGCCAAGAGGAACATTTCTCCTCAAGGAAATTATCATCAAATCCAAGAGTTTCATCTGTGGTTAATTACTAAAGCTATCTATAAGTAGTGTGGAAATAGCACTAGGGAATCATGGAAACGAAACATGAGACAGGAAACGTCATAATTTAGACACACGTTCCAGAAGATGAAGAGAATAAATTTTACCTTGGTCACCAAATGATCTATGAGTATGGACGGCTCAAAACTAGCTGGTGGTATCCTGTGATGTCAGCACATATCTATCAACCTTAACTAATGATTTGCAGCCATCTTAGCAATTGGAAATCCCATAGCTTTCGATGCAGAAGCAAAAGATCTTGACACTCTAGGATTCAGCTCGGTCACCATGACCTCATCATCTTCTAGATTAACGGCAAACTTGACTTGACATTTGAATCCCCATATTCAACACCAATCTCCCAAATGGTTGCAATGGAATATCTTTAAGACGTTGATCCTGATTATCCGGTCCGTCAATGTCTGTGCTGCTGTCAGGTGCCACTATTATTGAGTCTTCAGCATCATCTTCATTGGGTCAATGCTCTTGTTGAGAAAATAATAACCACATTATCAGCCAAGTCTCTCATAACCTCAAGTTCATATTCTTTCCAACCCAAGTACCTGTGACATACAGATTTACAAATGTCCTCAAACTCCTGTAAGCAATTCCACCTCCAGTCCCACCCAACGTAAATGCAGGCGAAACTCTCCTATCTCATTAGCAATCTCTATACACTCATCCAAAGTATATAATTCCAATCCCTGCTTAAACAAATCTCTATCTTCTGCCTTCATAATAGCATCAAGCTTGGCTCCAATCAACTCCCCATTGAGCCAATTCTACAGCATGCATGGTTCAACGCAGTCTGTCTACCCATTGTAGGAAGAAGAGCATCAGGTCTCTCTCCTCCTCAATTACTTGCTAAACCAACTCAGGTCTCATTCGTGTAATGTAAATTCTATTATCCAAGTCAGGATCTGTCATAATCATCGCAGTGATCGGTATTCCATTACGTTAGAAAAAAACTTCAACAATTTGATTCCCACATTTCACTAAAACCAACACGATTATTCATAAAATGGCATCTATCTTTGAACTAAAAAATCATATCTTTTCTCAATTCAATTCAAGCAAAATGACCTTAAATCTGGAGTAGTCGATGCTTCTGCTTCCGAAGAAGAAGAAAGGGGTTCAAGGGTTGAGTCCCCTTGGGTTTACAATCATCATGTTATAGCATCTAAACGTCCTAAACGAATCAATTTAAGCCAATTCAGTTCCTCGCTAACCCTGGATCATATCCATCAGACCACTGAATTTGGGCAAAGTGGTCTACTAGTATCTCTAGATAATTTCGGTACAACGTCTCTCTCTAATAATTTGAATACCTCATTTATCAAACAAACAAATGTTTTTCTTCTTCGTTTAGGTTCTGGTTTTTCTGGTTCGGTACTCGAGGGACAAGTTCCACTCAGCACACCATAGCCGATTCATAGAAGGAAAAGACCGAACCTGAGCCGGTTTGTTGAATCGAAATCAACAACGCATGTCTAATCTCCATTATCAGGGAACAGTAAATGTCGGCCGCCTTACCAACATGTGGTTGTGGATCATATTTACTATAGTACCCTTGTTTTTTGTGAGTGCTATATAAACAACCAAAACCCTAAAGATATTTGGGCTGCCCTCATTTATCCGCCGCCCTCCCTCACTCCCCCGTCTCTAAACTAATCTAATCATCAATTAATCATCTCTATTATCAGAAACTAATCTCTCTAATATCTGTAGATGTTTTCTAGCTTCTAATCTAATCAGCTCCTCTTAATTTTATTCTTTTATATCATATAAAATGATTACCATCAGAACATCAACCTCCTCCTCTCTCCCATTTTCCCCTTACAGCCGCCGCCAAGATCCTCATCATGCAAGGAGATGCAACCAAGAAATCTGCTGCTGGTAATACAAAAAGAAAAGAAAGAGCTGGGGCTTCTTCATCTACCCTTGATGGCTCTGATCTAAAAGCACCAGGACAAGAGCAATCTGTGAAAACATTGTTAAATCTGCACCAATATGTTTCTGATCCTGAAAATGATTTCATTGATTTCTTAGATGGTGGAGGTTTGGAGTTCAAGGGAAGAGAGGGGCTTGATCAATTTATTCTAAGTTTAGGTAAACAACAAGGTTACGGAGGTGAGTTTATCGGCCGATCTGCTCCTGAATGTGTTGGATCAACCTATGCGGCATTCAAGCAGAAGATGTTAACTTATGTAAGTGAATCTCCCTCTTTCTATTCTTTTCTGATTTAAATTCTTTAGATCTATGAATCATATTTTCTATTTGAGCTTTATATTGTTAGATCTGATCTTATTGGTCTCAGCACTTTTGTTTTGTTTAATTGATGATGAACCTATTGATATTGGCATGCTCGATATGTATTATCTGTTAATGGATCCAAATTTTTTTTTTTTAAATTTTTCATATTTCCCTCTTGTGTTTTGAATCTTGATACTGTTTATGGGTGATAAGTTGAAAATTGAAAATTGCAGAAATTTGAATGGAACAAGGGCGATAAGTTTCCTTTGGTTTACACCAACCCATGGTTTACGCGGGAGCAGCCTAACATCTCTGAAATTGTTATCAAGAAGAACAAGAATTACAAGAAAGTCACCTAATTCGCCACCTAATTGATCAATCTCTGTGGATGGTTTCAAGATCTAGTTGCTTTTCCTAATGTTACTTATGTTTTGAGACTTTATGAAGTTGTTATTCTGTTATTATGGATGATTATGTAGTTGGAGACATCAGACATCCCTAATTTCTCAACATGTAATACTTATGGCTACTTAGTACTTATTAATCTAGTGTTTAAGAAAATCCCAATGCTCTTGTTAATTTTGTTTCTTTTTAGTAGGGTAATTATAGTTATAGTCGTTAAAATTCATTAATACTTGAACCTTGCCTTTTGATTGCATAAATTTTGATAATTATAATCCTTAATTGCGATTCTTCCTATCTGTAGTTAAGTTTCCTTGAATTGAGTGTGTTTAATATAGAATAAACATTAGCAAATTAGCTACAATGAGTAGCGGATTAAGATTAGATATAAACGAGAGATAGAAATTGAAATTCAGACCAAATGCATAATTAGAATTTAGACCATGAACAACAAATCATAAAGCACCGATAGTTGAGCACACTCAAGAAAGTAAGAAACAAATAACAGGTGACCCAAATTAGGATTCTAGCAAATACCATTAGGTCCTAGGAATAATATATTAGGATGAGTCTAGTCCATTTGACCCAGTCAAATGTCTGTTTGGTCCTATTTGGTAATATAAATTATAGTTTGGTCCTAAAAATTATTGTTTGGTCCTATGCTGATGTCATGGATGATGTAAATGTCACCTTGTAGTGGCAAAAATACCCTTTTGGATAAGGACCATATATATAGTCAAAATGTAAGAGAGATGGAATCATTCTCAGATTTACTTTCTCTCTCTTCTTTTTTAGATCTAGTTTTTCTTTTCCTCTCAAATTTTTTTCTAGGGTTTTAATTTTGTGGAAACAAGAAACAGAGATGATGAAGATATGCAGACGACGATGAAGATTTTGCAGATTTGATGAAGATTTGCAGAGATGATGCGACGATTTACAGAGAAACAAAAAACAAATATTTTGATTTGATTACATAGATCGAAGAAGAACTCTATTTTTTTTTATTTTTGTTGTTGCTGGTGTTTGAATGTTGAAGATGAAGAAATACGATGAAGATGATGATTTTGGTAGTTGTAGACGACCAATATGATGATGTTGCTACTGTTGAATACGTTGTTGCTGATCATATTGGTGACGATGAATACAAATGTGTTCTTGACGACGACAAAGATGAATACATATATGTTCTTGAATGAACGATGTTGTTGCTGTTCGTTGAAGATGGTGAAGAAGATGAAGAAGATAAAGATCTGATGTTGTTGTTAAAGATGTAATCAAGAACTGATGCTTTTATTTTGAAGATGAAGATGTATGGACTTTATTCCTGGGAATGAAGTCAATTTTTTTAGCTTTTTGTATGGACTTCATTCCTGTGAATGAAGTCTGTTTTTTTAGCTTTTTGTATGGACTTCATTCCTGGGAATGAAGTCTGTCTTTTAGCTTTTGTATGGACTTCATTCCTGGGAATGAAGTCTGCATTTTTTAGCTTTTTGTATGGACTTCATTCTGGGAATGAAGTCTTTCTTTTTTAGCACGGAAGAATCACACAAAAATAAAAATTTAACACGGAAGGGTATTTTTGTCTATTTAAATATTTTTAAATAATTATGGACCAAAATAAAGTAAAGGCGTTTGACCAAAGGACTAAATGGACATGGGCCCACCTAAAAAGGACCAAACGATATTTTTCCCGATTAGGATTCTTTGGACACCAAACTCTCTTTGCTATTACTACTCTTGGTAACTTTATCAACTACTATGATTAAATTACCTCCTAACAACCCCGAAAAAAGATGTATCCAATGTAAAAATTCCATTGCCGCTAGCCATGCTCTTGGAAGCTTCACCGTAATAAATTTATGTTTGCCCAATTGCATTAAAACCCTCGGCTAAACCAATCAAAAGAAATTGTTGCACTAACCATAGCGGCTGATATAGAAAAGTTCTCTTCGATTGAATTCCTTCGTCAATGCATTCTACTATCCCGCAACATCCATGGCACAATAATCCGATACCCATTCTTATTGTTGCACCGATCCCATTTGGTTTTCCGGTGTATTTTGCAAGTATACCCTTTCTTAAAGTTAAAGTAAGTCCCAGTAAGATATCTTCGCCTTACGGGGTCATCTTTTTGAGCCAACCGATCCACACCAAATGCTCTCGAATACGGTCTAATGCAAGCAGCTCTAGTAGACATTAGTGCAAGAGATGATAATAGAAAAATGATCTAATCTCTTTGTGGTCAGTCACATGCATTTGAAAAAAAAATCTCATGGTTTTGGTTTCATCTCAGTGGAAACATGGCCGTTACCATAAGCTGGACTATCCTGCAAGATTGAAGTTAAGTTTCTCACACCATGGCAACTTAAAAAGCATACTTAAAGTCCAATTTCAACTTAAAAAGCATACTTAAAGACAAACTGTTAAATCGGTGAACAAAGATAAAATAAGGGAGTGCTTGATTAAACACTTGTTACCAAACAATTCGTAAAAAGTGGCCTACTTATAATTGGGAAACTATATATATTCAACAAGATAATGCTAAGCCACATGTAAGATTGGATGATGAAGAATTCTTACAGGAAGCGACAAAGGATGGTTTTGATATTCGACTCAAGTTTCAACCCTCACAAATTCCAGACATGAACGTGTTGGTGTTTATGGGTAAAAATCGTTTCTGCTGATTTCGGTAATTTCGGTAGGTGAGCGAGAAACTGGTTCAAACCCTAAACAAATGTCTTTGCACGTGAGCACTTTATAGATTCGAGAGATCAATCTGCAAGTCTGGCCCTAAACCAAGAAATGGCCATTCCAGACTTGCTTCGGTCACAAAGTGGAGGAGAAGGGTTGATTTGGGGAGGGAAGCAAAGAAAGGTGTTGAGGAGAGTAGTATCTCGACTTGTATCGAAAAGTGAAAGCTTAGGAAGCTTGCAAGAGATGAAAGCTTTTTTGGGAGAGCTTGCAAAGTTGCCTTTATTAGAGTGTAGTATTTTTCTCTGACTGAGACTTGTTGTCCGGTGGAAATAGGTAAGACCTATTTATACAAGTCGAGATTGAAACGTGCCACTGCCTCATGAAGGAAGAGAGTAAAGGTGAAATAATGGGAGGAGGTGGTAACCGCATGGTGTTAATGGGTGAAAACGTTTAACACCATTATTTCCTCTTTTTATTTGACCGCTTTATTCCTTTTCACGCTTTCTTAATGTGAGCGTAGTGTACGCCGCATCTTTGTGACCGCCAAACCAAAACCCTAAAAAGCATCCCCGGTTTGTTTTGATGTCTCGAGTGTTGGTTGCATCTTGGGTGCAAGTGGTGCTTGCTAGGGACGCATGTGTCATGTGCCAATGGCATGTGCGGAATGCCTTCGTTGCGAGTTGCACCTCGACCGTAAGTGGTAATGCCCCGCTGCTAGTGGCGTGTGTGGCATGTGCCAACGGCATGTGCGGAATGCCTTGGTGGTAGGTTGCACGGTTTTCAAGTTAGGCTACCAGTGTGTGTGTTTGGCATGTGCCAATGGCCAGTGCGGAATGCCTTGGTGGTAGGTTGCACGGTTTGCAAGTTAGGCTACCAGCGTGTGTGTTTGGCATGTGCCAATGGCACGTACGGCCATGTTGACCTAGTTGCAAGTCTTGCGAGCCTAGGGCGCTATATTTGGCGTGGGCCAATGGCATAGCGGCTTGGAACATGGCTTGTGATACGTGTTGGCATGTGCCAATGGCACATACGGCCATGTTTACCTAGTTGCAAGTCTTGCAAGCTTAGGGTGCTATATTTGGCGTGGGCCAAAGACATAGCGGCTTGGAAATGTGGCTTGTGATACGTGTTGGCATGTGCCAATGGCACGTACGGCCATGTTGACCTAGTTGCAAGTCTTGCAAGCCTAGGGCGCTATATTTGGCGTGGGCCAAAGGCATAGCGGCTTGGAAATATGGCTTGCGATACGTGTTGGCATGTGCCAATGGCACGTACGGCCATGTTGACCTAGTTGCAAGTCTAGGGCGCTATATTTGGCGTGGGCCAAAGGCATAGCGGCTTGGAAATATGGCTTGTGGTACGTGTTGGCATGTGCCAATGGCACGTACGGCCATGTTGACCTAGTTGCAAGTCTTGCAAGCCTAGGGCGCTATATTTGGCGTGGGCCAAAGGCATAGCGGCTTGGAAATATGGCTTGTGGTACGTGTTGGCATGTGCCAATGGCACGTACGGCCATGTTGACTTAGTTGCAAGTCTTGCAAGCCTAGGGCGCTATATTTGGCGTGGGCCAAAGGCATAGCGGCTTGGAAATATGGCTTGCGATACGTGTTGGCATGTGCCAATGGCACGTATGACCATGTTGACCTAGTTGCAAGTCTTGCAAGCCTAGGGCGCTATATTTGGCGTGGGCCAAAGGCATAGCGGCTTGGAAATATGGCTTGTGGTACGTGTTGGCATGTGCCAATGGCACGTCGGCCATGTTGACCTAGTTGCAAGTCTTGCAAGCCTAGGGCGCTATATTTGGCGTGGGCCAAAGGCATAGCGGCTTGGAAATATGGCTTGCGATACGTGTTGGCATGTGCCAATGGCACGTACGGCCATGTTGACCTAGTTGCAAGTCTTTCAAGCCTAGGGCGCTATATTTGGCGTGGGCCAAAAGCATAGCGGCTTGGAAATATGGCTTGCGATACGTGTTGGCATGTGCCAATGGAACGTACGGCCATGTTGACCTAGTTGCAAGTGTTGCAAGCCTAGGGCGCTATATTTGGCGGGGACCAAAGGCATAGCGGCTTGGAAATATGGCTTGCGATACGTGTTGGCATGTGCCAATGGCACGTACGGCCATGTTGACCTAGTTGCAAGTCTTGCAAGCCTAGGGCGCTATATTTGGCGTGGGCCAAAGGCATAGCGGCTTGGAAATATGGCTTGTTGCCATGGTGCGCAGGATGCGGCTTGGTTTGGCATTGTTTCCATGGTGCGCAGGGTGCGGCTTGGTTTGGCATTGTTGCCATGGTGCGCAGTATGCGGCTTGGTTTGGCATTGTTGCCATGGTGCGCAGGGTGCGGCTTGGTTTGGCATTGTTGCCATGGTGCGCAATATGCGGCTTGGTTTGGCATTGTTGCCATGGTGCGCAGGGTGCGGCTTGGTTTGGCATTGTTGCCATGGTGCGCAGTATGCGGCTTGGTTTGGCATTGTTGCCATGGTGCGCAGTATGCGGCTTGATTTGTCATTGTTGCCATGGTGCGCAGTATGCGGCTTGGTTTTGGAATTAGGGTTCCGTATTGAAAAACCCTAATCTGGTATTTTGAAAAAATACCCCTATTAATTATTTACACCTGAGTTAAATGCTCTTAGTTAATGTGTTGCGGGTAACACTAGGTCATGGGGATTTACGATTTTACCCCTTGTTTAAAGACCACCATCAACATTAAGTCCCCTGTTTAGCTCGGAACAGGGGCTTTGTTGCGAGGTAAGCATAAGATGGTGACAAACTATTAACAGCAAACCGTAAAGAAAATTGAAGGAGGCTTGTCTGACCTTTTATAAATAGGATTTGGAATCTTTGCCTCTGGTAGTTTTGCACAAATCGGGAGGCTGGCACAATTGGTAGGCCCGATGCAGCTTAGGCGACGTTGGGAATTTGGCATGAGTTGGGAAACTGAGTGCTAGTTGGTGGGACCGGCGCAAAGTGTAGAAACCGGGCGTGCTTGCAGGCGTGACTTGGGCGGAATTGGGAAGTCGGCTGATGCGTGTCGTAACCACAACAAATTAATTAGTATTTTTCCACCTAATTAATAAGTAATATAGTGTAGTCAAGTTCGTTCCCACGAGGAGCAAGAGATTCTAGTTGTAAAATTGTCACGAAAAGGGGGGTGTAAAGCAAAAGAAAGTAAAGAGAGAAATTAAAAGATAAAGTTGAAATCAATGAGAGAGACAAGATCAAGGAATCCTTCTTCGTTGCAAAACAATGATTCAAGTTATGTTATTAGTCACAAATTATCACCAACCGTAGGATAGCAGGTCCGCTTAGCTAGCCCCAAAATCCCTTATTTCACTGAGTAACAAGTCCGCTTAGTTATCAGATTCTATCCAAAAGAACCACCTTGAGGTTCGCTTACAAGATGTAATTCCCTGAATGCATTAAGATTTATGAATTTAGGTTTAGTACTAGTAGTTAAACTCGGTTCGCTTGGTTCACTTTCTAGCGTTGTTTCTACACACAATTGCTCCACGGAATCCCTCCGCAAGGTCTCGTGTTTGCTACTTATGTAAAAGGTCAAGAAACGATTACTTATCTCCTAACTTTCACTAGCTTTAGATTAAATCGACAAATCAATTTAGTTGGCCACCCAAACAATCTATCAATCAATCATGAATGTCTTTAAGATCATTCCTATTAGTAAAAACAAACGATAATCATGTGAAAAACTTCAAGATAGAATTGAAAACAAAAACTCAAATCATATTAAGAACTAGGAATTCATCCTCAATCAATAAAATTAGCTACTCATGTTTAAAGAGTTCACACAAAGAATAAGAAAAGAAAAGTGTTGTGTGTGTAAAGAGGTGTGTAAAAGATGTAGAAAACTTCTCTATTTATAGGCTTCAATATTCTCCAAATCTTCCAAGGAATAGAATCCTTTTCCTTTAGCAATTCAATTTCCAAATCCAAGCCTTTATCAACTCTTCATCTTCTCTTTCCAAATTTGAGCCCAATTCTCCATCCAATTCCTAGTCCAAGTCTTCACACCCATGAGAGAAGTCCATAGAAAATTCTGGAATTTTTGGCTCGCCTGAAAACTGGTATTATGGCCGGAATAGTCGCCGCCGGCCACCTGAAAATTTCTCCGTCAGTGGAATATTCGACGGAATATTCCGTTAGGACTAACGGTCAAAGTGGTCAAACCGTCAGTCAACTGTTAGTCAACAGTCAAGGCAGAAGAGGGAGTCAGCTAAGACAGCTGGTCTGACTCATTGGCTTACTAGGCTGAGTTAGGCTGAATCACTGAGCTGGATCGGTCATCGCCGAGTTGACTCGCCGGTCTGAAAACCGTAGAGTTAAATTTATTCTGAGGACTTCCGTAAATTCAGGCCTTAATTTTCTTCACCTGTTAAGATCCTAACATACATCTACTGTGTTCAACAGCTTCACTTCTTTGTCACTTCTTAGCTCAAACGACTCAGCTTCAATTGAATCAGCAACATCTCACAAATCATCAATCACCCACAAATTCAAACCACATTCCATCCTACAGAGACCACCAACAGCATTTCCAGTGAACACCCAACTCCATAATTCAATTTCTCCGACATCAGGTTCATCTTCTCCCCGCCATCTCCATAGCTCCTGTTCAAAAACCGAGTCATACCTACTAATACCTCTCAGATTCTTGTAATCATCCAGCCACTGAAAAACCCATCTCTCTCAATCGCTACTCCACCTCAGACTCTGAACCATTTCGTCCTTCTGAGTCTGTCTCTGAACATCAAATTCCATCACAGATCCAACTCAACCCATCTTATTCAAATCAACACAGAAATCTACCATTCTTCCAACAACAAACTGGTTCTTAACCACAGACCCATTTGCTCTTCCTGCCGAAATCATCACTAAATTCATGCTCTCAATCTGAACCTCTTCAATCAAAACCCTCAGCTCTCTCTGTGTTGAACAACAGCTCAAGAACGAGCTCGATTTCCCTGCTGCATCTCCCTGAGCTTCATCTCCACCAGCAGCAGCGTCAACACTTCACACCATAGCAAACCCTAACATTGAATTCATCTTCTTTAACATTTCTTGATCTATTTCTCTCTGAGCTTCAATTCCAACATCAGAGACCACCACAAACCCATCTGTGTTCTTCATGAATTTCTGATTCTCACCCATACTGTAATTCTTCATGAACTGCTTGATTACCTCTCGACTTTATTAACAGTCATGGCTACTATCGGATGAAAGAAAGGAAAGAGGAGAAGATAATATCTTCTCAACATTTAGGGTATAAGTACTTGGGTGGATATTTGCACCCAAGTGATAAGGACCACCCTTCTTATTAGATAAGGGCTATCTACAGGCAACCCCTTAACCTCTGCGGGCCTGGCTTTAGTACTCCTCCGAAAGAGAGTTGCCCCTTAACCGTGGCTGGGCTCCAGATAATGTTCGCCCCGGATATGACAATTTTGCCCTTTTGGCTCAAATAAAGTAATTTCTTCTTCTTTTCCTCCGTGTGACTCCAAAGTAACTACAAAACTCAAAACAAGCGTAAAATACAAAATTCACACGAAAAATAGCCAAGAAAGCATAAACTCTAGATAGTAAATACGGTGTATTCTACACCTATCATCGGCGCAATTGGTGGGGCCGGCGCAACTTGGAAGCCGCGCTTGCAGGCGTGACCGATGTAAATAAGAAGGGAGTAGGCGTTTCTTCAGATAGCAAAGTTTCCTTATTTTGCTTTCCTTCACGTGCGGCTTCAATTAGGGCATTGTCCATGCCAAAAAATCTAGAAGCGTTATGTCCTTCATTGCTCCCTTTCCTTTTTTAAGGTTCCGTATTCATACCCCACGCGAATGTATCGTATCCCTTGTTTGAGAAGGGGTTCTTCCTGTTGATTCCCCTTTTCCTTTGCTTTGCCGGTGCGTTGTCTTCTTCTTTTTTGTTCACGCTATCCTCTTTTTATATGTGTATAGATAGGATGGAACTTGATCATTTTCCCATTTCTTGCAGTGTATGATGGGATCTTCCAGAGACGGCCGTGCCTTTAACTTTTTGGAAAAGGACTTCAGAATCGGTGGAGATCGATCTTCTTCTCTTGAGGAGGTATTGGTTAGGATTGAATCTTTGTTCCATGAAGTTAACGAAATTATTAAGGACCTCCCTTCCATCTATCTTCACGAAGAACAGGTGCATGTTCGGACTCTCTTGGGTTCAGTGGACGCGGAGGAGAACGCCATGATTCTTGATTTTGATGTGGATGAATCAAAAAAAACTTCCTTCGAAGTGTCGATGAGAAACTTTCGAAGGAGTATATGATAGAAGCTAGACAGCCTTTGAAGTTGATGCCAAAGGTGTTATTGATGATACCGGAGGGGTCATGGTGGCGTATGCTGGAATAGTTGTCGGGGAGGACACAGCTGCTGTTGTGGCTGCCTCGGGATGGGATGTTGAGGTTTCCGCTGCTAAAACCGCTGAATGGAACCTTTGTTGCCCGAAGGATTGCTGGGGAAAGTGCTTGAAAATAGCTTTGCCCGAAGGGACTTGCGCTCCATCCTTCGAGGGCTAGTTCCTCCTTTTGTTTTTCTGTTAGCTGCTTAGTTCCCTGATGTTTTTTCACATCTTTCCCTTCTTCTTCATCTGTAAACATTTTGCTTCATATATATTTTTGAAAGAGGTTGTGGTATGATGGCTCTGCAATGGTTTTCTGGACGAGCTGGAACCTGAACAGAAAAGCAGCGATCTTCATGTTGCAGCATTTTTGGCTCTCTGGTTGTCTAGAGACATTTTTGATGACGGTTCTGGCAAGAAGGAAATAAGACCAGAGTTGCTAGCGATTGTTGTGAAGTTAGCAAAAGGTAAAGTTCTTCCCATTGGCAAGCTATTCCTTGGTTCCCTGTATGTGCATCTGGATCACCTGGTTGCGAACATGCGAGTTTCAAATGGTTTCATGAAAGTGGATTCATATGTGCACGTTGCTTTTCTGCAAGTCCGGTTATGGGAGCACTTTGAGAAGTATGCTCCGAAACCGATGCCTTCGATTCCCGCGAGTTGGGGGGTTCCCGAATTCTTCGATGGGTGAACAGGGATCCAAAGGTTGGCATGAGCTTGGTTAGTCTTCTTGACAAGTCATATGAAATCAGTTTTCGCCCGTGGGAGCCGGTCCATAGGTCGGTGGCTCAAATTGACACCTTTGCTTCTGCTCCGATCATGTCTTTGTCTTCTGACGGCGATTTGAGCGTTGGTGAAAACTTGTTTATTCAAAGCTGCATGTCCGGTTATATGCCATCTTTCTTCATGGGGTCTTTCCAGATAGCTGCTTACAATATTGACCGTGATGCTCGTCACATGGGTTTCGATCAAGGGGTGCCTCTTGCTTACCAGCCGGTGATCCCTAAGGATTCATTGCGTGCCGCCCTTAATGCTAGCGCCCTTGAGCCGGGTATCCGCCTTCCCTTCTTTCAAATGGGAAGAGTAACTTCGACGACCTTCGGCTATAATGAGTTCTGGTGCGATGAGTTTATTATGATCCAAGATTTTGTGAATAATGTGGTGGAGAACGTTCGTTGTAAACCTTCCCCAGCAGTTTTGAAGAAGTATCCAATGTTGAGAGATCTCAAGCGAAAGTTGCCTAGCAACTCGGAAAGTCCCTGAGGCCAAGGAACGGAGAACGAAGAATCGTCTTTGGCGGGTTCGGGACGGTTTCAAAGACCCTCCCTCGCTCTCTCATGTCTTTGATTCTTCCAATAACTGGTATGTGTCGCCTCTTCGTTGGTTTGTCTCAAAACACGTGAATTTCTCTGCGAAAAACATGTGTCTTGTTTCCTCCAGGGCTTCGGTAGTGTTAATGCTTTCGCTGCCCTTGCACGTTGCCAGGAGACGGCAATTTCTTCAAAGAATTCCAACAGCATTGAGCCTTCTCATAGCGGTGATGAGTCGGAGAAAGAAGAAAATTCGAAAAGTGAGAGTGATTCCTCTGGCAGCACTGACTCTTTTTCGGGAAGTGGTTCGGTGAGTTTCGCGTTTCTTTTCTTTCTTCTTTTGTTTCTTATTTTGAAAAATGTCTAACTCAAGTTCGCAGGAGGAATCCGGTTCGGAGGATGATTCTGGGGTAGAGTCACACGAAAACTTGCCTTTGGTGACCACCGCTAGTGACTTGGAGATGGGCGTTAGACAATTGCCGGGCACAGATGTGGTTCAAACGGTGGATGATTCTCTGATGGTTGCTGTCGTAGATATGGAAGAAGACCCTCTGCGAGTAGTGAGGCCAGGTGCAGGCGCCATTTTTGATCCCCCGTACTTGGTTCCTTATCCAGGTCATGTGCTGGTTGGCGGCTTCAGTATGCCGGCTAAGCATGAGGCGTTGTACACCAGATTCTGGGAGAAGCACGGACATATGGCTACAACCAAGAAAGCCACTAGTCGATTTGTGCTGGTTAAGCGTGTGGAAGAGGCATTATCTTCCATCGAGGATATGCGTGAGGTGACTGGTCACACCGTTTCTGAAGTCGTTATTGCCGACTGGGAGCACCATCGCGACGTGTGCGTAGAAAAGGAGTTCAACACTTCGTGGTTTGTCGAAGGCCTTGCTGAGATCCAAAAGTAGAGAGATGCAGCAATCGAAAGCCTTTCCGCCGAGGAAATTGCACGACAGGAGATGGAACTCGAAAAGCTTTTCAAGATGTTGACTATGAAGAGAGCGGCTCTTGAAGATGCGAAGTTGACTTTCTCCAAGAAAAGCAGACTTCTGTTGGATGAACGTTTCTCCGTTAAACTTTCATTTAGGTTCTTTTTTTTTTGAAATACATATTGGATGTCTGGTTCAAAACTTGACCTTTGATAGACAGCTGGTAGCTTTTTAGGGTATTGGATTATTTCTGGGATGAATGGTTTTGATAATATGACTCTGATTATGTTTTGGGAAAGGAATATTGCTTTTATGAAAGTGTTTGCTAGCAATAGGCACAAGACTCAGTAGTATGACGGTTTTACTAAGAACCTAAAAATAGATTGTATATCTTGCCCAGTCTGAATTTACTCACTTCATAGGTTTTGCGAACACGCCCCTCTCCATGTAAAAAGGCGGTTTTTTGCTGGCGGCTTTGCTGGTAGCATCGTCAGCAAGTCCCCAATCGCTGCTAGCATCTTCGGCGAGTCCCCAGGATTGAGTAATAGCATCTTCAGCAAGTTCCCAGTTTTCTTGTGTAGTTTTTACAACTAGTAACCGGGTCGTCTGGCAATTGAGTCGGATTGAGTCTCCTTCCCCTACCATATTGACATCTGGGTCGAAGAACGAGATCGACAGTCTGATATTGTAGCCGATAGATCAATCCTCCCACTGTGGTCGCCAATTGTTTATGGGTAAAAATTGTTTCTGCTGATTTCGGTAATTTCGGTAGGTGAGCGAGAAACTGGTTCAAACCCTAAACAAATGTGCTGCACGTGAGCACTTTATAGATTCGAGAGATCAATCTGTACAAGTCCGGCCTAAACCAAGAAATGGCCGTTCCCGGACTTGCTTCGGTCACAAAGTGGAGGAGAAGGGTTGATTTGGGGAGGGAAGCAAAGAAAGGTGTTGAGGAGAGTAGTATCTCAACTTGTATCGAGAAAGTGAAAGCTTAGGAAGCTTGCAAGAGATGAAAGCTTTTGGGAAAGCTTGCAAAGTTGCCTTTCCGAGAGTGTAGTATTTTCTCTGACCGAGACTTGTTGTCCGGTGGAAATAGGTAAGACCTATTTATACAAGTCGAGATTGAAACGTACCCTGGCCTCATGAAGGAAGAGAGTAAAGGGTGAAATAATGGGAGGAGGTGGTAACCGCATGGTGTTAATGGGTGAAAACGTTTTTCACCATTATTTCCTCTTTTATTTGACCGCTTTATTCCTTTTCACGCTTTCTTAATGTGAGCATAGTGTACGGCTGCATGTCAGGACCGCCAAACCAAAACCCTAAAAAGCATCCCCGTTTGTGTTGATGTCTCGAGTGTTGGTTGCATCTTGGGTGCAAGTGGTGCTGCTAGGGACGCATGTGGCATGTGCCAATGGCATGTGCGGAATGCCTTCGTTGCGAGTTGCACCTCGAGCGTAAGTGGTAATGCCAGAGCTGCTAGTGGCGTGTGTGGCATGTGCCAACGGCATGTGCAGAATGCCTTGGTGGTAGGTTGCACGGTTTGCAATTTAGGCTACCAGCGTGTGTGTTTGGCATGTGCGGAATGCCTTGGTGGTAGGTTGCACGGTTTGCAAGTTAGGCTACCAGCGTGTGTGTTGGCATGTGCCAATGGCACATGCGGCCATGTTGACCTAGTTGCAAGTCTTGCGAGCCTAGGGCGCTATATTTGGCGTGGGCCAAAGGCATAGCGGCTTGGAAATATGGCTTGCGATACGTGTTGGCATGTGCCAGTGGCACGTACGGACATGTTGACCTAGTTGCAAGTCTTGCAAGCCTAGGGCGCTATATTTGGCGTGGGCCAAAAGCATAGCGGCTTGGAAATATGGCTTGCGATACGTGTTGGCATGTGCCAATGGCACGTACGGCCATGTTGACCTAGTTGCAAGTCTTGCTGGCATGTGCCAATGGCACGTGCGGCCATGTTGACCTAGTTGCAAGTCTGGCAAGCCTAGGGCGCTATATTTGGCGTGGGCCAAAGGCATAGCGGCTTGGAAATATGGCTTGTGGTACGTGTTGGCATGTGCCAATGGCACGTACGGCCATGTTGACCTAGTTGCAAGTCTTGCAAGCCTAGGGCACTATATTTGGCGTGGGCCAAAGGCATAGCGGCTTGGAAATATGGCTTGCGATACGTGTTGGCATTTGCCAATGGCACGTACGGCCATGTTGACCTAGTTGCAAGTCTTGCAAGCCTAGGGCGCTATATTTGGCGTGGGCCAAAAGCATAGCGGCTTGGAAATATGGCTTGCGATACGTGTTGGCATGTGCCAATGGCACGTACGGCCATGTTGACCTAGTTGCAAGTCTTGCAAGCCTAGGGCGCTATATTTGGCGTGGGCCAAAGGCATAGCGGCTTGGAAATATGGCTTGCGATACGTGTTGGCATGTGCCAATGGCACGTACGGCAATGTTGACCTAGTTGCAAGTCTTGCAAGCCTAGGGCGCTATATTTGGCGTGGGCCAAAGGCATAGCGGCTTGAAATATGGCTTGTTGCCATGGTGCGCAGGGTGCGTCTTGGTTTGGCATTGTTGCCATGGTGTGCAGGGTGCGGCTTGGGTTGGCATTGTTGCCATGGTGCGCAGTATGCGGCTTGGTTTGGAATTTTTGCCATGGTGCGCAAGGTGCGGCTTGGTTTGGCATTGTTGCCATGGTGCGCGGATGCGGCTTGGTTTGGCATTGTTGCCATGGTGCGCAGGGTGCGGCTTGGTTTGGCATTGTTGCCATGGTGCGCAGATATGCGGCTTGGTTTGGCATTGTTGCCATGGTGCTCGATGTGCGACAATTTGGCATTGTTGCCATGGTGCGCAGTATGCGGCTTGGTTTTGGAATTAGGGTTCCGTATTGAAAAACCCTAATCTGGTATTTTGAAAAAATACCCCTATTAATTATTTACACCTTAGTTAAATGCTCTTAGTTAATGTGTTGCGGGTAACACTAGGTCATGGGGATTTACGATTTCACCCCTTGTTTAAAGACCACCATCAACAGTTGGGTCTTGGGTTCTTTAGGGCGATCCAATCGTTACAACACGAAGAGGTTCCTACCACTTTTGGTGAGCTCCTCTTGGCAGGGAACACAACATTTAAAAAACTATCATCACAATCTTTAAATGCAGTATTCCTCACATTACAACTATGCATGGTTGAGGTGTTAAAGGTTCACGGTGGAATAAACTATAAGTTGAAGCAATATGGAAAAGAAGGTTGGCAAGAATAGGTGAGCTTCCTACTCAAATCGAAGTTAACAAGGATCTAGTGAGGGAAGTAACCCATTACCACTCATGCTTAAGTTTTTTCTGCGATGATAAGAAAAATACTACTAGAGGAACTCAAAGCACTGATGTCATTATGTCAAACTAGATGATTTCACATGGTTTTTGATTAAGAGGTGAACTAACCTTAATCTCTCCATTCTCTAGCTGCATGGTGTAAGCAAGGTATTGTTCTGATTCAGCATAACAAAATTCAGTGACCTGTGTGGACAAGGGGTATTGTTATTTTCATTTTTATGTTTACAAATACAAGTTGTATAAAAATGTGACTTTGAAGAAACTATTTCTCTATGCCATTGGTGGAGCTACAATACTGTGGTTGGGGCCAAATTAATAACTCTGCGGCTCGTTTATATTTACACATGCTATAGATTATTGACTCAAGGTTTTCTAGTCCTAGTAAGATTGGGACCAGCTACTTATACTAACTCTGCCACTCGTTTATACTCGTATTTTTATTTACACATGCTATAATGATGAGTAGCAACTAACCTCTTAGTGGAACATCAAGAACTGTTTCAAACATTAGGCTCCTTGTTACCACATGGTCTCCCAGCTTCAATGCCCACACTTGGGCTGACTTGATACTCCTACCGCATAAGGATTTTGTCTATTAATATCGATGAATAATATGAAAATGGTATCAAGAGCACATAAACTTACAACTGTTTTATAAATCCAGACTGTTAAATGCCAAGTTTAATTTACATTTCATGTATTTGTAATACTCCATGACTGGATACTCCCACTGCATAAATCCAGACCCTTCGATTCAAACAAGACCCTTCACTTATAACTGATCTTTAACTAAGATAACACAAATTTCAGCTCAAAATTACCACTAAAAATCCAAAATTTTCATGAATATTCTTATTAGATACCTTAAAAAACCATGAACTAACTGAATGAATCTAAAGACCTTGGACGATCCAAACCATAAAATGAGCAAACCCAACAAAATTGTAAGTCTAATTACTACTCATACCAATAGATTCATAAATTAGATTGTTAACAGAGAATCTAGAAAACCCATACCAATAGATTCATCAATTAAATTAGACATTATGAGAGGGTATTAAATTCAACCTTAGAAACAAGTAGAAATCAAAAAATATCACCTTCTTCAGCTTTAACAAAGATGTGGGTGGTGGGGTGGTTCTGTGGAAGAAAATGAAATGAGAAGTAGAGATAAAAGATTTGCCGGTGATGGTGGGAGTGGTTCTTTGGAAGAAAATGAAATGAGAAATAGAATGAAGAAATCGACATTCTTTTTTTTTCGGTGATGGGGTGGTGGTGGATCGATGATGGTGGGTGGTGGTGGATCGATGGTGTTGGGTGGTGGTGGATCGATGGTGTTGGGAGTGGTTTTCGGAAGAAACGAGAAGTAAGAGGTAGAGAATAAAATGAGCTCAAAATGAAATGTGAATATACCAAATGAAATGAAATCTCGGGAAAGGGTATTTTGAAAATTTACTCTAATAAAAAATAAAGGTATCACTTTTGCTGATACAAATTTTGAAATGAAAAGTAGCTCTTTTCTTTGAAATGGAGGGAGTAATAGTTTCGATTTGCACAACCTAAGACTTGAACGATTATGCAGGAAAGTACACATTTAATTGAAGCCAAAAATAAAATTTCAGTAAACCTAAAATCAAAGATACTCCATCGATTAATCGAAGATATAAGCTTTAGAATATTTCTAGAACACATAGTTGAATAAACCAGAAACCTACGATCTAATATCAGTTCGATTTCATATCATGCAACATAACACCAAAATCAAAAGTAATCAAAATCATTCAACGAAAATCAAAAGCTAAAATATAAAAAAAATCATATCAAGAACATACAAACAAGAAGATGTAACATATCGAATTCATATCATCAACTGATAAAATCAAAAAAACTAAATATCAGAAACGAAATTCAACGATGAAGCAAAAAGAGAACTAACCTGAGGTTGAATTTTGTTAAATATCAGAAACGATCAAATCCAACCTAACCTCTATAAATCTGTTAAATCACCTCTGAAATCTATATCTGGATCGATCTATCTCTCAACCTGTCGTGAATTCAAATCTGAGATAAAAAAAAATCAATTTTAAAACACTTCCAAAGTAACCTGAAGCTGAATTATGTTGAAGAAACGATGAATTACAACAAATTCTCTCAGAAACTGTTAAATCGCTTGAGTATGCAATTTTTGGGAAAGTATGCATTATTCAGAATGTATGAAATGTAATGAATTTTGCAAAATGTGTGAAACGTTCTCATAGAAACGTATGCATTATTTATAAAAATATTTGTAGTTTTTTGTAGATAGAATGTATGAAATGAAACTACGAAGCATTATGAAAATGTATGTGTATATACAACATATGCGATTCTGTGATTTTTAGAAGTATTAAAGGGATGTAACGATCATAAGTATTGAATTTGCAAACTCTTTTGTTGTGGGTGATCTGTGTATGCCCCCTTTTGTTTTTCGAAGCTGGTTGCCGAAGCTTGGGGAAGCAAAAGTAACTGCCCCTTTAGAGTTTCCATGGCTACACTGAATGAGTGCTGGTTACTGTCGAAGATCGCTCCTCAGCAAACGTGTAGTATGCTCTATTGTACACTTGCAGATATCGTCTTTGTAAATGTAATGTATGTCCTGTCTGTTGGATTTGTTGAACTGCTACTGTTTTAGATTGCCTCCTTCAAGATTTAACTGTGTACACGCTGCTCTCATGGACATTCCAGCTACTCGCTTGCAGTGGAATCCTTAGGCTGAGGAGTTGGAGACTTATTGCCGTAGTTGGTGATGCAAGGTAAGGATGTAATGTGCCCCTGGATCAAAGTTCTCATAGGCTGCTGGCCTACAAAAACAAAAACAAGACAATTTGGTGAAACTGCCTACTTTGAGTTGCTCCTTGAACTGTGCTCCTGAGGTTGATTGCCCCAACCAATAACTTGTTAGCTTCTCCTTGTTGCTGCCACTTTTACTCTGTTGCCGTTGTACTGGTGCGTTTAGTAGGTGGGCTTTGAGCTCCATCCTCAACAGCATGCTGTCAGTTTGTTAGGACTGCACGGTCTTTACTGCGTTTGCATCTACACTTCTCTGTGGATCTTGCATCTGTGTTTGCATCTGCATTTGCATTTGCATCATCAGTTCCGCTATCGCCTCGCTTCTGGGGGTTGAATCTCCGTGACTTATGAATTTTGGTGTACCTACGCAAATACTGCTTCGAAACTTGTTCTTTTAAAACTGCATCCCTTATTGGCATTAGTTCTAACTCTCATGGTCAAGGAAACCTGCACAACAGCGAAATAAAGAATTTTTCTGCTTCTCATTTTTTGCGCTACACTGCGGTTATATAGCTTATTTTCAGCATCGTTGAGCTGTGTTACGGTTATCTTCGGAATGGGAACCGGAGCTGCTTTGTCAGACTGCATTATTTGAGTTGTGAGTATTTCTGGTTCTGCCAAATTGATTCTTGCCTTCTTGGAGCCTTCGTGTAACACAGGTTGCTTGTACTCTGGTTTAAACTTTGGGAGCGGAGATATATCATCCGGTTGTAGGACCGAAGATGGAACTTGAAAGCTGCAGCTGCATCATGGGACTGGAGGGCTTTACAGCATCTTTGCAGGTCTTTGCATCGTCGTATATCTTTAGCTCATCATCTTCGGACTTTGGATCATCGTGTCAGGACTTCATGTGCCCATTGCCGCTGCATTCAATCTTAATTGGCTGTTAGTGGGATGTATGCCAGATGATTATGCTGACAGAAAGTACTTTGCTGACTGAATTTGCATCAAGGGGTCTTTGCGTTTCTGTCGATGGCTGTCATTTTTCGTTGAATCTTTGGTTCTCCTATCACCTTGGAGCGAGGGATGCATATCCATTTTTTGGCTGTAATGAGACTTCTTTGGATGTTGTATGCCTATAATAAAACAAAATAAAGAAAAATATTCCATATACTCCCTAAAATGATTTCGGCACAACGGGAACCACGAGCTACATCGTCATTATCATCGTTATTGGGTTTGTTCTTGGGACGTTGTGTCGTTGTCGGTTATGAAAAAGCGACTTTACACCAACCTTCGATTTGGCTTTTATGATCGGGCTGCATCGTCGGACATGGGTTTTATCAACAGGCTTAAAATCCATCGTCGGACTGGGACTGCATCAAGCTTCGCACTGCATCGGTCTGGGAGCAACCTTCGGGATGGACATGGGTGCCATATGAACTGAACTTCCGGTGTTTTAGTCATCGACATCGAACTTGACATCGTCATCTATCTTTGGGTCATCGTCTTCTTGGCACCTCCGTCATCGTCATCTATCTTTGGGTTATGGTCTTCTTGGTACCTTCGTCGCAAGGCTTTGCATCGTCATCATTATGGTTGGCATCATCGTTGCATGGCTTGGCATCATCGTTGCATGGCTTGACATCACTTTGTACTTCGGGTACCTTTTCACTGGGTTAGCTTGTTCTTCTATTGGACTATGCATTTACGCTTATACGCGCTGTTGATCCTTCATATGGACTGGAGTTATCGTTATCGGCTTTACAGCAGCCATGAGCCGTGCCACGCTACAGTTAAATGGTGGATGTACAGCACCATTGGACTTGGAATTGACCGAAGATATCATCGGAATTGATCTTGTCTTAAATTATGAATTGCATTTTTATTTTTTTGAGTAAATCAAATTTCTCTATCATATCGTGTACCTACGAAGACAAAGACAGAGAAATTTTTACATTTGTGAAACCGGGGAAATCTTTGGAAACGCCAGAAGTCGTATATTGTGCTTGTAAGGAGTTTATTGCTCCTGTTCGGAATGATGAGGAGCGGAACTGCATCAAAACATCACTGCCTGTGTCTTAAACCGAACTCATTCGTTATCGTCGTTTTGTTATTCGTGCTATCTCCAACTCCAACTTCTGCTCTCCTCCATGAATTCAGCTGGTCTATGGCTGGAGTTGAGCTGGTATGCATCTGGTTGGTCTTCATGCATCGTGGCAGCGACACCAGTGACTTTTCGTCATCGTCCAGCTTTGATCTTCGTCTACGCTGCACCTTCGCCGCAAGGCTTTGTACCTTCGGGAAAATAAAGGTTGGAAGCTTGCACTGTGTCATCCAGATTATTCATCGTTGTTGCACTATGGATGATCGGGAAATGCAGCATCGATGTAGATGTAGAAAATCCTACCTCTACATCCAAAGGTAACTAAACACATACACAAGGAAGCAAAGCAAACAAGAGAAGTAATAGAACAAGAGATGTACGTGGTTCGGCATGATTACCTACGTCCACGGGGTTAAAGGAGGATGTTATTGCTCGATTCAAGGTTACAAGATGGATGTCTCTCTTTCTTAAGGCTATATGTATGCTCTCTTTCCTCACTTTTCACTTAAGTTCTCCCTCCCTACATGGTCTCTATTTATAGTTATAAATGATGATACATCGATTTTACGATGTTAGGCACAGCGTAGCTTCCTCGATGTTCCTCTCGGGTGATCGGTCGATGTCTCGGCCGATGTTCTTATTTGTTCGGCCGGGACGTCAAGCGAGCGATGCCTTCTTCTGCCATCTCGTCACCCGATGTCGCCCATTTGGTGGTGATGATCGATGTCGCCCTTAGGATCCTTGGCCGAGTCTTCCTTGACCGAGCTCTTCTTATCTTCTTACCAACTCATCAACGCATTTATTGCTCCAAATGCCCGATGTCCATCGCATCACAACTTTTCCCCTTTTTCGTCGACTTTCCAAGCTGTCCACTGCTCCTCTTTTCTTGCGCCCAGTTCGGAGGCGATCTGGTACTCTAGATACATGTTTGCTCTGGTACGCCATGGCTCGGGATCGTTCCACCTGTCCTTGTGGATTATTTACACCTACATTTATGCCCCTTCTTTCCCTCGTGTAGTCAACACGTGGGGAAGAATAACCGCCTCGTCTTCCCACGTCCTCGGTCATGCCGGTTTTCACGCATGCTGTTCCCCACTCGCTTCAGTTACTTCAACCGGTTCACCTTCTCTCCGGGTTACCACGGGGGTTTATAAATCCGACGCTTAAACCTAGTTTCCCTCTTGTTTCCTTCTCTGCAACTTCATTCCCTATTCTTTTATCCTCTCTGCAACTTCATCCTTCCCCCCTCCTCTCCGCAACTTCATTCTTCCTCCATCCTCTTTTCACTGTTGCTGGCTAATTCCTCAACAAACTTCTTCCCTTTCTTCTCCGTTATCCGTCGTCTTCTCCGTCTCCGTTGCCGCTGCAACCTCCGGTTCCGGTCGTGTTTTCGCTTCTTCTGTCGTTTTCCTTATTAGTTTGCATGGCATCTTCAACTCCTCAAATGACGGAAAGAAGGTGTGTGAGTTATGTGTTTTCCGACTGACGATGGCGTATCGCTTGATTCCACTGTTCGTCGTAGAGAGTCCTTCCAAGTATGATTATCGCGCTCTAGATTCTATCTTTCCCGATAACTGTCTTCGTTTTCTTGTAGGGCTGACAAGAGGACTGCTAGGGACTTAACAGACGAGCAATATGTTCAACAACTGAAAGATGAGTTCGGTCTCCACGGGTATGACGTCAGGCTCTTGTCAGGCCGAGAGGGCGTTCGAGGAAGGAGGATGTTTTGAGATTTCCCCATTCGGCCGAGGCGGCCGTTGTCACCAGGGTCGGCTAGAGCTCGGGCTGCGTTTCCCTTTATACGATCCTAGTCGCCCGTTCCTGTACGAGGCCCTTTCTAAGATCCGTCCGTGCAGTGCCTTGGCCCAATGGAATGGTAACACTTTCCGTATCCTGTCCGAGTGGGAGAAGCGTAGTCGGGCGAGTGCGCTCCTACTACTTGGTCTACCTTCGATCCTTCTCAAGCGGGTGACTATACTCACTGCCCGGCTTCGCCGATAATTATCGGAGGCGGGACCACTACTAATGGCGATCTCGCCGGGTTTGCTGCCAGCCCTCACCGTCATAAGACTCTTCCCCGAGGGAGTCGGAGACTTCTTTTGGATGAGGACCCCGAGGAAAGAGTTCCAACAAGCACGCCCCGTCATACCAATGATACGGCTTGGGACCGGGTTCCGGCCATTTCCGGCCCTCTTTTGAGTGGCAAGCTCCCTCCTCCGGCCGAATTTTATCCTTTCTGGGTAGTCAACGTTGATCGGGTCAGTGTATTTCTCTGTCTCTCTAGTTTGGTTGATCGGCTCAGGAGACTTACGGGGTTAGTGTTTTGTTTTGGTGGTGTTTTTCGGACTAAGTCCCGGGTACTCCTTAAAGGTTTTCGTTCATCGGAAGAGGGATAGGATTGCGGGCGAGGAGGATACGGGGGAAGGTAACAAATATACTTATTGTTTTTTATTTAACGTACATGTACGTGCCCCTATTTTGTTGCCTTGCATGGATCGACGTCGGTGATACAGAAGTTGAAAGGTTGACAAGGCGCTGGTACCTCGGCGAAGGATGGTGAGGATCCCGATGATCGACTACCTTTGTCACATTTCTGGGAGGTCGCCTCTTAAATCGTCGACGGTTCGTGCGCCTTTGTAGGTGGGAAGCCTAAGGGTAGGGGTAAAGAACCTCGGGAGGATGTGCCCGCCCCGAGAAGGATGTGCCCGGGAAGTGAGTGAAGGGATTGTGCTTGCCGATGGCACTTTGTGTATGTTGTGTCGATGGTGATGATGAAGAAGATCTTTTTGATGATGAGGACGATGTCCTTGGTAAGAAGGGGGAGTCGAGTCGGGCGGAGAAATCGGGTGGTGGTGGGGGCGGTTTGATTGACCGTGATGTGGAGAACGTTGTTGTCGAGGTCAACCGGCGAAGACTTTCCCTACCGTGGTTCCTAATTCCAGTGGCGTACCTCCTTCACTATTTCGGGCCCTATGTGCAACTCGCTTGGGGCGCTCATCTCTCCCGATTTCGCCTCTTTGTCCGATGAAGAGAAGGTCAATGCCGTCTCGTTGTATGAGGCCGGCACAGAAAAGCACCTTCGACCTCCTGGTGAGTTGAACTGTTCGGGTGTTTCGTTTTGTACTTGTTTAGGGCTGACTATGTTGGTATTGTTTTTAGGATGTCAACCGCTCGCTATTGAATGCTTCCATCCAACGCGGGAGGCCATCGAGAGGAGAATCTTCGTCTCTTCTTTGCGACGGGAGCGTGAACGGTCTCGAGGGCTGGAGAAGGAGTTGGCCAAAACCCAAGGTATGCGTTTTATTCGCGGCTAGTTGTGATTGATCTTGTAGTGCCAATATCCTAAGTTTAGTACTCCTGCTTAGCGAATCTTCTATTGCGGAGGCCGACGCTGCCCACAAGGTGTCGTCTGTTGAAGAGGGAAGCGAACATAGAACGAGATCATGTCTCGAACTTACAACAGAGAATAGTCAATAAGGATGCTAAGATTGATCGTCTAGAAACCGATATTGAAGATCTTCAATCCAAACTTTATCGGTACGAGACGTTTGAGTATGTTCCCGAGGAAATAGATAATTTGAGGGCGGACTTAGCTCACTTCCAAGGTATAGCGGCCGAGAAAACATTATTAGCCGACAACCTAGAAGATCAATGTGGTCGGCTAAGACTTCGAGTTCGGGATCTCGCATGCGGATCGCCTTCGGATCTTGGGGAGAGGGACGCTACAGAAGCGTAGCCGAGAGGCTCTTGAGAAGCTTAAGGAGTTCGTAAAGGTTTCGATGAGTTGGATTGGGTGCGTGCTCAATTGTCGGGTTTGCGGGCTGCCCATTCTCGACGAGAGGGAGGAATGGAGTGATCACAAGAAGTATTGCCCCACTAATGAGTTTAATGAACAGCGATACCTAGAACTTTCTTCGAAGGTGTCTGCCCTCGAGTGTAGCCTGACTGAGTCCGAGGAGTCGATTAGAATAATTGCCCCTTTGTTAGAAGGTGGTGTGCCTTGTGTCGTGCCTTCCATGTTGTTATCTTGTTGCTGTTGTTGTGTGACTGACCGTTCTTGTTGTCTTGGCAGCCGAGCAGAAGAAAGTGGCCTCGTTGGAGGAGGAGAACATTCGTTTGAAGGGGAAGGAGGCTCATCATCTCGCTCGATCGAGTGGCCACTTTCTGAAGCGGCGTCGGAGCGACTAGCGCGGGATCTTGCTGCCGAAAGCGAAGTTCGGTGAGGAGCTCGTCTCGCAGTCAAAGCTGGTGTGAAGGCAGTGCTTGATAAGAAACGAGCCGATGCTGCCAAGAAGGCTGTCCTGGGTTCTACTTCCTCCAAAGAGTGATCATTTCTTTTGTAGCGCTGCGTCGCTGTCTTGCCCTTTTCCTCGGGTTGTAATTCGTTTGAACACTTTGTTAACTTCTTGCATAACTTATTACGGGGTGCTGCGTCGCCGGTTTATTTGCTCTTCTTGCTACTGATGCTGTTACACTACTGATGTCATTATTCTTATTTATGTTGGGTTGCCCATATGTGGCTTTTCTGTCGTAGCCTCGTTATTGTCCTTTTTTATGCCTGCATGAGTAGACAGGTTAGTCACAAATGCCGTTTCTGTCGAACACACTCAACAAGGAGGGTCATCGGGCCCGATGCCATGTCCTGACTGAGGCATCTCATCACCGTCTTTCGAGATCTAGTGGAAGGGGAGTTGGTCTTGCCTAGTTTCTATGGGATCGACACCCCAAGAAGTTATCGATTAATCTTCTTGGGCAAGTGATTCGGCCACTTGCGAAAGAGCAATGTTGATCGCTTTCGACGTCGAGTACTCATGCCTCGACAATCGGCCATCGGTTTCCAACCGCCAGGGCCCCGAACTACCTCGTCACTTGCACAATGCCATCGCCCAGGAGTTCGAATAGTCCGTGTTAGTGTAAGTCGCCCCGCACTTGCACAATGCCATCCCCGGGTTCGAAATGACCATTCAGACGCACTTGTCATATTTCCAACCCCACGCGGCTTTTCACGGAAATAGATGACAAGATATCTTACCTGATCTCACGGATGGTAGATCTTTAGTCGTGTCGCGTTCCACGGTCGTGGCTCGGGTTTTCCGTCCGGCTTCAGTATCTTGTATGCCCCTTCTCCGGCTTTCTCCACTATCGTGTAGGGTCCTCCCCACCGTGGCGCAAGTTTACCGCCCTTCTTGTCACGCTCATAACTAGGTATGAGCTTTAGTACCAGCTGCCCCGGTTGGAATTCTCTTGGTCGGACCCGTTTGTTGTATTCCCGTTGGATTCTTCGTTGGTAATTTTCCATCTTTTGCAGGGCCATCTCTCTCGTTTCCTCCAAATCGTCAAGTTTAGCCAAGAAAAGGTCCGCCGAGATGTTTCGCCTCCACGCTTCGGTCCTCGTGGTAGGTATCATCGCCTCCGTAGGTAGGATGGCTTCGGTCCCGTATGTTAGCATGAAGGGTGACAGTCCCGTTGCCTCCCTGCGGGTTGTCCTATATGCCCATAAGACATTGTAAAGCTCTTCACACCATTCCCCATATTCCCCGTCGAGTTTCTTCTTCATGTTATCGGCGATGGTCTTGTTTGTGATCTCGGCCTGTCCATTGCTTTGGGGGTATAGGGGCGTGGACTTGCTCTTTCGGATGTTGTAAGTGTTGAATAGTAGGTCGATGTTTTTGCCTTGCAGTTGTTTCCCGTTGTCGGAGACGATTGCTTCCGGAACCCCAAAGCGGCATATGATGTGTTCCCAGATGAACCGAAAAACATCCTTATCCCGTATGTGCCTTAGCGGAGCGGCCTCAACCCACTTGGTGAAATAATCGGTGGCCACAATTAAGTACTTCCTTTGTCCTGATCCGACGTGTAGTGGTCCCACGATGTTGATTCCCCATTTAGCAAAGGGCCGGGGACTGATGACGGAGTTTAATGTTACAGCCGGCGCATGTATCTTCTTCCCGAATTTCTGGCACTCGTCGCAAACGGTGGCCATATGCTTCACGTCCTCGTTCATGTACGGCCAGAAGTATCCCATGGTTTTAGCTCGTGCCGCTAGGCTGCGGCCCGAGCTGTGGTTTCCCGCAGCCCCATAGTGTAATTCGTTAAGGATCATCTGCCCCTCCTCTTTACTTAGGCATTTTAGCAATGGTCCCAGGTATGACTTTCGGTATAGGGTGCCATCCCTAAGTTCGTACGCGGCGGCTTTGCTCTTGATCTTGTTGATCTCAGGCCTCCCCTTGGGCAGCCTTCCCGTTTCGAGGTACTCATGAATCGGCTTTCTCCAATCATCGGCCCGGTACTGATCGGTAGTGGCTGCCGCGACTTGTGCGCCGATATCCACGTTCTCGGGTACCGATGGCATTAGGATCCTCATGATTCTGATACCCTCAATACTTGCGTCAGTCAACATGGAAGCAATATATGCCGGGGCATCCGAATGCCGATGTCTTTCCTGCAGATGTGTCGAATTTGATGCTTGGTATTTGCCCGATGTAGGATTGGGCGAGCTCCCGATATTTCTGCAACAAGGGGTCATGTATGGCATATTGCCGTTGATTTGCCGCACAACTAGCCGGGAGTCGCTTGTCAGTCGTACCTCTTGGATGCCCATCTCTACGATCAAGCGTAGGGCATGTATTACTGCTTCGTATTCTGCGACATTGTTGGTTGCTTTAAACTCAAGCCTAAAGGAATGGACCATTTTCTTGCCCTTCGGTGTCGTGAAGACCAGCCCTAAACCCGACCCGTCTTTGTTGGATGACCCGTCGACGAAAACCTCCCATCGTGTCGGGCTGCAGGTATCGAGTAAATCGGGTGAGTCTTCTCGATCTTCCTCCATTCCTGGGATGTCCTCTACTTCGTCCTCGTCACTGAGGGGGAAGTCCGCCAAAAATCGGCCACTGCCTGCGCTTTCACCGCCGTCCTCATTTCATAAAAGATATCGAATGCTTTATTTGTGCGCTCCATTTGGAGATCCGCCCGATCTGGCTGCATTGTCAAAATCACGACTCTATGGAGGACTTGGTAAGTACTCGAATCTTATGAGTTTGGAAATATGTCCTGAGCTTCGTGTTGCAAACACTAGCGCTAGGATGAGTTGCTCGATTCTCGGTGTAGTTCTTTTCCGCCGGTTCATGGTCTTGCTTATAAAGTATACCGGCTTTTCCTCTGCTCCCTCGTTCTTGACCAACACAAACATGGCGTGACTTGGTTGCCAGAGATATAGCGTTAGTACGTCTTCGGGCTCGGGTCTTTGTAACACCGGCAAACTCGCCATATGTTGCTTGATTTTCTGGAATGCTTCCTCACACTCCTCGGTCCATTTAAACTTCTCTCCCTTCCTTAACGTCCCGAAGAAATCCTTGCACTTGTCTGACGATCGAGAGATGAATCGTCCTAGAGCCGCCAAGTTTCCGTTCAGCCGTTGCACGTCCTTAATCATTACAGGTGAAGGCATTTACATTCGCTTTGATTTTATCTGGATCTGCTTCGATCCCTTTATCGGTGATTATGTATCCTAGAAACTTGCTCGAGGTGACCCAAAAGGTGCACTTGGACGGATTTGCCCTCATCTTGTACTTCCTCATGGTGCGGAAGATGTCTCTAAGGTCGTCGATGTGGGTATCGGCTACTTTACTCTTGACTAGCATATCGTCCACGTATACTTGATGGTGTCGTGTATTTTGTCCTCAAACATGTCCTCCACCAGCCTCGATATGTAGCGCCCGCATTTCTCGGCCGAACGGCATTTTGGTGTAACAACACGGTCCTCTAGGCGTGAAAAAGATGTATGCTCCCGATCTTCTTTGGGGCCAAGGGGATTTGGTTATATCCCGAGTACCCGTCCATGAGTGTTATCGCCTTATACCCGACAATGGATTCCACCGGATGGTCGATCTTTGGGGAGAGGGAAGCTGTCCTTTGGGCATGCCTTATTCAGGTCGATGTAGTCGACGCAAATTCGGACGCCCCCATTCCTTTTGGGGACTATCACCATATTAGATATCCATTGCGGATATTGGGCCTTTCGGATGATTCCTGCCGTCTCTGATTTCTTCGACTCTGTCTCCACCGCCGGTTGTAGCTCGGGTGCGATTCTTCTCATCTTTTGTCTAATCGGCTTGAACTTGGGGTCTATCCGCAGATGGTGTGAGCAAACTTCTGGGTCGATTCCTTCCATGTCGTGCATTTGCCAGGCGAATACATCCATGTACTCCTTCAGGAGGGTTATCAGCTGCTGGGACTGTTCGTTTGTTAAGCGTGACCCTATTCTCACCAATCTCGGCTCCTCCTCGGTGCCCGTTGACTTGCCTAGTTGGTTCTAGGGCCGAGAAGTTTTGCTTTGGCTCGACCGGTTGCCGGCTCCCGTGATTGCTATAAGACTTTTGTCTCGCCCGCTTCGTAGGTGGCGATGGCTTCTGACATCACCTTTTCCAATTCCTCTCCTGCTTCCATTTCCTTAGACTTCTTCTTTTCTTGGCGTTTCCTCGACCGTCTTTCCTCGTTCTGTTGGATGTCTATCTGCACACACTGTCTTGCCGCTTGGGGGTCGCCTAGCACCTCTACTACTCCGCGATAAGAAGGGAAGCGCAGTTTCTGATGGTAGGCCGAGGCGACTCCCTTGATCCCTGCGATCCAAGGTCGTCCCAGGATCGCTTCATACGGTGAGGCGACATCCACTACACAAAAGGTGGTCAATGTGTCAAGGAACCCTTCCCCGTCCGATACTCTAAGAGTGACTTTTCCCTTGCAACCTGTCACCGTACCGTTGAAGCCGTAAATCCGATAAGTCGACGGGATCAGGATGTCATCAGACAATTCCATCCTCTTGAAAGTGTCATAGAATAGAACCTTGACTGAACTACCACTGTCCATTAGTATCCTGCGGACACCCCATTCCTCGATCATCAGGGTTATTACTAAGGGATCCCCGTGTGCTTGCCCGTTTAATGGGACATCTTTCGCCGAAAAGGTAATCGGCTGCATCATCCATGGCTCCATAGAGAGGGTCTTGGACACGCTAAAGATTTCTCTGCCCGATCTGTCCCTCTTGTGTATCCTTGAGGTGATACCGGTCCCTAAATCGTATCCTTGTGTTGCCGGTGTGCGATATGGTATTACAAGTGAACTGAGCGCCGCGATTGATTCTTATTTGATGTACCGGGACCTCGGGCTGGGCCGGTGTCGACGGTGTTTTGACGAAATGCCGTAGATACCCATCGCGGATCAGGTGCTGGACGATGTCCTTCACTTCTCTACAATCATTGGTTGAATGGCCGCGGAACCCATGATAATGGCGAACTCCGGTGGTTCCTTGTCCGTCGAATTGGATCCCTCGAGTCTTGGGATAACGGATGTCGTTCCTCTTTTCAACCTCCTTGAACACTTCTTCCAAGGGTGCATTGAGCGGAGTGTACGATCTTGGCTCGTGGCGAGGTTTCTTTCCCCTCTCGACCCAAACTTTCTTGTTTTCGCCACAGGGCTGGGCACCGGAGCCTTTTCTCGGATCGTTTCGTGGCTTCTCTCGGGGTAGCCTCTTCTGCGGTGCTCGCCTCTTGTATTCCCCTATCTTGCGCTCCTTCCTGGATCTCCTCCAAGGCGATATAGTGCTCCTGCATCTTCCGGATTTCCCTTAGTGTCTTGGGCTTCTCTGTGTACATTGCCACCCAGATGGGATCCGACTTCCTTAGCGAGTTCTCGAAGCCAAATATCTGTTGGTCGACCGGTGCTTTCCCTATATCCGTGCATAACTTCCTCCATCTGTCCGTTAAGGACCGCAGCGGCTCCCTGAGCCTTCGCGCCAGGGTAAATAACTTGTCGACTCTGGGCCGGGATATGCTGTTATGCATGTATGTCTCGAGAAAGGTTTCCACCAAAACCGCGTAGCTTCCAACGGATTTGTCGGGCAGGGTGTAGAACCAACTCTTCGCTTCTCCTTCTAGACTAGCAGGGAAGAATTTGCACATGACCACATCGTGATTTTTCCATTGTAGTAAGGACATGCCGTACATCTTGATGTGTTCTCCCGCATCGCCTGTGCCATCGAACCTAGATGGGAAGATTGGCAACGTGCACTTTGGTGGAAATGGTGTTCGGTCCAGTTCCCTGGTAAACGGTGTCTTCTGGGCTTCATTGATTACTTCTGCTAACTTGTCATCCTCGTTGTCTCCAGTCAGTTTCTTAATTATCCGCTCGAGTCGTTCGATCTTTTTCTTGGTGGACGCGTCCGTACTCTCGTTGGTTGCTTCCCCGTCGGCCGAAGAATCCTCGGATGGCCCGTATCCTTCTCTTGGTCGATTAGGATCGGGTACTCGTCCTCGGCTCGGTGAAGGGGGTGGGTCGTCCCTTGGTGGAGTGTGGTTGCTAGAGGCGCCTCGGCTTGATGATCCCCTCGATCCCGTCCTCCTATTGCGGAGCTGGTGATTCTCGTATTCTAGCGCCAAGTTTCTCCTCTGCAATTCTCTCATCGGGTCCTCTTGTCTTCTTTGGCTGGCCAGTATGGCGAGTAACATCGGCCGGTGCTCTCGTGACTAGAGTGACCGTTTTACTTGGTGTCCCGTTGTGTTAGGGGGGTGCGGTTGGGGGTCTCGTAGTGAGAGCGATAGGAGGGACGATCGGGGCCGTTGGGTGATCGACCGCTGCGGGGGAACAACCGGGCCGGGGGGGCGGTTGGCCGTTTTACGGGGACATCTCGATTAGGGTTCCCTCCCCCGCCAAGTGTACTTGCCTAAGTCTTTCGGCCTCTCGTTCCAAATCTCTTTGTGTTCCGTAGGTTGTCTTTCTCTTCTTCGTTCCTCGTGTATCGTTTGGACTTCCTCCTCCTCCTCCGAATCCGATGCAGTCCTCCCGTCTTCCATGCTGCCCTCGTTCCTCGGCCCCATCTGACTTGGGTTAATCCGCAATCTCTCGGGTGGGAAATCGTCATCTCGGCCCAGATCGACTTCCTCGTCGACCGTAGTGATGCCTTTGATCAACGCCTGAGTCTCGCTCCGGTCGTTAGGTCGACGATCTCCGTGCTGGGAGTCCGTAAGTCCCTCTTGCCCGCTAGATCCCGCCGCGACTCGGTTCTCAGGATCCTGCTCGTCCTGGAGGTACTTGCCATTGCCTTTGCTATCGTCCTCGTTCCTCGGCTCGCCTATCCGTTCGTTCCTACGTCAGCAAAGCAAACAGCCCTTACTTCGAACTTCTTTCGAAAAGGTTAAGGGTGGAGTACAGCAGTTCAGTGCAGTTTAGTACGATTCCCTTTACGCCAGTGTGTCGGTCTCAGCAGTCAAATTGTTTTTGCCGCAAAAGGACAAATTTTGAAAAGCTGTCTTGACACATCGCTTTCAGTACTCTTCCTATGCATTAATCGCTATTTGTCCCGACATTCCTACCGCCAGAAATCATTAATCATCCGTGCATTGAATCGGAAGATTTCTTTCATGGTGGTGACTGGCGGCAACGACAACCCTTGACGACCGTCGTTCTGATGGCCGCAAGATTCCTATAGTTTTTTACTGATGTTGTGGGGCTCTTAGCGTAGGATTATAGTGAGACTCGGACCGTTCTCTACAATCCTGCCGGCCATGGTTTCCAAGAACTAGACTCAACGATTCTGAGCCAGTCCTGTTTCCACCATTATCGTGTGTCTCTTATCTTGCTAAAATAAAAGCAGGTGTGAAATGGAGATAGATGTGGCAATATTTCTCCCTAGAAATAGTCCTAGCAACCTACACGTTGCGCTTATTAGAGTCTTTCGCTTAGCATCGACTATCCTCACTAGGTGTCGATAGGAGTCGTTGAATCTCTCTTATAACGGGGTTTGAAGCCACGGATCATAGTCATCGAGATGGGATCCCCTTCTAGCTTCTACCAACATCGAAAGACGCTATTTAGGAGCTCATGGGTCATCCGATGACTCTGCGAGGTGTCTCAAACAAACAGCCCATCTTGACGGAGCGGTCTTGGACGACTTCGCTTGAGCGGAAAACTTGTTTTGCTTGGAAAATGGAGACTTCCTAGGTTAAAACACAAAAACGAACTTATATCATTTCGACACGAAGATAACAAAACGAAGATAACTAGCAAGAACGCAAGGCTAACTTTATCAAACTCGACAAGATGTTGCTAAGAAAACGAAGAAATCAAAACAAGAACACAAAGTTAACCTCTATCAACTCAACAAGGCGTTACTAAAGAAAACAAAGACAAAGCAGACCAAAGGGTTTCTCCCTTAGCATCAACCAAATTCAAGGTGGCTTAGGAGCTCGGAGTTTCCCCTTCTAGCGTCCGAGTTCAAGGTATCCGGAGATGTTATACGGTCCCCTTAGTCGGCGCCAGAATGTAGATGTAGAAAATCCTACCTCTACATCCAAAGGTAACTAAACACATACACAAGGAAGCAAAGCAAACAAGAGAAGTAATAGAACAAGAGATGTACGTGGTTCGGCATGATTACCTACGTCCACGGGGTTAAAGGAGGATGTTATTGCTCGATTCAAGGTTACAAGATGGATGTCTCTCTTTCTTAAGGCTATATGTATGCTCTCTTTCCTCACTTTTCACTTAAGTTCTCACTACAAAAAACCTGAGCAATGGCAACCAACCTGGTTTAGTTGCCTAAGATGAGATTTTAATTGCCAAACAGAAAGGCAACTAATGGTAGTTGCGAAGCCTAAGTTGCCGTATGGGTTGTTTCTAAATGTTAAGGCAACTACTATAAATACCTAGTTGCCATGCGTACTTTTGGCAACTTATGTTGTAGTAGCCAAATAGGAGATTAGTTAAGTGCAATAAATTAAACCCACTAATTTTAACAGTAGTTATGAAGTTGCCAAACATTCTAACAACTAAGTTTTTGTAGTTGTCAGGTAATTGCTACACCATATGGCAACTAAATTAAAATCTTGTAGAGAGTTTATTTAGCAATTAATCTGATAATAGCCAAATACGTTGATTTCATAATTGCAATAAGCTAACGCAACTAACTTGCCGTTGAAAGATAGTTGTCGAATCCTTCAACAGCTAAGTTTGCTAGTTTGTATATGGTTCCCAAATCATTCCACAACTACGAAGGCAACTAGCTCTTTGTAGATGCCAGGCACTTGTAACGATGTAAATATTTGGTTTTTGTGATGGATAGTAATTAATGTGGAAATTAATATAGTAACATCGTAATCAGTTATGGTCACTGTAGTTAATGTGGAAATTAATATGGTAACTTCGTAATCAGTTATGGTTATTAATATGGTAATTAATTATAACATCGTAATCAGTTATTGTCATTAACATGGTAATTAAATATTTGACTATTCTAATTCTAGATAATATCGTAATTAATTAATTTTTATATAATATATATAGTGAAAAGAAAAATTAACAAAATATGCATTTCATTTCAAAAACCAAGAGTAGAAAGTCATTATGCCTACACGATGCTTTAAAGAGAAATGTCATATTACATTTCGTCATCCTCCCTACCCCATATCTCGATACCAAAACAAAACAAGAAAAAAAATAAAATAATAATAATAATAAAGCATTCATCAGTTGCTGGCCCCCTCAGCACTTTGGTGCTCCATGTCAGTCTGTCAAAAGAAATAAAGAAAGTCATTCATCATCACTGGCACCCTCCACACGGGCACGCTCCACATCATTTTGACTTTTTAAATCAAGATCCTCATCTCTTCCACAGAACTCAGCATCACCCTCCATGTCATCATGTGATACATCTGGTACAACCATGGAAGGATAATGTTTAGAAGAAAAAAAGATATATTCATTAGATCAGTAAGCTGGCGTGTTTGTCATCTCTGTAGCATGTTTTCTGTCAGTAGAGATTCAAGTTTTCCATTCAACAATACTAGAATTTCCTTTCCCTCATGTCAGCCAAACTCTTGTGAGTCTGAGAAGCCTTGCGACAACGTTTGTTAGGACATTATAGACAGTTCCATATATTCAGCTGGAATATTACTAGATTCTCCTCAAAGTGTTGCTTCTTTCATGTCCTCCATTGTTTTCTACATAAATTATAGATAGTCATACATGATCAGATATCAGATACTGTTGCACTGGTTAAATACGGCGCATAAAATTCGAAGCAAGTTTATATAGTATATCTTACTTTCATCTCTTGACATTTCGGTGGTAGGTTTTTAGAACCATGGGTTTCTGAGGAACAAAATCACCTCGTCACAAGACTTGTTCTCTCCAATCCAGTGGCATACAAAACAAACTAAGTTAGAATACAACAGGGACTCAAACTAACATCAGTATAAAAAGAATGAGATACATACCAGATCATATTCTACACCAGCAAAACTTCTGGTTCTTGCACTACGGTTAATCTCCTTTGCTTTAGCAGCTGCAGTCCCTCTCTCTGATTTTTTCTGTCATTTAAACTCCATTATCTGCTAGCTTAAGCAACTGTGCAATGTATTCATAACTATAGCATGATAATTTAAACATCTATTAGTTTCCTACACATACTACAGGAGGCTCTTTCATCAAAAACAAAAATTTGATTTATTTGCAATAGTCCAAACACTAGCTAGGCTACCATATTGGAAGCCTAAACCACAGCACTACTAACTTACCCAAACAATAATTCACCACTTTAACAATAGATGAACAGAGTAGGCTAGCATCATATATTATTAGGAAGTACAAATGCAAACCCTTACAGTTAGAATATATTCCTAATCAAAAACAATAGAAAAGCAATGAAAAGGTATAAAGGGGTGAAATAACTAAACTATGCTGCTATGCAACATCTCTATGCAACATAAAATTGCAGATTTTATCTCATTTTGTGGTTAAATTGTATCAAGTTACTCAAAATCTAGCACATTAGCAATGAAATTTTAAGAAAATATCACATGTAATAGAATTGATATACCTTGAACACATACATACAGATCTGAGATCAATGCTATGATTTGGTTGAGGCATATAAACAAATACTTAAACTGCTGATATATTACGGAAGAACGAAACACAATATCAATTTAAAACCTAATTAAAAGAAAGGGTTAACCGGAAATATGATGATGACCCATTTTTTATTGATCGATTGCATTTGTTTTCTTCTTGATTGTTAACTTCAATTCCTTTATTGGAGCTGAATTAACACAAAATAGTATTAACTGAAATAGATTACAAAAACACAAATAATATTGACTGAAATAGATTCAACCAAAAGACGATTACCGGCAGGAGGTTTCAAAACATTTTGAATATCTGAACTTCGACGTAGTTGAATAAGAAGTTATTATAGAAAGAATAAAAGTAGCAGCAGTAGATGATGAACTGAAGATAATTTCAGAGAAAAAAATGCAAAACAGTAAACGACATCTCGGTGTATCTAGATGGAAAAATAAGGTTCCTAATCCTCATTTTTAGTTTTATCTCAGTCATGGTGTGGAGGCGAAGGGATGAAGGCAGAGATAGAAACTAGGTTAAGATTTTAGGTTTTCACTTTCTTTTTCGATTATATCAGAGTGGAGTCTCGTGGAACTAAAGAACAAGATGTGTGGTCATGATTTGTTATCCGTGTATTTCCCACGTGCAGATCCCTTAGTTGCAGGTGTGGCGAGGTTAAACGATTCTTATGTCCAACACAAATTTTATTGGTATCCAAATATCTAAGAGTTAGCTAAGCAGCACGTGTCAATAATCTAACGATTCTCATCGTTTTTCACTTCTACATTTGATATCCAAACGCACGGTACATTTACAATCAAGCTTGGTAAAGGGGCGGCAAGAAATGGTAGAGGGGCGGCAACCTAATAAGACAAAAAAGGTCATTACAAGGTAATTCAAGTCCCCTTATCAAAAAAAATCTGGAAATGACTAATTAGCCCTTATTATTAATAATCAATATTAGTAATGATAATCAAGATTAGTGTTGATAATATTTTCACTTATTATAACTCTAACATCAGATTTTTAGAGTTATAAAAAAAAATTTAGAGGAGAAGAAAAAGGAAACTTATGTGATATTTGTGAAACCCTAGATTTTGATTCACTCAACCAAAATGAGTGATTCCAGGTGACCCTAAGTATACTTCTAAATTAGTTTCCATTAGCTTTTTCTCGCTCAAAATTATCTAAAGTACATAACAAAATCAAAACTTTTGAATTTTCAGAAGAACTTATGGTTGCAATTTTTCTCGTTACCAACCGTAACTCTTAGTTACGGTTCGTAAGTTATCGAATACCAACCGTAACTGGTTAAATTTGGGGAAGATCCAATCGTAAAACCAGTTACGGTTGGTAACTAAATGCTCGATACCAACCGTAACTCGATTCACGGTTGGTAATTCATGCTCGAAACCAACCGTAACTCGATTACGGTTGGTAAACTAAAATAGTTACCAACCGTAATCAAGAAGATTCTCGAGATATAAGAACATACGGTTGGTAATTGAACTATTACCAACCGTATGTTCTTCAAAATCTCCGATTCGGTTCGTAATTGAGTTATTACCAACCGTAACTCACATAAACCCAGAAATTTCAATTTCAATTTTCATAAAAAACCCTAATTTTTGATACAAAATTAATTTAAATCCAACACGATAAACTAAACCCTAACTGGGTTTTTCCAAACATTTTTCAAATCGCCGATTAATCGAAGACGGTGAAATTTTCAGTTTTAATGGAGGTTACGGTTGATGGAGGAGAAAAGAAGATGAAGAAGAAGATGAAAAAAAAAAACTGATTTGATTTTTTTTGATTCATTAGGTTTAAACAAAATTGATTTGATTTTGGTTGATTTAAGTTGAAAAGGGTAATCTAGTTAATCTACACCCCCTATAGGACACCCCCTAACCAATAAGAGGGACATTGCTATCACACTTGCCGCCCCTCTACCATTTCTTGCCGCCCCTTTACCAAGCTTGTTTACAATATCTCCCATGCTTTATTTTCATTTCCTACCCTCTTTGAGGGAATTTGTTTATAAACTGATTAACATACGTAGATATCAAAACATACCAAAAGAGATTAAGTGAATTCCAAAATCAAATAAAGAGAACTTGAGTATTTTACAAAAATACACAAGAATAAGATACACAAAAATAAGAATGAATTACAATAAAAAAAATTGGAGGTCGATTTCTGATATTTATTATTGACCTTTAACGCAAAAGAACAAAATCTAAAGTTAAATTATGGAATTGACTTATGTAAATCTATCAACACGTCTAATTAGAATGAAAAAAAAAAATATTTAAGTCGAATAAATTTGATTTGGAATCAATTTATATCCTTTTTCGATCAAGAAAATTGTAAGGTTGTACAAGAATGAGAATGAATTATAAAAATGAAAACTAAAGTTTGAAATCCGGAATTGAACTTTGACCTTCAATGTAAAAGAACTAAATCTAACGAAAACAAAAGTCAAATGATTTGTTTTTGAATTGACTTATGTAAAGCATTAAGCATAATCGATGAGATCAAATGAATTTTATACGACCGAAGGATCCTACAGACATTCTATAGTATCGATATTGTCCCATCTTTTATCACCTTTGACATGAGGTGTGGGCTTTTAATCTAAAAGACCTCGGTACTGTGTGGGATTAATCTTATTAGCTTTGATCGATCCAAATCACTACCAATCTCCACTTTACGAGATCTATAACCATCTCACCAACTATCTGTATACGATCACCGTTATGCAAGCTCTTCAATTTAGTTAAAGGAGTAATTTTTCTTTCTCGATTTTATTGATGTGTGTTTTCTTTGTTTGTCTACTACCAGGTTTCCAACAAAGCTAGAAAGGGCTTTGGTGTGACAAATTTCTGGTAGCTTCATCAGTGTTTGATCATATACAGGTCTATGTTGGTCATGTATTTTATGAGGTAAATCTTGTCACTGAGATATGGGTTTTGATCAGTTTCTCTTTGAATCTGAATACCCATACAAGGGAATTTTATAATAATAATCAGATCGATTCATGATATTCCCATCCAATCCATAACCTATCCCTTTTTTCTCATTAATTTGACTTACATAGGTTGCTATAATTTTGAATTTGTATATGATAGATTCGTATTATCTGTTTGCTGGTTAGGGTACTATAAGCAAGCTTTCAATTTGCACCAGACAATGTGTAGTTTGCATAATTGGTTTTTAAGAAACATATTTTTGTACCGATTCCAATTGTCGTAGGTTCAATTGCCTATTTATATGTTTACTTTTCAATTGCACTGATTTATGCTTTGAATTTGATTTAAAAAATTATTAACCAATGAGACGCGGTGTGATTCCGAATTCAAACTGGGTATACGGTCGGGTATCTAGATTTCCAATGGGCCCAATATAGGACTCATAATAGGACCCAAATCAATTCGTATTGGTTCGGTTTCGGTAATAGGATACCCACCGACAACCCCAATTGATCAGTTAGATGGGCTTAATTCATCAAGAATCTGAGTTTGGTAGGAAAATCCAAATCCTCTGCTAGATCTAATAGAACTGCAACCCGAACCATATATGCTTTTGGTTAATGTGACGACTTTTCCGTTCCTGAATAAAATCTTGTTTGCAGTTGTACCTCGATATCTCCTCATGAAGATCTCGAGGGTCGTTAAATTCCTGAAGAGGATACATATGTATGTGCACTTCGCTGGTCTAAGACATAAAGTGAATCCATATTTCTTTTCTATTATATTAGTTTAAGTTTCATCATTGGATCTATGAGTTTAGACGGTGACAAAATATTTCCGAGTTAGGGTTCTTTATCTCATTATTTGTTTTTTTCTGAGTGAGGTTAAGGGAGAAACATATACCAGATAAGAGAAAGATAAAAATAAAGATAACTATTTAGGTTTTCCCTTACTTTTCGGATATATGACAAATATTTTACCGGGTATCTCAAAAACCTAATCAACCAATCTTAGAGTCGTATACTTGTTCTGAACGAATTATAGAGTTGTACAGTTTTTTCTCGAAACCGACTCATGTAAATATCTATGTGCATCCAATGAGATTAAACAAAGTATGGAGTGTATAATCTTGTTTGGGAATCGACTTATGTAAACCTCTAAGCATCCCCTATTAAATCGAACGAATTCCTAAGTAGAGTGAATATTCCGACGTATTTTAGAGACTCCTCACTAAATTACAGTTGTATTTCATTGGTTTCTCCGATTATCCATCAATTTCACTGAATGTCGATCCACCACACTCATTTTACCAATTATATATCAAGTTTACACAATATCGCTCGACCTTACTCGCTTTCATCAGGATTCCATCCATTTCCTTGACTATCCATAAATTTCACCGAATGTCCATCAATCTTACTGACCAATTTCATTCGAATTCACCAGGATTTCATCAATATCTATGGTTATTCATCAATCTCACTCAATGTCGCTCGACTTTGCACGATCGCACTCGGATTCTTTCAAATTTTCTTGTTATCCATAATTTCACCTAATATCCATCGACTTCACTTAATCCCATCAATTTTATCCAGTATCTAACAACCCAGATTTACTTTTTTATTTTATTTTTTTTTCAAACAACTTGATTTTACTGATTAAAAACGATATTTGACCAAGCCATAAACTTGGTGCACAAACATAATTGACAGGCGTATACACGTATGATCTATTTTTTTTACTTTTTTTGTTTGAAGCATACATATTTGCTTAAAATTGGCGCTCTAAATTCCCACTACATCTTGTTCTAACGAAAAATAAAACCCCCTCGGAATATTTTTATATCCGCTCCCATCTCTTTCAAATCTAAAGACAACAAACTTGACACGTCATTGATCCGTGTGATATCATTTTGGCCAGTAGAAACAAAAGCAATATGTCACTCGGATTGCCATCTTATCCATTCAATGTAAATTTGCCGCCAGAAATTCGTTTGGCGCCCAAATTTTGGTCAAAGAAACATGGCGGCAATTTTGGCGCCCTAATTTAAATGCCCCGCCCAAAAAAATTGGGCACAAACACTAGTTTCTGTGTATTTTTAGTGGGAATTGAAACCTGAAAGTTCTATACACTCATTTCTTGTTTTTTTGTATAGTCTCGCCTATTCTCTCTCTATCCGAAACTTTTATTTGACTTATATGAACGACCTCAAATCTCTCTTCCTGCCGAAGAACCTTGAGAAAGTTGCAGATGATGCTATGGTGAGAAAAAGATGTACGGTTTCCACTTGATGGGTAAGAATCGAAACACCTAGAAAGTTTGATGCAGAAGTCATCAGAGAATTTGATTTCTCTACTAACAGTAGGGTTCGAACTAAAGTTAAGTTTCTGACATTTGCAAATCGCTATTTACATGTACTTATAAACTATTTAATATAATTACTCTGAGAATTTTCTCTCAGATTTGGTGAAGTTGATGTATGATGAACTCAATTTGTGTTTCAGATGGAGGTTCGATTTTAATGAGATCGTTTGAAAGAGTATTAAAAGATGATCTTGAGGATTTTTTGAGGTATTAATTGCTATCATGAGTCATGATTTCGCTAATTAATGTGGTGGTTCGGTTCCTAACTGTTAAGTTTTGTGTTGCTGCACATATGTTGTGTTACGTCAACATTTTACTCAGTATTCCTTCGTTGTGGATTTTATGCTCTCTATGGTGATTATATAGAAACGAGTCAAAAGTAGTATTTTGATTTCACATATCCAACTCGATTTGGTTTAGTGATTTTTATTTTTAATGGAGCTCCGATATTTCTGGATTTTTTTTATGGAGAATCTGTGTTCTGATTTATGATGAGATGCTTTAGTGCAGTATCGTGTGGTTAGCTTTCACTTGCTTTAGTTTTCTGAAAAACTTGATTGAGCAATTGAGCTTTAGTTTGTAACATAGGGGTTGCGGGTTTTCTAAAATTTCCTCAATTTCATATAGTTAGATTTAAAGTTGTTCGAGCCAATTACTGAATTATGATATTTAAAGTTGTTATTAGAGTACACATTTCATTTTTTCTTGATTTTATTTTGATTATTAGCTATAGTTTGATTCCTTGAATAAAGACATATCTTGCTTGCAATGTATATTTAATTAGAATGGACTTATAGTCTTATTCAGTCCCACTTTATTGACATAAGAGGGGTGGGTTCATTTTGTGGTCTACGTTCTGATTTTGTTCCTTTGTGCTTCAAATGTTTTCCAAGTTATGGCATTTTTGTGTATTGTAATTAATGAAGTAGGATACTGTAAGGAGGTATTTGATGTTTCCACTTAATGGTGAGGTTAAAAAAATATTGGTGTTTATTAAAAAATGGTGAGGTTTGTTGTTGAGATTAGTAACTCAAACTTAATGCAGTATAGGACAATTCATAGGCTGATTTTAAGGTTCAGGGTACAATATGTATTGTTACTTGTTTCGTTTAAAAAAAGAACTCAAGATTAAACAGGTCTAAGGAACTATCTTTTTAGTACTCTACTAATTTGGTGCACAAAGACGCTCATTTCAACCAACTTAAGTTATTCAAACGTTCACTCGTATTTATTAAAAATTAAAGATGAGTTTCACAATAAATTTTTTTATCGATGGATCGAAGCTTAGAGCGTAGACAATTCATTCCCTCTAATTGAATAGCTTCTCCTGTGCATTCTCGTTTGTTCGTCGCCCTCAAAGGTGTCAACTGTATATCTAGAGATTGTTAGCTCTTGCTTTGGTTGCTGATTACTGGGTTTTGATGCAGGTTACCTTGATGTATAATTAGGATGGATTTACATGACTTTACTTCTATTGGCAAGAATTGGTTAGGACTGGCAAGAGACGACGATGCCTTCATTTCAGGAGTCCTAAAAGTTCATAGACTTTGTGAGCCGGGATCTAGAACCGGGGCTAAAAATTTGGTGTTCTTGTAAGGACTGAAATAACAATAAGAGAGATATTGATACTGTATTTAAAGTGGGATGGGTTTACTCCATGATACATCGATTAGATATACCATATGTTAGGACTTTGTCTTGCTGTGAAAGTTGAGCGATGGAACTATTCTGACATTGGATACATACTTGGCATCTGGGAAGACATGATGATTCATATTCTTTGTTAACTTTTAAGAGTGTTTCATAGTGCTCGTTTCCTTTACCATTTCCATGAACGATAATTTAACCGGAGTGCTGGAAGGATCCAAGTTACATATTTGATTGGTAAAACTTTCTACATCCAATACCTTCATAGTGACTGCCATCTTAATTTCCTTTTCTACTGTCCGGTTACGGAATCTCAGATGATGAGTTGTAGTCTAAATTCTTGTACTCAACATTTAGTTGTTTTCAGAAAGACTGATCAAGAATTGGTGCTGATAGCCAATCAAGGTGTTAAATTTTTGTTTAAAATCTTGTTAAATTGCTGGGAACTCAATGAAATTTCACAGGATACACCTACCTTTCCTTCATATTTTCTAGCAAATTCTTAAATTTCTTTAATTATTTAGCAAATTCTATAGCAAGAGATACTCATACTTGTTCACATCCAGATTATAATAGCAAGAGTAAAAAAACATCAAGCTAAATTTTTTTCAAGCAGGCTTTTTAAAAAAGAAAGAAAAACATGTAAACGGCCTCCTTAACATTAGTATTTTATAATTGTAAACATAATTGTAAACGGCTGTAAACGACCTTCAAACCATATGATCCAATTGATCTTTTGATACATAGGTACAAACCTTTAATTTATATGTCAGCAATTAATAGAGGTGTTTTAACAACTAACATAAATAGTTAATGTTATGTGGTTGCTCAAACCTTTGGAAATTACAGATTGCTGGCTTTAGTTTCCGAAGGCTTGAACAACCAGGCAATCGGTAAATTGTCGATGTTTAGTTGCCGAACAATGGTTTAAGAAACTAATGTGACCTTAGCTGTTGTTTTTAGTTGCTTAGATGTCTTAGGAAACTAGTTGATTTTATGTAGTTGGCGTACGTTTGTTGCCAAATAGTTTAGAAACTAATGAAAACAAAAGTTGCCATTAACATGTTGCCGATGTATACAGGAACTAGTAGTTTCCTTTGCCTAGTTCCGAAAGCATTAAGCTACCAGTGTATTTCATGTAGTTGTCATGAGTTTGTTGCTAAATAGTTTAGAAACTAATAAAAATAATAGTTGCGATCAACCTGTTGCGGAAGTATATAGGAACTATCAGTTGCCTTTGACTAGTTCCCAAAACATTTGGCAACTAATTTTCTGGGGCAGTTGCGCGATTTCAGTGGCCTTTGCTAGGATTTTTTGTAGTGTCTCCCTCCCTACATGGTCTCTATTTATAGTTATAAATGATGATACATCAGTACTACGATGTTAGGCCTGGCGTAGCTTCCTCGATGTTCCTCTCGGGTGATCAGTCGATGTCTCAGCCGATGTTCTTATTTGTTCGGGTCGGGACGTCAAGCCGAGCGATGCCTTCTTCTGCCATCTCGTCACCCGATGTCGCCCATTTGGTGGTGATGATCGATGTCGCCCTTAGGATCCTGGGCCGAGTCTTCCTTGACCGAGCTCTTCTTATCTTCTTACCAACTCGTCGGCATTTATTGCTCCAGCGCCCGATGTCCATCGCATCACAACTTTTCCCCTTTTTCGTCGACTTTCCAAGCTGTCCCTGCTCCTCTTTTCTTGCGCCCAGATTCGGAGAGGCGATCTGGTACTCTAGATACATGTTTGCTCTGGTACGCCATGGCTCGGGATCGTTCCACCTGTCCTTGTGGATTATTTACACCTACAATCGAAGTGAGGATCGGAGCTGAATGCCTGATCATGCTGTTCTTCGGGTCACAGGGATCGTCTTTGGTGTGAATTTGGCCGTCTATTTTTGCAATCCACCTTGTACAGAAGATCGTCGTCCTCGTCGGGATTTTAGTCATCAGGTTGCTTACATCCTCGTCGTCAGGCTTTGAGTTGTTATCGAAGGCATGGACCATCGTGGAAGGCATTGGATTATCGTTGTTGATTTTGCATCTTCGGGATACTATGATCATCAGCATCGGAATTGGACCATCATCCGAGGCAGCAGCTTTGCACCATCGTCGCAGAATTTGCATCATCGTCGCCCTCTTCTTTGCATCCTCACCTTCGGGACACTAAATACTTCGTGTCAGCTGGGTCATCGGCATCAGACTTTGTATCAACGTTGGCCTTTTTTTGTCGTGATAGTTGTGCAATCTCCGACCTAAACAGCTGCTTTCTCTACTACGTGAGTTGGTCTGCATCATAATTCTCATCATCGTTGTTCCTTGTTGTTGGTCATAGTCCTGCAAAAAGATGAATAGAAAAACATGGTTCATACTCCATCATATCTGCCCGTCGGGTGCATGTATCTTCGGAGTGTAGTAACATCATCGTGTTGTGGGAAGTGGGCTCCATTATCAGAGAGTGGATGAATTGTGCTTCGGGTTACTATATTAGGAATCCTTCGCTATAAATATATTAGGGCTGGATGCCAAGAAAGCTGGAAATGGAACCGAATATTGTCTGAAGAAGAGGGTGGAAGCTGTAATTATTGCGAGGAAAACTCGATGTGATGCCCAACAGGGCGCTGAATTGGACCCAGAGGCATTGTTACAGCAGATGGTGAAGTCCTTACCTGGAGTCCAGCCACCATGGTTCCTCCATATCAAAATTATTTCCTCATCAAGGAAATCCTTTGGCTACAGACTCTTGCTTTGTTTCGCTATTCTAGGCAGAACCAGATTCTAATGTTAACTGAAACATCTTGAATATTTGCTGATGATCTCAGCATTTAAAACACTCATCATACTATATCCAGAATGGTTATAACATTTCCAGAGTAATATGGTGAGTTCCGTCTATGTATCCACGGAACTCATCATATCCATATATCTACCATGCTGAAATAAACTAGCATTAAGAACTGTCTAATTACATGACTAAACAACCTGTGCAGAGAAGATAAATCTTTCTGACAAACTTCAACTGTTCGAAATTCCATATATCATAGACGTTTTCTTTCCAATTCATTCGTAAGTAGGAGCCAAACACTGATCAATCATCTGTCCCAAGCCAGGGTTTTCCAATGCTGCTGCCACCCGTTCTTTATCATTCAATTGTTTGTTTACTGCAATTAACCAAATACAAAATGATGTTGAATAATGACGTCAGATACTCTACTCAACAATCAGGAACAAACGAAGTGTAAGCAACGAATACCTGCCGCTTCATTTGCATGAGTCCCTGGTGCCACCCTAACATCCACCTAAAGGATTTGAAGAGAATCAGGGGATCAGTAAAGGTGGCTTTCAAACTAAGACTTGCTAAATTGAGCGTGTCACACAAACTCCATTTATATAAATAAGATGTTCAACAAGTGAAGAAGATGGAACACGAAACATATCTTACAGTCCCCAAACTCCACTTGTACATATGTATAAGACAGCATAGGAAATTACTGAATATATAATGAATGACGACATATTCAAGATACATTTAGATAAGGCAAGAATGGAATAACCCATGCATGTTCAACAATTGACATAATCTTTCACAAGCTCTATAAAGATCAATAATGGTGGAAGTAATGAAGCAAGTCATCAATGGATATGCTGAACCAACTGAGCAAGATATTGACAATATTCCAAAGGTAAGATCGTGTTCAGATAAATCGAAGATCACAATTATAAGGGTTTGTGTCCCACCTTGTAACGAGAAGGTAGACTGCGCATAAGTTTTACACGTAAGCAAAGTCCAATAGTTGAAACCATAGGGCAACCTTCTTTTGTAGGAGTAAATGTGACCCTGCATCAGAATGACATAATAAGAAAAATGATGTTTCAACTGTAACTTCAACAAGGAATGCTTCAAAGAGCTCTAGGTTAACAGTATAAGAATCGTGCATTCACCTGACATGGCTATGCCTATCATTTATTTCAACAGAATCCTCCGTGACAACTTTTAGTTCTTCTAAGGAATAAGGATACTCTGGATCTTTTATATCTCTGATATGATGTAAGACTGTCAAGGAAATAAATAAAACCGCTACATTGTACACAAAAAAAGAAAAGAGAAAGAAAATAAATGACGCCCAAATACACTTGAAAACCCAAATTTCTCGTGTACATTTTTACTGGCAAATGTAAGTTGAAATATGGAAGTTGAATGGACAATCATTTATCTAGTGTTTGACTCTAATATATTAACTAGCTCACTTGAAAGATTCTGATGATATAATAAAGTGAATTGGCACCTAACGAAGGCATTTTTTCTGCAGCATAACTAACATTAAGCTTTCCATTGACTACACCAAGTAAAACAGAACAAGATTTCATCACGCTAAACTATCGAAACTTAAGGATATCAAAAACTTCTAATTGATCGATAGGGTCAATAGAGTGTTCATCAACATCAGCAGGCACTACCAAGTAACGTCTGCAGCGTTCCTTTCTTTCATAAACAACAGGGTTTGTGTTATATAATCCCTGAACCATTTTTAAAGTGAAATGTGGAAACCAAAGGGTCTACTGCCGATGTACCTGAAAAACAAATATTGGTAAACTGAAATCATTTTGTTGACGTTCACAGCAATTATCAATGCAAAACTCTATAAATATAAATAGACCCCATGCAACATGCAGAACATTTTATAGAAGAGAATTCATCCAAAAGTCTAATGAACTTGTTGGAAACTCAGGTGTTATGACAAAACTGAAAACTTATATAGGAATCACACAAAAATATCGAAATTGAAATTATGAATAGTGGTAGAAGTTGAGTGATAGATAAATGGGAAAATGATGGAATGCAAGGTAAGTTTTGTTTTGGATAAAAATCTAAAATAGAATTTCGTACTAAAAGCATAAAATTCACATTTAAGGTTACGGTTTGTCAATCAAATAGGGTTTCGAATATGTATCATCATACCCAGAAACTAAATATATTAATCCATATGATACATGATGAACTTTCTTTTACACACATTTCAGATATTGTACACGTCGTTTCTGTAATACCAGAACCATGAATTGATAAAACAAGTCAATTGATAAAACCCTAGACAAATGAACACTTACAGTCTCCATCAAGGCTCAAGCTATATGTTATTGACATTTATGATAAGAAAACCTTGATACAGAGAGAGGTATACCTGTTCGAAACTTTCATAACAAAGAAGAGTTATATGGTTATAACTAGGGGTGCACATGGTATGGTATTTAACTAAACCAGAACCGAACCGAGGGGAACGGTTTCTATGTTTAGCAAACCATGTTCAAAATCGATTTGGAGCAAAACCACGAAACCCTTGGTTCCCCAGAACGACAATAAATATAATACAATTACAAATCAAAAGTGACAAACCTCAAAATTAAATGAAAGTTCCCAGATTGATGCAATATTCCATTACATGTAGATTGATGCAATATTCCATTACATGTCTAGATAGCACCACTGAATTGGTAATTAGGCCCGACCGAGGCGGGGCGGGGAGGACTATATATGGTGACTTTGTGTCAATGTGAAGCGTGACATTTTTTTCAATTACACAAAAAGATTGAATTTTGGTCCTGACACTGAAAAGACTAAGATGTCCCTCTAAATTAAATTTTACCTTTTTTCCTTTAGACATTTTCGTAAATAAACCAAAAAGGAAGGGGAATAAGGTATTAGACATTTTCGTAAATAAACCAAAAAGAAAGGGCACAATAGTAAATGCATTTTTTATATATTTAAAAACCTCGTATATTTCAAAATACAAGTCGTATTTTTATAAATTTTATATATTTGGAAAGCCCTTTAAATTAGCTACGCAATGAGCACAAACAATGATATCAAATTTTTGTTTTTCAATTTTTTTTATTATTCTCCAAATTTTGTATCTTTTTCTCCTTAAAAATTAGGCATAGCTTAAAATTAGACATATCTTAAAAAAAATTGTAAAAAACTACAAGAAAAATAAAATGATTGACTATGTATAAAAAACAACTAATTTTAAAATGAAAAGCACAACATATGGTGTTGAATCACCACCAAATTATTTGCAAAGTAAAAATATACCATGGCTTACCTGTCTGGAAAAATGATACTTTCGCGTCGTGTTTGGAAAAATTATACCTTCGTGCCATCTCAGGAAAAATAATATTTTCACCCTACGGCGAACACAAAATTTAGTTTTACGTCATTTTTTTCGGTCGGCCATCCCACCGTGGTAGCGGTCATCTAGTTACTTTCAACACCAATACAACTATACCAAAGTTAAAGAAAAAACATCAGTACACGTACATACATTGAAATCTTTTTGTGGCACAAAACTGCTCCACCCATATTCTTATTTAACGATATGCACCTCAATTATTCTTACTTAACGATATACCAAACTGATATGCACCTCAATTATACATATCAGTCCATCCAACTAGAACAAAGAAATACTCCCTTTTAGTTTTTCAATTTGGCCTAAAAGTATCAGTTTTCCTAAAACGGAGGTAGTATATTAAATTTAGAGAGGTTATTAATTTAACGAGTTAAAATTTAACTCAGACATAAGTGAAAATCAACTATAATTTAGAGGGGTGATTAATTTAACTTTTTTTTTTTTTTCTTTTTTTTTTTTGAGAAGTTATACTGGACAACTATAAGTGAAAATCAACCCAATATATCAGAACAAATTATCAAAACTAACCTACACCTATTCATAATACTATCTAAATCAACCTAATTAACCCTAATTTCGAGGGAAAAAAAACCATATGTTTTCAATTTTATGAAACCCTAACTTTCAAATTTATGAAATTTAACGCATATTATCAAAATTAAAGAAGAATAGGAAGATAACATGATCTGACATACCTTTAAGTCGTGATTTTGATCGAAATTTGATAGGATCTGACACCAAAACAATGTAATCGTAATAATAAATATGAGTGTTCTGATTCTGATTCTTATTCTCTGGGACTGACAATAGTGGTGTGGTTCGTTTTCCTTCCTGTTGCTACTTAAAGAAGAGGGTGGTGGCGGAGCTCGTGGAGGGAAGGAAGAGGAGGAGAACCGCTCAGCAGTAGGTTTCGGGGGTCAGTTATTCGAAGATTTGTAGAGATCATGATTTATAAAGGGTACCACGTTTTCTAGCCGTCGGATGATACCTCTCCTCCATCATGTTTGTTTGTTTGCTTACTCAATGTGTGGATCTGACTCGATATCTAACTCGCACAAATGAGTCAGATATTATACCGTTTGTGTGTTAATTTAAGTTAGATCTGACTCGTTATTTGACTCGATATCAATTACCCTCACTCACGAGAGTCACCAAGCCACTAATTAATATATTTTTGAACCGGTCGAGCCAAATCTGACTCAAAAAACACAAACATTGATAACGTGTTTGTTTTATGGGTATGGAATCTTATTCCATTTCATACCCTTGTTTGGGATGTGTAATAACCGCAGGAATTCTATTCCTTTACCTTTGGGTTTTGGATTCCCGTCGGTTAGGAATAGATTTTCTTTCATTATTTTTTATTTTGGTAACTATTCCCTTACTTTCTGATCCTAATCCTGACTAAACCAAACAAGATTAAAGGAATAATATTCTAAGGGAATGTATTCCCGGAATCATATTCCTGAGTATCGCATTCCCTTCCCGTCAACCAAACACGCCGTGAGTCATATCCAGATGAATTAGGCGATTTTAATCAAATCGAGATGAATCAGATTCAAATGAGTCAGATCAAGAATAAAAACACATGACGTCCTTACGTGGGTCACAATTGCAATTTCTTTAAGCACTCAAAACCTCAACCATATATTGCGATGACCATGACAGTTGAGTCTGGTGTATTACTTCAAGATTTGATCAGTGAGCCTGCCAAAACCGGATCTGCACTTCCTTCTAGCCCTTACTGGATTAGATCAGGGCCGGCCCTCCCCTTAAAGCAAGCAAAGCGGTGCTTGGGGCCTCAAATTTTTGGGGGCCACAATTTTTGTTTGGGAAAAATATCGTTTGGTCCTTTTTTAGGTGGGCCCATGTCTGTTTAGTCCTTTGGTCAAACGCCTTTACTGTTTGGTCCATAATTATTTAAAAATATTTAAATAGACAAAAATACCCTTTCGTGTTAATTTTTTTTTTTTGTAAGAGATTTTCCGTGCTAACAAAACAGACTTCATTCCCAGGAATGAAGTCCATACAAAAAAACTAAAAAAACAGACTTCATTCCTGGGAATGAAGTCCATACAAAAAAAAACAGACTTCATTCCATACAAAAAGCTAAAAAAAAACAGACTTCATTCCCAGGAATGAAGTCCATACAAAAAGCTAAAAAAAACAGACTTCATTCCCAGGAATGAAGTCCATACAAAAAGCTATGCTAAAAAAAATGTACTTCATTCCCGGGAATGAAGTCCATACAAAAACAGACTTCATTCTCGGGAATGAAGTCCATACAAAAAACAGGACTTCATTCCCGGGAATGAAGTCCATACAAAAATGCTAAAAAAACAGACTTCATTCCTGGGAATGAAGTCCATACAAAAAAATGCACTTCATTCTCGGGAATGAAGTCCATACAAAATGAGACTTCATTCCCGGAATGAAGTCCATACAAAAAGCTAAAAAACGTGACTTCATTCCTGAATGAAGTCCATACAAAAAAAGCAGACTTCATTCCCGGGAATGAAGTCCATACAAAAAAGCTATGCTAAAAAAAATGTACTTCATTCCCGGGAATGAAGTCCATACAAAAATAGACTTCATTCCTGGGAATGAAGTCTATACAAAAAAGCTAAAAAACATCAGCAGCAACAGCAAAAAATCATCTTCATCTTCATCTTCAACATAATCTTTATCATCTTCAACGGCAACATCGTTCAATAGCAGCAACAGCAGCAACATCGTTGTTGTTCGTCGTCTTCATCGCCTCCAAAAACAGCAACAACAGCAAACATTATTCATCGTCTTCATCGTTGTTGTTCGTCGTCTTCATCGTTCTTGTTCGTCGTCTTCTTCGTCGTCTTCATCGCAGCAGCAACAGGATGAACTCTGTCATCAAGATTCATCTTCTTCGTCGTTTTCAGATCTATAATCAAGCAGCAACAAAGAACTTCAACAGTAGGATGAACTCTGTCATCAAGATTCATCTTCTTAACACGAGCAGCAGCAGATTTCATTACCACGAGCAGCAACAGATTTGGTTCGTTCAAACACGAGCTCATCTCATTAAAATAGCAGCATCGGTTCATTTCTTCTTCGTCGTCTTCATCGCAGCAGCAACAGGATGAACTCTGTCATCAAGATTCATCTTCTTCGTCGTTTTCAGATCTATAATCAAGCAGCAACAGAGAACTTCAACAGCAGAAGAAGGTGATTTCTTCTTCGTCGTTTTCAGATCTGTCATCAAGCTGATTTCTTCTTCGTCGGTTCATGTAATCAAGGTGATTTCTTCTTCGTCGGAGAAAAATAAAAAACCCTAGAAAAATTGCAGCGGCGTAGAAGAAAGGGAGAACCGGAGGAGAGAGAATGTAAATCTGAAAATGATTTCTACTCTCTTGATAATTGAGTATATATGCCCAGGATGATGTAATGGTCCCAAAAGGGTATTTTTGCCACTACAAGATGACATTTACATCATCCATGACATCATCCCAGGACCTAAACATAATTTCTAGGACCAAACTATAATATATTTTCTTAAATAGGACCAAACAGACACATGACTGAGTCAACTGGACTAGACTCTCTCTAATATATTATTCCTAGGACCTAATGGTATTTCCTACTTTTTGTTTCACCCGTATTTTTTTTCTTCCAGCCGCATGTTTAAAAGACCGGCCAGTTGTGAAACAAGATATTAAATCGGAAAAGAGAAGTTAATAAAGAGTAAGTGGTTTATAGGTTCATAAATTCATGTACGTATGATGTGATGTTATTTTCCTTGAAAAACAATTGATTCAATTGTTAGTGTTATTTCTTCTTGAATCATATTTCTATTTGTATATGTTTTTGGCTTTTTGGGTAAACCCGAATCCCTAGATAGAGTAATTTGATTTAGTTTAATTAGAGATTTTTAGTTTGTCTTGTTTGTCTAATTTTTTCAGATGGAATCATGATTCATTAAACATACGATAGTAGTGGATGCACTATCAGTGACATAGTGCATGTTTCGCTAGTCTACATGATTCCAGAAGTCAATTAGGAACCTGAGATAACTAAATTAATGATCTTTTTCATACTTAAAGCTTTTATTTTGGGGTCAAGGAGGCAACCTAAGTTTCTGGTAGCATCAAGGTGAGTTTTCAAATTTCAACTAAAGTATTAAGTTGAATTCCGTGCTCTTTGTTTTAGGAAGTACAATATGGGAATATATATATATATATCAAATTTTTGCAAGATTTTATCTTGAACTGTGTTTGAAATGGAGACGTTAGGTTGTTTTGAGAAATTCTTGCATAACCTCAATACCTAGTTAGTTGTGGCTTATAGGCTATAGATATGTGTTTGTGTTTTGATACAAGTTATTTTAGAATATTTTTAAAACTTGTATTTGGACTTTAAAAAGAAAGAATGAGAAATAGAATCTCGTTTTTGTACTGACAACCCATTTCATGACTGATAGTTCATCTTCTCCCCACTAGTGATCAAGTACTGAGTTAATTACGGGCTCATTGTCAGTGATCATTTAGCATCAGGGGAATACCTTGTCATTTGTTTCCATGTACTCATATTTCACAGTCCACTTATGCATGCTATTGGAAATTTGTGAGTTCTTGATTCTCTTTTGGTCCTTATTCTACGGATAACAAGTTAAAAGCTCAAAGAGTGTTTTGCTAGTTTATTTAAAATGAAATCTTTGCGATATGTGGTTTATTTTTATCAACAAGAGGCCACAAATTTTCTTTTGCATTAGGCCACAGAAAATGCAGGACCGGCCCTGGATTAGATGATTTCTCTAAGCACCTTCGAGTAGCGTGCAGTGTGCAAATTATTACAAAAATGTGTCGAGCTGAAAACCAACTAGGAAATCCTTAGACGTTTCCGACATCCCCTTCATAAACTTTTGCTGCATCATCAGAAGCCTTAGGATCCAACTCTTCTCCTCATGGCCCATAGCACCACCAACGAATTACAAAGTAGAAAAAGTTGATGACACTCAAGAGCCAAGAAAGTAAGAAACCAATAGTAGTAATTATAGTGACCGAAATTATGGTTACTGGAAACCCAACTCTCTTTGCTATTATCAGTATTATCAACAACACTTATGACTAAACCCCGAAAAAGCTGTGCCTAGTGTGAAAAATGCCACTGCAATGCTAGACATGCTCTTTCGAAGCTGTCTGTGATAAAATTCTATTTTTCCAGTTGCATTAAAAACCTCCGCTAAACCAATCAAACAAAATTGTGGCACTAACCTTAGTGCTGATATGGAGTAATGGAGAATTTTTTTCAACTGAATTTCTTCTGCAAATTCGTTCTACTATTCCTGCAACAGCCATGGCTATGAGAGCAATAATCCGATACCCATTCTTATTGTTGCACTGATCCCATTTGGCTTTCCGGTATACTTTGCAAGTATGGGAATCATAAAATGCTACCCATGTAGTTTTCTGTCAATATGTCTCTTGAATATATTGGAGCTAAACTTATTGCTTATAAATTGTGATTCTCTTTAATCACCTACTCTGTTTTTTCCTTTGTGTCTCAACTATTCACATGAATAAGAGTGGTGGCCGTAGAAATTAGCGTAATACCCCTCAACAACAGCTGAACCATCACTGGAACTATGAACACAGAAAAGAACCCTGCTGGAATTTCGATTCATGGTCTTTGGTTGTAGTTGATGTGAGAGTGTTATATAGATCATGAAACTGCAAGACCGTATAGGAATAATAACTTAAGACCATATAGGAATAACTATAAATGCTAGCAATGTCCGAATCTCTTTTGTAGTATAATAAAGTTGAAATAGGCCCGCAAGATCTCTTCATTTTTTCCGAGGTTATCTTTTTGACCCAATTGATCTGCACCAAATGCTATCTAACAGACTAACACTGTCTGATACAACCAGCTGCAATTAACTTTCCTAGGTTTAACCCTAAGTGAGATAAACTATATACAAACAATTGAATACCCAATAAAATAAAAGTTGAGTCTGGTATAAGATCTGGAAAAGAAAAAAATACACTTAATAATCCAGGCTAAATTGGGCCTATGCCACTTAATTGGGGCCTAATGATTTTTTTCATCCACCCCATAAAGAATGATAAGGGGTGCCTAAATTTGATGAAACTACCCTTTTACCCTCTATCAAATATTAATATTACTAATTTGTCCCCATCAAATCCTAATCATAAAATTAAAAACTAAAATCAAAATCATAAAACTAAAATCATAAAATTTAAAAACTAAAATCAAAATCAAAATCAAAATCATAAAACTAAAATCATAAAATTAAAAACTAAAATCAAAATCAAATTCATATCCATCTCCACTTCAACTGATTCTTCTTCTCAACCCAATCCTATAAACTAGGTTTTAGTAACATAAAATATCTCAAAAATTGAAAATTTTGAAATCAAATTTTTCCTGGTTTATCAGAATCGGTTAACGTTAATGTATATGTGATCCGATTGCAAATAAAAATTGTTTATGTTCATGCCACAAAGACTGGTTGTCCTTGATATGTTTTCTGGTTCGAGAAATTTGAACCAGAATCGGATTACATTAGCACTTATAAAAACCGATTGTAGATGTATAATGTTAGAATCGGATTTTATATGTGTGTCGAGTAAACCGATTGTTGTTCTCAATTTTTCTGTATCTTTTTTTTTTTGTTAGAATCGGATTACATGAGCATTCTTAAAAAAAGGGCTCTTCCCTTCATACGAAAAAACAATAGACATTAACTTCCCTGTCCAATAGTTAATCTATCCAGGATTGATGATCTAGATCTAAACCAAAAAGCTAATCTTAATAGAGTTTTTCTTATATTGATTGAGTTTTTGTTGTATTGATTTTTATTGAATCCTTATGATCATCATCTAAACTTTTTTCTTGATTTTTGCATATTTGAATCTGTTTTCCCCTATGTTTTATCATCATTAATAGTCTGTTTGTATTTATCAGTCGATTTTCTCTCTACTAATTTTAACCTTTTATCAAATAAGCATGCCTTTCTAACTTCCTCAATCTCCCTTAATGTGTTTACAGGTAGTTATCCCCTCAATGGCGCTTGCCTTTTTCAGTGTGTTGATTATAGCGTTTGCTCTGTTTGCCAAGTTGCTTGTTGAAGCCATGTTGTATCCATTGTTTCTTCATCAGAGTATAAATCAACTCAGTCAAGACGATTCAAGATGCACCAGAAGAAAATTCAAATCGAAAAAAGGCGGAGAAAAAGGAAATTCGAATTTCAAATTAGCCATCCCATCTTTGGTAACAAACTCCTGATTCTACTCAAAATCTTAATAGTCAACTATATTGTTACTATCAATATAAGATCCTATCATAACCATAATATTATTTTGAGCCAAAATTCTAGCGGAGAGAATTCCTATGTTAAAACAAAACCTAATCAAGTTATACTTCTCAACTATATCAGTCAAGAGAGAATATACACAAATACCATAATTCAAATCCTATTCTCCACAACCATGGTAGCAAGAGATGATGGAAAAAGTTCTGGATTTAGCTGAAAAATTCAAGCAGGCTGCTCTGGACCTGGATGCACATGATGAAGATCCAAATCAAATAACTGACGAGGAAAGCAAGGAGGTAATTGGAGAATGGGAAAATTGTCTCATAGGTATGATTATTATGGAAGATGGAGCAATGGGTTTCAAATCATTAGAATATCACACTAAGTTCTCCTGGCCTTTCATTCCTGAAGGTGAACTCAAGGTGGTAGAAGTAGAAAAAAATATCATGGTCTTCAAGTTTAAGGATGAAGACACTAAGAAAAAAGTCTTCATAACAAGGCCATGGAGCATAAACAGCATGAATACAACTCAGAAATCATGTATAAAGAACTTGATTGGGATCATCAATTTTTCTGGATTAACTGAAGAACCTTATGCCTGATCATATGAATGTCATTTCAGTAACAAAAATTGGAAAAATTATGGGGGAAGTGACAACCATTGAGCCTAAAGATGCAATCCCGATAGATAAAGATGGTGTAAAAGTTTGTGTTCTCCTAGATATAAACTACCCATTGAGAAGAGGAGTGATGTCAAAGACTAATGATGGTTACACTAGATGGATAAAATTCTTCTATGAGAAAAAACCACACAACATTTGTCCCAACTGCTATATCATTAAGCACACTATAGGAGCATGTAAGGCAACAACTGATTTTCTCACAAAAGCCAACATTAAGCCATATTTCTTTGGTGTTAGCAATCCTGATGCTAAAAAGAATTTAGTGATAAGCAGCTCTACTTCAACTGTTCCAAGTGTCCAGAGGAAAAAGGCAATTAAGAATATCCCTTTCATACGTCCAAAAGATGGCATTCTTATATCACCAACAAAAGACACATTAATTCAAGTGGAAGAAGAGGAAGCAGTAAGGCTAGGAAAAAGAAGCAGGATCTCAAAAGACAAGGGTGCAAAATCAATTTCAACAACAAGCATCACTCAGGGTGAAGAACAATTGGATACACAGGCAACAGACAGAATCACACAGGAGGGGAAACTAACTAGTAGCACCACAGGGTAGACTAAGGTTAATTTCTATACCCATTCTTGTTATTTCAATTTTTGTGTGCTCTATTTTAAATTTTTCTCACTGCACACCTATAATCTTGAAAATCATCCTAGATACACCTTTTTTCCATACACCATCCTTTTTCCAACCAATATAAGTCTTGAAAAAATGAAAATTATATCTTGGAATGTCAATGGTTTTGGTAACAAGGATACTAGGATCCACTTGCATATGTTAATCAAATCCCAAAATCTTGATATTATTTTTTTGTCTGAGACAAAAAATCAACAAAAGAGAATGCAATATCTACTAACTAGATATAAATTCCCAAACATCACTTACTTCAATCCCATTGGCTTATCAGGAGGGTTATGCTTATTATGGAAGGACAACATAGATGTGCAAATTATTGATAAAAATTTCAATATGATTAACTGTCTAGTCAAGATTGATAGTCATAATGAGAGCTCCCTTGTCACATGTCTTTATGGTGCTTTGAATGATGTTGACAAGTCCAATCAATGGAATCATATAAGTAACCTAAAGGATATTCACAAAAATCCTTGGGTTGTCATAGGAGATTTGAATTTCATTTTACACAGGGATGAAAAAGAAGGAGGCAATCAGGTAAGTTAATCTGAACTAGATGCTAATAACATTCTGTTGAGCCAAAATAATTTGATTAGCATGTCTTATATTAGAAATCCCTTTACATGGATAAATAGAAGAGATGGAAATGAACTTATCCTTGAAAGATTAGATAGAGCCCTTCCCTCTTTTGATTGGATCAATATATATAACAATGCTTCTCTTTATCATCTTATTGTTGTAGGAAGTGACCACTGCCCTGTTATGCTGCTTACAAATAAATTAAAAAGCAGTACTAAGAAACCATTTAGGGTCAATAAATCCTTGTTTAGAGACCCAAGTTGTTCTGGTATAATTAAAGCTCAATGGAAATGTCATATTAATGGTTCTCATGCTTTCCAGTTAATTCATTGTCTAAAAAATACTAAATATGGTCTTAGACACTAGAACTATCACCATTTTGGGAATATAGGTACTCGGATATCTAATTTGGAAACACAATTGTCTGATCTTACTAGAAATAGTCATAATCATAATAATAGCAGGGTCAATGAGCTAACTCAAAATCTCAAATATTGGTATGATATTGAAGATGATTTTTGGAGACAAAGAGGTAAAGAAGATTTCTTGCTTAATGATGATAGAAACACTGCTTATTTCCATCATAAAGCCAATTTTAGAAGACAGAAAACCCAAATTGATTCCCTCCAAAATAATCTGGGTATCTGGATAAATGATAGAAGGGACATTGAAGAGGAGCTGCTAAGACACTTTAGCACTATGAGTAAAACTTCAAATACTCCTAACTCTGGTATGTTTCTTAATAATGTCAATGTTATTATTTTTGATGTTGATAATAACATGTTGTGTGCTATTCCTAGTCAAGAAGAGGTTAAAAAGGTTGTTTTTGATATGAAACCTTCGACTACACCTAGCCCTGATGGTTTCCCACCAGGTTTTTACCAACTAATGTGGGAAACTGTAGGGCCAGATGTAGTTAAATGACTCAGTCTTTTTTCCAATCCCACTATCTCCTAAAACAACTTAACCACAATTTCACTACTCTTATTCCTAAGAGTAACTGGCCTAAGAATTCTATTGATTTCAGACCCATTAGCTTATTGTTTATGGGTAAAAATCGTTTCCGCCGATTTTGGTAAATTCGGTAGGTAAGTGAGAAACTGGTTTAAACCCTAAACAAATGTGTTGCACGTGAGCACTTTCTAGATTCGAGAGATCAATCTGTACAAGTCCGGCCTAAACCAAGAAATGGCCGTTCCAGACTTGCTTCGGTCACAAAGTGGAGGAGAAGGGTTGATTTGGGGAGGGAAGCAAAGAAAGGTGTTGAGACCAGAATAATTCTGGGAGATTAGTGTCTCGACTTGTATCAGAAAGTGAAAGCTTAGGAATCTTGCAAGAGATGAAAGCTTTTTGGAGAGCTTGCAAAGTTGCCTTTTCTGAGAGTGTTGTATTTTTATCCTGACCGAGACTTGTTGTCTAGTGGAAATAGGTAAGACCTATTTATACAAGTCGAGATTGAAACGTACCCTGGCCTCATGAAGGAAGAGAGTAAAGGGTGAAATAATTGGAGGAGGTGGTAACCTCAAGGTGTTTATGGGTGAAAACATTTTACCATTATTTCCTCATTTATTTGAGCGCTTTATTCATATTCACGCTTTCTTAATGTGAGCGTAGTGTACGCTGCAAGCTGTGCCCGCCAAACCAAGACCCTGGAAAGCATCCCCCAGTTTGTGTTGATGTCTCGAGTGTTGGTTGCACCTTGAGTGCAAGTGGCGTTGCTAGGGGCGCGTGTGGCATCTGCGAATGCCTTTGTTGCGGTTGCACCTCGAGCACAAGTGGCAATGCCGTAGCCGCTAGTGGCGTGTGTGGCATGTGCCAATGGCATGTGTGGAATGCCTTTGTGGTAGGTTGTACGTTGAGTGTAAGTGGAAATGCATAGAGCTGCTAGTGGCGTGTGTGGCATGTGCCAATGGCTTGTGCGAATGCCTTGGCGGTAGGTTGCACGGTTTGCAAGTTAGGCTACCAGCGTGGCTTTTGGCATGTGCCAATGGCGCGTACGGCCAAGTTGGCCTAGGTTCCACGGCTTGCAAGTTGGGCTACCAGCGTGCGTGTTTGGCATGTGCCAATGGCATGCGTGGCCAATTTGGATCATGGCCTGGTAAGAAAAGCTACCAGCGAGTGTGTTGGCATGTGCCAATGGAATGCTCGGCCATTAGGGCCACGGCCTGGTAAGAAAAGCTAACAGCGATGCGTGTTGGCATGTGCCAATGGAATGCTTGGCCATTAAGGCCACGGCTTGGTAAGAAAAGCTACCAGCGATGCGTTTTGGCATGTGCCAATGGCATGCTCGGCCATTAGGGCCACGCCCTAGTGAGAAAAGCTACCAGCGAGCGTGTTGGCATGTGCCAATGGCATGCTCGTCCATTAGGGCCACGCCTTGGTGAGAAAAGCTACCAGCGAGCGTGTTGGCATGTGCCAATGGCATGCTCGGCCATTAGGGCCACGCCTTGGTGAGAAAAGCTACCAGTGAGCGTGTTGGCATGTGCCAATGGCATGCTCGGCCATTAGGGCCACGCCCTGGTGAGAAAAGCTACCAACGAGCGTGTTGGCGGTGCCAATGGCATGCTCGGCCATTAGGGACACGCCCTGGGGAGAAAAGCTACCCGGCGGCGTGTTGGCACATGCCAATGGCATGCTCGGCCATTAGGGCCACGTCCTGGTGAGAAAATCTACCAGCGAGCGTGTTGGCATGTGCTAATGGCATGCTCGGCCATTAGGGCCACGCCTTGGTGAGAAAAGCTACCAGCGATGCGTGTTGGCATGTGCCAATGGCATGCGTGGCCAATTTGGCCTAGGTTGCACAGTTTGCAAGCCTAGGTACGGGCGCTACTTTGGCATGGCGCGGCTTGGGCCAGGGTAAGGGTGTTTGGCTTGGCGTGGCGTGACCAGCGTAGATAAGGCCAAGGCAGAGTGTGTTTGGCATGGCGCGGCTAGCTTGGGCTAGGTGTGGCTGGCATGATTTGCCATTGGCACGGAGGTGCGGCTAACATGGTTGGCATGCTTTGGGCGCGTTTGGTGTGGCTGTCATGATTTGCCATTGGGGTACGAGGTGCGGCTAGCTTGGGCTAGGTGTGGCTGGCATGATTTGCCATTGGCACGGAGGTGCGGCTAGCTTGGGCTAGGTGTGGCTGGCATGATTTGCCATTGGCACCGAGGGGAATTAGGGTTTTGTTCATTGTAACCCTAATTTGAAAAAATACCCCCTATTAATTACTGACTACATGCATTAAATGTTCTAATAAATGTGTCACTGGTGACATTAGGTTATTTGGGGTTTTACGATTTTACCCTTTGTTTAAAAACCACCATCAACATTAAGTCCCCCGCTAGCTTGGAACAGAGCTTTGTTGCGAGGTAAGCATAAGATGGTAACAAACTATCAAAAAGAAATCGTAAAGAGAATTGAGGAGGCTTGTCTGACCTTTTTATAAATAGGATTTGGAATCCTTGCATCTGGCAGTTTTGCACAAATTGGGAGGCTGGCACAATTGGGAAGTCAGCGTCATTGAGAGACAGGAAGCTGGGAGGCATTGAGAAGTTGACGCGAGTTGGGAAACTGAGCGTGCTAGCTGGCGGGACCGGCGCAAAGTGGGAAGTTGATCGTGCTAGCTGGCTTGACCGGCGCAAGGTGGGTAAGCTGAGCGTGCTAGCTGGCGTGACTTGGGCGGTCGTTTGGAAGTTTGGCGCAATTGGTGGGACCAGTGTGGCTTGGGAGATTGGGGAAACTGGTGCGAGCTTGATGGGAAAGGTGTAAACAAGGAGGGCGTAGGTGTTTCTACAGATACCAAAGTTTCCGTATTTTGCCTTCTTTCACGTGCGGCTTCAATCAGGGCATCATCCATGCCAAAAATCTGGAAGCGTTATGTCCCTCATTGCTTCCTTTCCTTTTTTAAGGTTCCGTCTTCATACCCAACGTAATTGTACCCCCTCCCTTGTTTAAGAAAAGGTTCTTATTGTTTAGTTTCTTTCTTTGCCTAGAGACAAATCATCCTCTAAACAACCAGATTCTCCAAGTGAAGGCGCGAGGTCCGACTCTTGCAAAAGCACCCCGACTAGGGTTATTCGGGCAAAGAAGATCATACCCAGTATGTTTTCTTCTTCTTCTCTCGTGTTCGTGTTATCCTCTTTTTATATGTGTATATATATGATGGAACTTGATCATTTTCCCCATCTTTTGCAGTGTATGATGGGACCCTCCAGAGATGGCCGCGCCTTTAACTCTTCGGAGAAGGACTTCAGACTTGGCGGAGATCTACCTTCTTCTCTTGAGGAGGCATTGGTTGGGATTGAATCTTCATTTAATGAAGCTAGTGAAATCATTAAGGATCTCCCTTCCATCTATCCCCATGAAGAACAGGTGCATGTTCGGACTTTCATGGGTTTAGTGAGCATGGAGGAGGGGAGAGAGAACGAGGAAGAATCTTGGCATGTTGAGAGGTTTTAGTGTGGCAAAACCTTTCCTCGATCCGGGTATGGGGCTGATCGGACTGTTTCTAGGTTGAAGCGATGGAAAAGCGAACGTGTGGGGGTCTTGGAGGAGAGCGCCATGATTCTTGACTCTGATGGGAATGAATCAAAAACTTTCTCCGAAGTGTCACTGAGAAAACCTTCGAAGGAGCATATGACGGAAACGAAATACCCTTTGAAGTTGATGCCAAAGGTGTCGTTGGTGATACCGGGAGGGGTCATGGTGGCGTATGCTGGACCGGTCGTCGGGGAGGACATTGTTGTCGCTGTGGTTGTTTCGGGATGGGATGTTAAGGTTGCTGCTGCTAACACCGTTGAATGGAATCTTTGTTGCCCGAGGGATTGCTGGGGGAAGTACTTGAAGATAGTCTTACCCGAGGGGACTTGTGCTCCATCCTTCAGGGGCTAGTTCTTCCCTTTTGTTATTTCTGTTAGCTGCTTTAGTTCCCCTGATGCTCTTTTTTTTTTTTTTTTTTTTTTTTCGTAAACTCATCTTTACCTTCTTCTTCATCAGTCAACATTTTGTTTCATATATATTTTTTGAAAGACGTTGTGGTATGATGGCTCTGCAATGGTTTTCTGGGTTTATCTGATGTATTTCTCTGATATCTGGAGAATTTGCTTGGAAAGAGATGTATTTATGTTTTTTTTTTTTTGACGGAAAAGGGAATCCCAGGGAAAAAATACAAACGGTGTATTCATCTTGGGGAGTACAACTACTAAGAGGAATTGTTAAAGGAAATACTAAAGGGGGAGTGATTGGGAGGTACAAAATGTTTTAGGGATTGGAGACCTTGAGCCATCGCGAGTGAATTATCACGCCTTCAAAGTGTCCGCATTGATGAGCTTGCAATATCCTCCCAAAAGGGTATCCGCAACCAGATACAACTCGTCTTTTCTTTCATCGGGCGAATCAGTTTGAATAGCCATTTATACTGTCATCCTCCCAACTTGAAACGAGCTTTCCTTGACAACTACATCTCCGATTGAAAACGGGTTCAGACGTCATGCAACCGTTTGAGTCTTGGCTTCGTTGGATTCAATAGAAGTTTCCAAGCTTCTTGCAAAGTGTTCAAATGGTCCAGCTCCCCATTCACATTTCTTGACAGCGTTAGTGTCAGTAATCGTGCCGAGTCCCCATGACGGAATGGGGGAAGGAAAGACTGGTTGCAGAAAAGGTTGCTCGGTCAGACTTACTTGTATTTGAAAACCATGAGCTAGCGCCAACGGGTCCTCTCCAGATATCTGGGTTCCTTCAATAGCTCGTTGATGCGATAACCAGTGGGATGAGTTGTTGGGAATTCCTTCGGGCGTGGACGTCGGCAGAGGGTGTACATCCAATTTCGCTTTGTTGTCGAGCACCCATAAGCGTCCCAATATCATGTCATGATCTAGTTATTTGACAATGTGGAATTTGTTATGCATTATAGCGTCTCCCATCTTGATCTCTAGGTTTATGTATCCATGCGCATTCAAAGTTTCTCCTCTCAAGTTCGTAATCACGGACGGGGAATAGGTAACGTCTTGTTTTGTAAATCCTGCTGCCTTTAGTGTCTTGAAAGTAATGATTTTGTGGTCAGAGGCCGTGTCGATGAGCGTGTCGTCGAATCGTTACCTCTTAAACGGGACGTGGCCGTAGTCCCCGCTTCTCCTTTTGGTTCCGCCCGTTTGGAAAGCTTGGGCCCCCGGCGTGGTTTCGAGGAGAGAAAATTCGTTGCTTGGATACAACACGATTGAGAGTCACGAAAATATCTTGGCGATGTACCTTGGAAAGATAGAGAATTTCACATACATGTTGCATCATGGATTGTACGGTCTCGTGCACGGAGTCCCTGGAGGACCCGCAGTTTCTTATTGGGAGTGGGTCTCGATGCACTCTTTCGTCTCCTGGTTGGAGTCCTCCCGCTTCTAACCTTTCTTTGAAAATATTCTTTAGTCTGTTGCAATCGCTGGTCGGGTGGTGAACGAACCTGTGGTAGTGGCAGTACTTGGGTTTCGCCATCTCAGCCTCAGTTAGTGGACGTCTGGGAGGTGACAGTCTGATAGTATCATCTTGAACCCAGGCTTCCATGAGGTCAATCACCTCCTCGATGGGAAACGGGAAATCAAGGGTATTTCCTTCGGTCTCATGATGCTTTGCGCATGGGAGTTTTAGTGACGGTCTTTCGTGGCGGGGTTCCCGTTGCGTCGCGCTTCACGTTTTGGCCGGTGGCTCGTAGTTGGGGCTTTCCTTTTTCCCATTTCGTTTACTATGTTCACGGAGGATGAGCCGGCATTAAATTGCTTGCTGATGAGGCGTCTACTCCTGCGAGTTTCACGCGTGTCTTCGATTCGAGTTGGCCTAGATATTTCCAGTAATACTGGTGTTGTTGTTGCAGATCGTCTGGCGGCTTCATGGAGTTCGGAGAACGTTTGGAAACGCAAGTTTTCTAGCAGGCGCGGTAAATTGGAACCATACCATTGATGCATGCGTTCACCGGTTTGTTGCTCGGTCACGTTTGGGTCGTGACAATCGAGTGCTTGAACCACGAACCTTTTGACGAAATCATTAGGATGTTCGTTATCCCACTGGTACATTCTTCCGAGGTCTGAGAAAGTAACTTGTTCGGACACGAAGAAGTATTTCTTGTAAAACGCAGTGACCATGCTACTCCAGTTGGGAATGTTGTTCGGTGGGATGTTGTTGTACCATGTATACGCCCTTCCGGTAAGTGATTTTGAGAATTCCCTTAAACGAAGAACGTGATTATATTCATGTTCACCTAGGGATTCCAGAAACGGGAGACATGCTCATGTGCATTCCCGTACCATCGTACGGTAAATTGAGGAGAAGAGTACCCCTTGGAAGAGGGATTCTCTCGCATTTCGTATGGGTAAGGGGGTTGGTGATGATGCACGTCCAACTCATCATTCTTGATTCGGTTGCGAGAAGTTGTTCCAGATCTTCTCGCGTGACGGTTGGGCGGCTGATTTCTTTCCAACGGGATTCTAGCACGAGTTTCCTCATCCGTGGAGGCGTGCTCCGCCGAGGTGCTGGCGTCGGGGTTGTTGGATACGTTCCTCAGTGGCTCTGGAGGACGCGAATCACGTGGTAGTCGCTCTGTCAGGGTCTTGAGAAAGACGAGTACCTCCTTCTGTGTTGAAACCATATCCGTCTGGGCTCTGGCGAGCATCTCTGTCGTTCCATAAAATCAGCGATGGTGACATAAGGACGACTTCCTCCGGTCCCTCCGGCCTCTCGCCCGTCGGCGGGGTAGTTGGAACCTTAGTTGTGGTCGGAGGCGCCATGCTAGACGAAGCATTAGGGGTCGAACGGCGGCTCGCTCGGTGGACTGTGGCATGAGACCCGAAGAGATATTTTCGTTGCTGTGATTAGAGGGTTGTGCAGAGACACTAGAGGAGGCAGCGGCTCTGGACCTGGTGATTGGCGGTGTTACGCTTGAGGGAGTGCATTCGATGTTACCGTAGTCAGCAGGTGATGCAACAACGTTATTGGGATAGGCGCTAACATCATGGGTATGTTCTCAGGCCGGGTATTCTCGGCTCCGACTCGAGTTCCACCATGTTGGGATTTGACGTTCGGGAAACGAAATCAGGAGTCGGAGTTGGTATTGTAACCGATAGATCAATCCTCCCGCTGTGGTCGCCAATTGTTTATGGGTAAAAATCGTTTCCACCGATTTTGGTAAATTCGGTAGGTGAGTGAGAAACTGGTTTAAACCCTAAACAAATGTGTTGCACGTGAGCACTTTCTAGATTCGAGAGATCAATCTGTACAAGTTCGGCCTAAACCAAGAAATGGTCGTTCCAGACTTGCTTCGGTCACAAAGTGGAGGAGAAGGGTTGATTTGTGGAGGGAAGCAAAGAAAGGTGTTGAGACCAGAATAATGCAGGAGAGTAGTGTCTCGACTTGTATCGAAAAGTGAAAGCTTAGGAAGCTTGCAAGAGATGAAAGCTTTTGGAGAGCTTGCAAAGTTGCCTTTTCGAGAGTGTTGTATTTTTCTCCTGGCCGAGACTTGTTGTCTGGTGGAAATAGGTAAGACCTATTTATACAAGTCGAGATTGAAACGTACCCTGGCCTCATGAAGGAAGAGAGAAAGGGTGAAATAATGGGAGGAGGTGGTAACCGCAAGGTGTTTATGGGTGAAAACGTTTTCACCATTATTTCCTCATTTATTTGACCGCTTTATTCCCTATTCACGCTTTCTTAATGTGAGCGTAGTGTACGCCGCAAGATGTGACCGCCAAACCAAGACCCCCGGAAAGCATCCACCGGTTGTGTTGATGTCTCGAGTGTTGGTTTCACCTTGAGTGCAAGTGGCGCTGCTAGGGGTGCGTGTGGCATGTTCCAATGGCATGTGCGGAATGCCTTTGTTGCGGGTTGCACCTCGAGCACAAGTGGCAATGCCAGAGCTGCTAGTGGCATGTGTGGAATGACTTGGTGGTAGGTTGTAAGTTGAGTGTAAGTGGCAATGCATAGAGCTGCTAGTGGCGTGTGTGGCATGTGCCAATGGCATGTGCGGAATGCCTTGGCGGTAGGTTGCACGGTTTTCAAGTTAGGATACCAGCGTGGGTTGTGGCATGTGCCAATGGCGCGTACGGCCAAGTTGGCCTAGGTTGCACGGCTTGCAAGTTGGGCTACCAGCGTGTGTGTTTGGCATGTGCCAATGGCATGTGTGGCCAATTTGGATCATGGCCCGGTAAGAAAAGCTACCAGCGAGTGTGTTGGCATGTGCCAATGGCATGCTCGGCCATTAGGGCCACGACCTGGCAAGAAAAGCTAACATCGATGCGTGTTGGCATGTGCCAATGGCATGCTTGGCCATTAGGGCCATGGCTTGGTAAGAAAAGCTACCAACGATGCGTCTTGGCATGTGCCAATGGCATGCTCGGCCATTAGGGCCACGCCCTGGTGAGAAAAGCTACCAACGAGCGTGTTGGCATGTGCCAATGGCATGCTCGGCTATTAAGGACACGCCTTGTTGAGAAAAGCTACCAGCGAGCTTGTTGGCATGTGCCAATGGCATGCTCGGCCACTAGGCCACGCCTTGGTGAGAAAAGATCGCAATGAGCGTGTTGGCATGTGCCAATGGCATGCTCGGCCATTAGGGCCACGCCTTGGTGAGAAAAGCTACCAGCGAGCGTGTTGGCATGTGCCAATGGCATGCTAGGCCATTAGGGCCACGCCCTGGTGAGAAAAGCTACCAGCGAGCGTGTTGGCACGTGCCAATGGCATGCTCGGCCATTAGGGCCACGCCCTAGTGAGAAAAGCTACCAGCGAGCGTGTTGGCATGTGCTAATGGCATGCTCGGCCATTAGGGACACTCCTTGGTGAGAAAAGCTACCAACGATGCGTGTTGGCATGTGCCAATGGCATGCGTGGCCAATTTGGCCTAGGTTGCACGGTTTGCAAGCCTAGGTGCGGGCGCTACTTTGGCATGGCGCGTCTAGGGTCAGGGTAAGGGTGTTTGGCTTGGCGTGGCGTGACCAGCGTAGCTAGGGCCAAGGCAGAGTGTGTTTGGCATGGCGCGGCTAGCTTGGGCTAGGTGTGGTTGACATGATTTGCCATTGGCACGGAGGTGCGGCTAGCATGGTTGGCATGCTTTGGCGCGTTTGGTGTGGCTGGCATGATTCGCCATTGGCACAAAGATGCGGCTAGCTTGGGCTAGGAGTGGCTGGCATGATTTGCCATTGGCACGGAGGTGCGGCTAGCATGGTTGGCATGCTTTGGCGCGTTTGGTGTGACTAGCATAGCTAGGGCCAAGGCAGAGTGCATTTGGCATGGCGCGGCTAGCTTGGGATAGGTGTGGCTGGCATGATTTACCATTGGCACGGAGGTGCGGCTAGCATGGTTGGCATGCTTTGGCGTGTTTGGTGTGGCTGGCATGATTTGCCATTGGCACATAGGTGCGGCTAGCTTGGGCTAGGTGTGGCTGGCATGATTTGCCATTGGCACGGAGGTGCGGATAGCTTGGGCTAGGTGTGGATGGCATGATTTGCCATTGGCACGGAGGGGAATTAGGGTTTTGTTCATTGTAACCCTAATTTGAAAAAATACCCCCTATTAATTACTGACTACATGCATTAAATGTTCTAATAAATGTTTCACCGGTGACATTAGGTTATTTGGGGTTTTACGATTTTACCCTTTGTTTAAAAACCACCATCAACACTTATGTAATGTAGCCTATAAGATTATATCTAAGTTGTTAGCCTCTAGACTGAAATGCGTTCTCAATAGGATCATTTCTCCTCCTCAAACTGCTTTCTTACCTGGTAGGCTAATTCATGATAACATCATCATAGCTCACGAACTTATACATTCCATGAAGAAAACTGAGGCCAAAGATGGATATGTAGCTATAAAACTTGATATGTCAAAAGCTTTTGATAGGGTAGAATGGAGTTTCCTTATTAATAGCTTAAAATCTCTTGGTTTTTCTGAAACTTGGTGCACTATGATTGAACAATGCATAACCACTGCTTCCACATCCATATTACTTAATGGATCTCCAAGTAAGGTGTACTATCCTCAAAGAGGATTAATACAAGGGGACCCTCTGTCTCCCTATCTTTTCATACTTTTCATGGAAGCTTTCTCTAGAGGTTTAAGAAATGCTGAAAATAATGATCATATTCATGGATTTAAAGCAAACAAAAACTGTCCACCTATATCTCATTTATTCTTTGCTGATGATTGCCTTATCTTTATAAAAGCTAGAACTAAGGATGCTAGAAATTTGTCTCTAATTGATCAATTCAAGAAGTTCTCTCGGTCGAAGAACTTTGAAAAATCTGCTTTAGCTTTTAGTAATAAGGTTCCAAGTAATATTAAGAATGATATCTCTAATATCCTTGGCATCAAAAAAATGTCTTTAAATGAAAAATACTTAGTTGTACCATTGTTATTGCAAAAAAGAAAATATGAGTCTTTTGCTCACCTCCTTGATAGCTATAAAAACAGGTTGCATATATGGGATACTATTTTCTTATCTCCTCCAGGTAGAACTGTGATGAACCAAGCTGTCCTTGGTATCCTGGCTAGTCATCATTTAGCAGTCTTCCCCATGCCTAAGGAATTGACTGATAAGATGGATAGCATACAAAGGAACTTTTGGTGGGGAAAAAAAGAGAATGGCAGGGGTTACTATCAAAAAGGGTGGACTGATATTGCTCTTCCCAAAGAGCTAGGAGGCCTTAATATTAGAAGAATTGATATTTTAAATATAACTCTTCTTACTAAGCTGGCTTGGAGATTGGTAACATCTCCGGATGAACCTTGGGCCATCATTCCTAAGAGGTAAGTACTTTGATAATCTTAATCCCTTAACTGACAGTTGTAATGGACAGGGTTCCTGGATTTGGAAAGGAATATGCACTGGTATGGAAATTGTTAAAAAGCATTACATTATGGAAATTGGTGATGGTACTACTGTGTCTATATGGAAAGACAATTGGATCCCAAATAGACACTGTCCCCCTTCAAACCAATATTATTCATCTGGTATGTCTACTGTTAGTCAGCTAATAGACCAGGATAGCAAAACTTGGAAACACTAGTGGAAAATAGAAGTTAAACCACTGTCAGGACAAGAAGTTATATCGCTAAAAACGACTGTGTTCATCAGCAGTAATTTTGAAGTGGTTTTTCTCAAAACGACTGTGTGTGGCAAAGGTTTTATTCTTTAAAAAAACCACTTTCTTCCACAGTTGACGGGTACTTACTGATAGGCACAGTAGTTTTTATTGATCATATTTTATTAAAAAAAATTGATATTGATTCAGCTGAATCACAAAATCAAAGCTGAATCAAGAAGTATAAAAGCTGAATCAACTGAATCAATAAATAAAACCTGGCTGAATCACAATTAAATTAATAATTACTTCAAAGCTGAATTTAACAAAATCAAATTGATAATGACTTTCAAACTCAATTTGTATTGAAAGGTGTATTCGGTTTACAATTTCAACTAACAAAAATACTGCGACTTCCAAGTCTGAAAAACTTTTAACAATCGGAAAACCTTAAAGAATTGACTCAACTCAGGAGCAAGGTTCTACCATCGGTTCATCATTGAGAATCTTCCTCTGATATCCAAGATGCTGAACCCCAGTTCTTAGCTTGTCTTGCAACAAGCTTTGACTGTTGTACCAATTATATTGTTATCTTAATTTGTTGTCCCAATTCAGTCGAAGAAAATGTTCAAGACCTACACATATTCAGATTAATATTGATAAACAACAATCACAATTTCAAAGATTAAATGCTTCAAGGTTAATGTTCATAGATTCATGTTTACGAGCTAATCAAAGATATATGCTTATATGAGCTATAGTAACTACTCTCCATTCAAAGTTCATATATTGTTCAACTCCAACACTGAAACAACAAGGATCAACATTGGAACCATTATTTTAAGATAAATTACCGTAGTATACTTGTACATTAACCAAATCACTAGCAGATTTACTAGGCACTTGCACCTTCATACAAATATATCAATGTAACAAGCCTAAAAGTAATTTAATTAAATTTTAAGAAAAAAGAGAATGCATACCCTTCTTCCCGAGACATTTCAGAATGGGTGCAAATTGATGGGAAGTTGAACTCACCATGAAGCACTCTTTTTTTAGCGATTCTTTGTGGGTCTTGATGTTAAAACTACCATTGAAAACAACAACTTTAGTATTTGTCGAGGTAAGTGCTCAACCGCTCAAACTCGTGGAAGATCTGAAGTTTAGATATAAGCATCAACATAAGATGATCAAAATCTTAATTACTAGAACAACAGGAAAAAAAAGGTTTGTGATATGAAAGTTTAGTATGAATACAAACCTGGTAAGCCAACTCTGGCATGTGAACACAAAATTAGATTAACTTGTCCTATGACAACTCAATTTGCTGCACTGTCAAGCGGACAGACAACAATTTTTCCCATCCAAGAAAAATTAAAGCAGAGGAGCCTCAGTGAGTAAGATATGATCTCCGACAGGCGAGAAATCTAATGGAAATGGTAACAAATAAATTTTTTTCCTCCAAAAACAGAAGTGCCGCACTAATATTATTACCTGCAAACCAAACAATACACCTCAAAATATTATTGCATTAAAATTACAAATAAAGTAAAATACAACCCCGTAGCACCTAGCTATGTACTCAACTTCCAGTACCAACATGACTAAATTAAAACTAGCCTAGTGAACCAAAATTGTATAAAACTTAATGCAAGAAGATCCAAAATGAAATAGCTAATCCAAATAAAACTTTGTTAAATCAAAAGCATAAAAGGGGTTGGATCACGTCCTTGTAATATCCACAGTGTTAAAAGGGAAACAAACAGAACAAATACTTATTAATTCCTTATTTCTTGATATAATGACATACAATTAACAAGTTTCTTCTAAGTGAATTCACAGTGTCTACAACAATGGTTCATAAACATCTGTAGGGGATAGTACACCCAATGGTTACAATAACCCAAACCAGTAGCGGCACAGACAAAAATTATCCACTTATATATTTATCCCAGCAAACTACTTATATGCTAAAAGTATGAGTAAGAAAAAAATTAGACATACCTTCTCATAGAAAATTATAAATGTCCAAGAAACCAGAGTACAAGTCCCGCAAAAGCATTTGTTTCAAAAAACCTTGATTGCCATTATAGCGTGATAGAAGCACAAAAAGGAATGGAGTTTACTTTAAAATCTGATACCCATAAATTTTCTTACTTCGAAGGGTTGAAGCTTTCTCCAACTTGATGCCACAACTTGCATGTGGTAACCTGCATAAGAGACCGACAAGCTTGTTGAATACAAGTTGGATATCCAAATAGCATAAATCTTAATATATACAATTTATGGAATGCATAATTTGTATCTCAAGTAAATCATGTTACACATACAATGTAGGAACTTCAACCTTAATACACGCGGTGTATTGATTGCATAATATATATTTTAAGTAGTTAATTCACACAAGATAGGTACAACCATAAGATAAATTTGCCTTCAGACCTCAAATCCCAAATTGAAAACTGCTCTCAGAAGCTCCAGCTTTAATAAAAAAATCTCTTAATCCAACATACCCCTGCACCATTACAAAACATTCAAATCAGATTCAAACTTTAAACTTCAAAGTTTCATACATACTACAAGAAATTGAAAAAAATTCCAATTTCTTAAGGCTTGAGAAAAAAAACCAAAACCAAAATCAATCTCACAAATTCAACATCTTATCAATTTTACTTGCAAAATGTAACTTCCAAAATTCCAAATCATTATCAATTTCATAGAAAAAATTTCAACTTTCCTCTAGTGAAATCAATCTCAGAATACCAAAATTACATCAATTTCGTTTGAAAATTTACTCATTTCTAGGGTTTTGAAAAACCCCAAAAACAATCTCGTTCTCAAAAGACCATTCAAAAATCCAAATCTAAGAATCAAAAAACAGAAACTAAATAAAACCCGTAGGTAAAATCTATCCATAGAAAACTAACCTCACAAAACGGAGAAATCTTTCTAAGAACCCTAGATTTCTTCTCGCAAGACATGTATGAGAGTTTCATTTGTGATGGATCTCAGTGAAGAAGAAGAGGAAGCTAAACCTAATACTGATTCATAAGCGACTTATTGTGATGATTGAAAAAAAAGATCGACTGAAACATGGAAAGTGATTAAGTTGTGAGAGAGAGAAGTAAAGGAAGGCGGCCGCCAAAGGAGTATTGCAGATCGAGATGAAGATAAAAGATAAGAGAGAGGATTATAGAAGTTGCCTTCTCTCACAGTTGTTTTTCAACTCTAATTAGGGCTCTGTATTTTTACAAAAATACCCCTAGGGAAACTACTGTGTTAGAAACTAGTTTTACTAAAACAACTGTGGCTCACAGCACCTATAGTTACAGCTGCCTGGCAACAGTGGTTTTTGTGAAGACCAAGAAGTGGTTAAAAATCCATTTTCCACTAGTGAAAGTAGATACTTTAAATACTTTGTTTGATGAAAACACTGTAAGTGACATTACTAGAGTCAGAATCCCTTTTGTAGGTAAGGACAGAATAAGATGGGAGCCATCAAGTAATGGGAGTTTTACTGCCAAGTCTGCTTATAACGTCATTCTTAATGAGAAGTTAGCTGTAAAACCAACCATAAATAATCTTATTATCAATTGGAAATCTTTCTGGAAGCATAAACTACCTCCTAGGGTCCAGCACTTTGTCTTGAAATTCATGCATAACTGTTTGTCTACAAAAATTAGATTAGTCAGAAATACTAGATATCAGGATGAATCTTTTCCTTTTTGTTAAATTTCAGCTGAAACTGTTTAACACTTGTTCTATGATTGTAATCATGTTAGGGATATTTGGAACCTGGTAAATTCTACTCTATCTCTACATTTACGTAACTGGATATTCACCACTGGTTATGTGATTTCTTCATAGCTCCCAATAATGCTAAAGATTTAAAACAGTATGATATGGTATGAATTACAATTTGGCTAATTTGGAAATCTAGATGTGATAAAAATTTTGAGAATAAACCCTTACTGTCTACAACAGTTGCTAATAATGTTTTGTTGCAGTTAAATGACTGGAACAAAATTCAAGAACATCTTGATGTGCAAAAGCAATCTCATATGTAGATCGTACATAACTGGCTCCCTCCAGAAAATGACATTCTAAAAATAAATTTTGATGGCTCATTTATGGATAAGGACTGTTTGTCAGGGTGGGGACTAATATGTAGAAATGCTGCAGGTGATAGCTATGGATTGCGAGGAGGTGCATCTCTTACAATAGATCTTGTACAAGCTGAGGCACAAGCTCTTCTGGAAGCGGTACTATGGGCAAAGAATAATGGATGGAGAAAGATACATCTAGAAGGGGACTGTGCAAATATAGTAGCTGCTCTCAATGGAAATTCTTCTACTGTCAGATAGACAACTTATAGTCTAATAAGTGATGCTTTATATCATCTCAAAACTTTAGACTCTTGGATATGCAATTATGCACATAGAGATGCAAATCACATAGCAGATACCTTAGCTAAATTTGCAAGAACTCATTCTTCATGCTTTCATTGGCACAATAATGCTCCTGTCTTGATTAAAGACTTAATCCAACAGGATAAAAACAATTTGTAAGCTTGCTGAAATCAATCAATTTTAATTTCCTATTAAAAAAAAAAGAGCATTCTTATAAACCGATTCCTGTTGTGCAATGTCAGGAATCGGTTTTTACATATGTATCGTGTAAACCGATTCTGGTTAACCCATTTTTTTTTCAGTTAATACTCGATCATAAAATGAGTATGAAATCATACTCGATTTCATTTTGATTACAAATGAAAAATAAAATAGTTTCGTATGATTTTACCAATTTGAAAACGAGTATAACTTTATACTCGAATCAAAAGCGAGTATAACTTCATACGCGAATTGAAAGCGATTATAACATCTTAAACAATATGAGATTGAGTATGAAGTCATACTCATTTTTAACTCGGGTATAAAATGAATTTTGATTTTATTTGATGTTTAACAACACATAATTCACAGATAAAAAAGAAAAAATTTACCCACAATCGGTTTATGTTCATGCCCATATAAACCGATTCTGGATAATTGGTTGATACCAATGAAAACATATACCGATTCTGAGTTGGTGTTCTTCAAAAAATTTCAAAATTTCAATTTTTTTCATGTTCAGATGATTCATTAACACACATTAATTAAACATCTAACACTATATTTTACCATTAATCACCGAATTAACACTATTTAATTAGAGGGTAAATTTGTCATAAAAATATTTGGTTGAGGGGCTTTTCATTTTACTTCAAAATGTCTCTATTTTGTCACGTAGTGATAGGCCCAATTAATCCTTATAAGCCCCAATTTAGCCAGGTTAATAATATGTAACATAATATTTGATAAAACAAAATAATATTTACCATTAAGAGGGATCAAGTAGCCACAGATCCATAAAGAATGTGTAATATATGATCAAGTACAGGGAACATTTAAAATAAAAAAGAATCAAATCATATGTGAAAACGTGATCAAATAAGTCCACAAATTTATATGTTATTGCCCTTCATGAGCGCGACAATGATTTGTTTATCGTTACAATAGGATTAGTGTATTAAATCCTATTACATATAAGATAATGTGTATTTAATGAAAAAAAAATCAAATGATATGAGAAAGCTCTCGAGTTTGAATTTATAAGTGAGGAAATAGGAAAAAGAAACATACTTAGATTTATAAGAAAAGTGAGAAAAGAACCCAAGTTTGGATCGAGGAGAAAAGAAGAATCCTATTATTGGGGCTTAAGAAGGGAGGGTTTTTGGGGCTTAATAGGGTCATGAAACAACAACCCATAGGACCCCTAATCTATCCTTTTTTGTAATGTCTAATCTACCCTTAATTTGATTAGTACTAATTAAATTGATTAAGCTAACTAATCAGTCTAAGTGAATCGATTAGACTAATCAAAACATTAATCTTTTGCAAATCAAAACTTGTTTTTTTTTTTTTTTGAGTTTTGAAGAAGCAAAAATGGTGATTTTGGTGAAACTTTTTTGAAACTTTTTGAAGAAAAATGATGAAACCTTCATCACAAAAGTCAAGATAACCTTATAATCAACTCCCAACATCAATTTTATCAATTCAAATCCGTCAAAAATCGGAAAAAAAATCTGGAATTTTATGCTGTTACGGCTGGGTAAATTTGTCGACCCGGCCGAAATAATACACAATGGTTGGGATATTAGGAACTCCCAGCCGTGAACACATAAAACGGATGGGAATTTATGAACTTTTGGCCGTTATTGAACCCAGTTCAACCTGAGTCTGCATTACGGCTGCGTTTACATAAATTTCCCATCCGTAAATAAATTTTTTATTCAACATGAATTCTTAATACAATTGAAAATTACTAATAATAAAACTAGACCATAATAAAACTCATTACATACTTGATATATCCCCATTACAAAGTTGGTTTTAATAACATCCCTTTCGACGTATTAAGAAGTCTTTGATGATGGCGAATTGAACTTCCAAGTTGAAATCATAACCTTTTCATTTTGTCCATTCCTTCTTAGCTTGAGCTGCGACTTCTCTATCAGTCTCACCTCTAAGTCGAAGTTGGTTGCACATACGACGTAAAGCCATATATTCTTCCACTTTTTTGCGTATGTCTGAAAATCGAAGATACAATTCAACCCCATCGCGGTTGTTAGTGTTACCTGTTTCACTACGAAAAATTCTCAAAAATATTACTCCAATACGATTGACTTGGTAAACCACGTTTCTTTCGTTCTTCTCCCTTCTTTGGATATCATAGCACAAAATTTTTGCAAAGAGATAAGTCTTCTTCCAAAGTGAAGTTGGATTTATCCTTTGAGTACATTGTATTGAGTTTGTAGGAGTTTTGGTGGAGATTATTGATGTAGAAGGTGTGATTTTGATTAGGAATGGGTGGTTATATAGAGGTGGGGTTATTTCAAGTTTAAATAAGTGGTTGAACAGCTAGAACCTTCTATAGATCAGTCTTCAAACAGATCTATTTTTAAAAATTCAAAAAACTAGCCGATGGTACTCAAAATTATAGGTATTTACGGCTAGGAAATCGCAGGGTAGACCCACTGTACTCCGTATAAACTGCGGGGTTTGTGGTGTGTCAGATTTACGGCTAGGTATTTCGGGACGTAAATAATAGTTATTAATTTTTGTCAGAATTACGTCCTGGATATATAGCCACAACAAGGAGCCATTTTTTTGGGTTATCAGAGTGACATACGGCTAGGAAACTCCAAGTCGTAAATTGATTTACGGCCAGGAATTTCAAATGTCGACCAACCCGTAAACCAGAGTTGCAAATTTATGTCAGCGTTACGGTTAGGAGTTCCAACCGCAAAAAAGATATACTGCCCGGAAACGTAGCCGTAATAGGGACTCATTTAATTTTTGAGTCTCCAGTGCAATATACGGCTAGGTACTTCCTTACCGAAACTGAGTTACGGTTTCTTTTCCTAACCGTTTTCACATAACGGCATGGACTTTCCAACCGATATTCTGTACAAGTTTATTTGACAAGAATTATATGCACTTTCGGCTAGGTTATGTGAAGGATCGACCTAGCCGAAAGTGCACAAAAATTAGTGAATCTTGATTGTTTCCTCAGTTTTCTTAGATTAGACAAATGGAAATAATAACATTCATTCATAAATGCAAAGTTTTAAGAATTCATCCATCCAAATCCATAACCAAACAAATAAAAAAGTAAATAGACAAAGTCTTAGATAATAAAAGATCCATGAAGTAATATAATAAAAAGAGAGTAAATAGTCATTCACTTTCACTTGATCCCTACCCCGATGTGCTTTGCAAAAACTCATCCAAATCTTCCTATGGCTCAGGTTTCACAACTTATTCTATAACTCTAGATTTTTTACCTCGACCGCTGCCACCTTGAATTGGAGTCTTTTTACCTCCACCACGTCCACCTCGAGCACTTGTTCCAGTACCTCTACCTTTTTCACCTCGATCACTTGTTCCACCTTTTGCACCTAGACCACCTCGAGCACTTGGTCCACCTTTTTCACCTCTAGCACCTCGACCGGCTTTTCCTTGCTTAGATTGAACTTGGTCACGGTGGGGAGTGTTCGAGTCATCGCTAGAAGAATGAGACCTAGCCCTTTTAGTTCTCCTTGGTCGTTTCGCTTCATCAGGATATAAACCTCCTTTCTCATGGATAATTATGCCTCTAACTCGATTCCGCATTAATCTTAGTTCAGCTACTGTTAACTCCTCACCCAAATTAATCATACGGGTGATGTCATTGGCCACCCAATTAACTCGTTCAACCTATTTTTTCATATCAAACACACATACTCTAATTATTCATAGATAATTAAAAAAAACAACATATACAAACATAATTAGTAGTGTACGTACCCCATCTTTTGCCAATCATCATTCATTGATGCCTTTGATTTTGAACTCTCTTTCTCTGCATTCTTGAAATTTTTCTGCGCCTTCGGATCCAAATTTTCCACATAAGGATGAGCCCACTCTCGATACCATTCCATGTAATTCGCATCCGCTTGGGAAGTCCCATGAGAAGCGTCGGGGAGTCTTCTACTCATTTGGTTTACTTCTTGGGAACGAGCATTCCAATGCTCGATCGACGGTGTATTTTCATAGTTCAATTTTACCTGTTTGTCCTTAAATTGGGAGGTGGCTACGCTCAGTCTAAAAGGAGATTCTTCAGGCACAATTTTCTGGACAATACCGATTTGGCGGAGCATTCTATGAGGATCTAAAATGACGAACCCTGTTGCATAAAACAAAGGTCCCGTATAGGTCGCGCCACATTAGAAAATACTCTATTACCAAATTCATATTCTCCATCCTCATCAAGTTTCAAATATGGATCAAAATCAACATCTTCAATTCTCAAAGCATCCAACTTTTTCCTCATCTCGACCATTTCCGTCTCTTTAGCCTTGTGTTGGGTCCCTCCAAAGGGGTATCTCCCTCCTGTAGGTTTTTCTATAACCCAATTTGTATTTCGAGTAGGCTCAAGCTTTTAAAATGGTTGTAAGTCCATCACTACGACAAAAATAAATAAATAATTATAAATAAGATATTACACACAAACAAACATATAAAAGTAAAATAAATAAACACTCATTATAAATAAGATATTACACACAAACAAAAAGATACCTAGATAAGAGCAACACATCCTGTAACTTGTGTTTTGTTCCATCTAAAAGCTTTGCAAATACAGTCCAACACATCAGCAAGGAGGGCGGTGACCCATGAGTACCTAGGTACCTCATTTGTTTCTGGATCGAGACTGAGAGTCTTCAACCACTGCAAATAACAAGCATTTACCTTCTTTCCTGAGAAATCGGGGAAAAGGACGGTACCAAGAGCATGCAACAAGTAAGCTATAACCGTATGTCTAGCTCTTTCTACGTCCATCACCACCAATCCACTCTTAGTCTTACTGTCAGAATCCCTAAGCTTTTCCTTCAGATGAACCAAATTAATCTTCCTTGACATATTAACTGCTTCACTTATTTCGCCCGGTGCACTAAATTTCCTTTTAGCTCTATGAGGTGCTCCATACCCTATCTCAAACTCTTCTTCCGCTTCATCTTTACCCCACCCAAGACAGTTCTTTGCCAAGGCACAAAGCTTATCAAAAGGCATAGAATTGTTGAAACCCTCAAACACAACCTTTTCATCTAAAGTTAGACCAGTGATTTGCTTTGCGTCATCCGGAGTGATAGTCATCTCGCCGAATTGGAGGTGAAAAGTCATAGTTTCGGGCCAAAATATTTTTATAAAACCACAAACTGTCACAACATCATATGTCTTCTGCAAAGCCTCGATTCCAGATCATAACCCCGAAGCTTTTACCAAAGCTATCACATCTGGATGCTCATTGTCTAACAGCCAAAACCTTGCTTGTTGGTGCTTTAGTTTAGGGACCGCTTTATCCGGGAACTACAAAAAAAAAAAAAAATGGTTTTAAAACCAATAATCCATAACAAAATGAATATAACATATATGTAATTTGATTTATTACCTTTGTGCCACAAACCCTAGCAGCCCATGAAGACGTGTAGCCAATCAAGACGGAATGATCTCTTGACTCACCCCAAGGTCTCCCATTCCTCTTGGGAGGTAAAGGATCCATAGCATCAATTACTTCTCTTGGCCTTGACTTAGGTTTATACTTCTTCTTTCCATCCTTCTTGTCCTCCTTGTCCTCCTCAACAACAAATTTACCTTTATCAATAGAAGCACCACTAGAAGTGTCAACTTCAGTTCCTCCGGTAACAACAAGTACACCTTAATTTTCACCACCACTAGAAGTGCCAACTTCAGTTCCTCCAATAACAGCAACTTCAGTTCCTCCAGCAACTCCAACTTAAGTTCCTCCAGTGACTCCAACTCCATCTCCACCACCTCCATCTCCATCAGTTACAACTCCACTTGTATTCCTTGCGTTTGCACCCAATGGTTTTGCATGATGAGGTTGCGGAGTCGGGTCACTACGAGGTGTTACTTCTTGTGATCTTTTCTTCTTTTCTTTTCCTCTGTTCCAAGACAAACAAGGCAAAAAACCAAAAGTAGATAAGAAAAACGTCTGGGAAAATTTGACAGAACCAAACCATGACAAATAAAACGTCTAGGAAAACTGGATAAACCAAGACGCAACAAAAATAACGGATGGGAATTTTAGTAATCGACCTATCCGTTATAGAAACGACTAGGAAACTCCAAGCCATAATGCCTAAACGGCTGGGAAACTAAAAAATCGATCCAGCGGAAATACAAATAACAGATAGGAAAACCTATATGTGTAAATACAGTTGGTTTGATATTCAGCACAGGACTATATACGTCTAGGAAATTCCAAGCCTTAATATATAAACGGCTGGGAAACAAAATATCATGGTCAGGAAACACAGTTACGGACAGAAAAACTGAGACATGAATATTACCGCTGAAAAAAATTCGAACACATAAGAATATACGGTAAGGAATAACCTAGCCGTATATAACTAGTTGCGGATAGGATTTCTCCATCTCGTACGCATCGACTATATTACGGCTGGAATTTCTATGATATCCCAACTGTAAAACCTACAAACGGCTGGGAGTTCTGGCATATCCCAATCCTGTAACATATAAGCAGTTGGGAATACAAGAACTCCCAACCATAAGACCTATTTACAGCTGGGAATACAAGAACTCCCAGCCGTAAGCAGTTTCAGAAATTATTTTTTCAGACCTAAAATTTTCAAAACCAACGGAATAATCAAAAAAACACTTAGATAAAGAGTGGGTTTTGAAATTCATACCTCATTGCTGTCATATCAGGACTCGCGGCGGCTGGTGCATCTCCTTCACTCACTTCTTCTTCATCTTCAGTTCCATCTTCATTTGATGAAGTTGGTTTCTCTGCTTCAGAAGGAGGTTGATTCGACGAATCTTGACCTAAATTTTCCTTAGGTTTCATGGTTTTATAGAATGAGTTTAATCCACGAAGAAATTTTTTGGAATCGACGATTAATCGTTTCAAACGAATGGAATGGAAGAAGAAGAGGAAGAAGAAAAGAAAAGAAAAAGAAGAAGAAGAAGAAAGAAGAGAGTGAGTGGAGAGATTTTTCATTTTTTTTTTCTTTTAATGATTTTCAGGTTTTTTTTTATTTAATGATTTTTCAGTTTTTTTTATTAGATTAATCAGTTAATGGAAGGGTAGAAGGGTAATAAGCTAAAATGATTGACGGTATTTTTGAACTTTTCCATATATCTGATCTCCCCCTATAACATTTTGGTTCCACTTAGTATTTTAAGCCCCAAAAATCTCTCTCTCCTACAACCCCAATAATAGGACTCGAAAAGAAACCCAAGTTTGGATTGATAAATAAACCTTGACTGACAGATAATAGATGCATTGGGAGCTGGCGTTTATTCCTGATTTTGTTTGTACGCAAATATCGATTACAGGCTTCATCTGATTTTTTTTGTTGGAGCAGGATGTATATCTCGTCGTTTTTTTTTTACCATTTTTCTTCAGAGTTTTATTAGGGTTTTTTAGAGCGAAGGTAAGGGATGAGTGATATGTTATGTTCTAGACGTGTAGGGATTAGTAATCTTCACCCTTGGTGTTTGGCGTGTATGCAAAATTGATGAATATATGGGAAGCTCTACATTCGGGGGCCAGGAGCTCTAGAATTCAAGCTTCTGGCCTAACTTTCATTCTGGAGCCCGTATTTCGACCTCAAATTATGAAAACGTGATCAAATAACCATTGATCCAAAAATTTATATGTCATTGCCCTTCATGAGCGCGACAATGATCTGTTTATCATTACAATATGATTAGTGTATTAAATCCTATTACATATGAGATAATGAGTATTTAGAGAGAAAATCAAATCATATGAGAAAACTCTCGAGTTTGAATTTTATAAGTGAGGAAAGAGGAAAAAGAAACATGCTTAGATTAAGAAAAGTGAGAAAAGAACCCATGTTTGGATCGATGAGAAAAGAAACCCAAGTTTGGATCGATAAATAAACCTTGACTGACAGATAATAGATGCACTAGGAGCTGGTGTTTATTCCTGATTTTGTTTGTACGCAAATAAGGATTACAGGTTTCATCTGATTTTGGTGTTGGAGTAGGATGTATATCTCATCGTTTTGTTTTTCTTACCATTTTTCTTCATAGTTTTAGTAGGGTTTCTCAGAGCGGAGGTAAGGGATGAGTGATAGGTTATGTTCTAGACGTGTAGGGATTAGTAATCTTCACCCTTGGTGTTCGGTGTGTATGCAAAATTGATGAATATGTGAGAAGCTCTCAATTCCTATTGGTCGGGGGCCAAAAGCTTTAGAATTCAAGCTTTTGCCCTAACTTTCATTCTGGAGCCAATATTTCTACCTCGAATTATATATACAATGTGGTGTTCTTAAAATAGAAAAATGGTCATCCAAACTTTGTTTAGACAAAAAAAAAATGTGATGGTCACTGTGATATATGTCATTGATTTCGATGATTAATGAATAATTTCATTTGAGCTTATAGTTAGTTGTTGGTCCAAGAACCTATGTCACTTACATATCAATGTCCAACCGTACTCTTCTTGTTTTCCCCATAAATATATTTTCATTACTCAGAGCTGTACCAAACTTTTAGAGGCCTTAGGCGAAGATCGAAAATGGGGATCCTAATTTTTTTTTTCCTGATCATTTAGAATATAAAAAAATACACACACAATAAATTTTGTAAATAGAAACGAATACATAAAAGTAGTCGATCTATTAAAAATTGACCATCCTGGCATCCTCAATGCAAATTTATGAATTATTGCATCGTAATCAATGTTGTTCACCATAACTGCCTCGATAAATAATATTGTTGGGTCATTTAATCCTTCTTGTGACGTTTCCGACCGAAGGTAAGACTTCTTCAGCTTTATCTTTGAAAAATTTCTATTCTGCAGAGGCAACTGTAACTGAATTTGTTAATAAAATTTCATATAAAATTTATGTATTTGGGTAGCAACCTTCCATATTAAGAAATCACTTTTTTGAACTTTCATCTCAGCATACAAGTCATGCCCATCAATATCAAAATTTATGCTTTAGGTAATATTGTTGAAGCTTGATACAAGTACTTTTCAAATGCTATCATCAAGAGAATACAACTTGTTTAGCCAGTGCGGTTTTTTCTTTTGTATAGTAAAAAGTTGGAAACTGATTGGGACCAAAGATAAAATGTTTTATTGTGCCAAATTATATAAAACTTAGCTCAATTAATAAGAAACTCTAAGATTCTATAGAAATTATTATACGGTATGGTAGTTTCATTTTTTTTTCTCCAATAAGAGCATATCCTATGGGTAGTCTCCATTTGGGGACTAACTCGCCCATATGAAGGACCCTCGCTCATATGAACGAGTGAAGCCACCATGGGCAAAAATGAAAGGGAACACTAGACGGGAAACTATCTCCCGTTTATAAAAAAATTTTGAAAATTTTATAATAAAATAACAATTGGAGGGAAAATTTAATTTAAAAAATTCTAAACTTAAACACTCATGGGGACAGCCCCCGTGAGATAGGAAAAACAAATATAGACGGGACCGTCCCACAAAAGAAAAAAAAAACTTAAGAAAACTACTTAGACGGGGACAGTCCCCGTCTAGTTCAAAAAGTTGCAATTTTTTTTGACGGGGGACTGTCCCCCGTCTAGTGTTACACTCACAACCACTCGTTCACCTGAACGAGTGTATGAACGTGTTTGAGGAAAAAATAGGGTAAAGACTACCCATAGTAGCCTCTAATCTGCTCAAATTGGTAGTGCACTCCTTCATTTGAAAGAGTGACGCTACCCATAGGATTTGCTCTAAGTGAAATACATACGAATTAGTATACAAAACCTATGGACAAAAAGAAAAATAAAAAAACATTTTTGGGGGCCCCTGTCATCCGGGGCCTTGGATGATTGCCTATGTTTCCTAACTATTAGGTACGGCCCTGCGTTCCTTCATCTAGTGGAAGATTCAAAAGACCTGATTATTTAATTTGCAACCACAATTCGGATAATTGACACGACGTATTAGATGATGTTCATTGTGTTGTTATTTATAGTTGGGCCATGAGTTTAACTTCAATATTCTTCTTATGTAACGGTGATTTGCTTGCTCTTCTGCATGTGTCCAATACTTCACAATTTTCTATCACATGTACATAGTTTTAAAATTCCTTTATTTTAGGTACTCATATCTTCCATATATCATTTTTGAAATTAAAATTAAATTAAAACAAAAAATCGAAATTTACTAAATAGACAACCAATAGGGTTGTTTTCTTATGTGCACACTTCTTAAAGGAGTGTGCACTCCAAAATACATATATAGTACATATGAATTTAATATTTAAAGCAATTTTAAAATCTAAAAAATCTAGAATTAGGATATTTGTGGAAGCTTTCCGGTTTAAATTATCTTCAAATATACAAATGCCTGATTCTTATTTTCGTTCATGGTTAGGTTTTGTGTTACCGAAGTCAAAATAATCATCCAATTTCCACACTGCTAAGAGCAAGGAGATTCGACAGAGACCTCCCCGTAAAGTGATCCACTGCAGCAACAACGGTGTAGCTTGTTGTCAGTTTGTACGTCTTCTGCTTAATCTTTTTTCTTTATTATTGCATATTTTATTCCTAAAACATGCATAAAACTTCCTCAAACATGCATAAAACAAAAAAGATGTGGAATAATATTCATCTAGACATACTTCTACTGATACTCTATAGATTACCTGTTAAATCTTTGATCAGATTCAGTTGTGTATCTAAGTTATGGTTTTACTTAATCAATAGTGATCCACAATTCAACAAATATCACATGGTTGTATCTCAAAAGAAGCCAATTCTCGTATTTTCATTCCACGATTATTACACGGCTAAGAGATTCTACTATGTGGAGAAAGAAGAACATTGTAATACTCACAATGCCAAGCTCGTTGCTTATCAAAATACCAATAGTAATAGAGGTCCCCACTATATGATTGGGAATGCTAATGGTTTAGCTTGTTATTGGAACTTTAAAAGTATTCAAGAAAGTTATGATGGTGAGCGGGTTTATTATTTTTCACTGGAGATCTGTAACCCTAGTAGGATGGAGAAGTTAATCATTGTCTCCCGCATTCAATTGAAGAATAGGGTGGGTGAATATATCCACAGATTTTTATTTGGCTACGACCTCTTGAAAAACGAATATAAGGTGATGTGTATCATGAAATATGAAGGCGATTATGATTATTACATCTTTACACTAGGTAGTACTAAACCATGGAGAAAGATCAAGAACCCATGGCTGAAACAATGTCCATTAGGATTTCAAACTCTTTCACCTAGAAACCTACCCAGCCTACTACCCATCTCCTGTAATGGACATCTCTTTTACGAGATGGAAAATGATAAAACACAGAAAGAAAATTATAAACGTATCGCTTTGATAGCATTCAATCTCCATGGTGAGAAGTTTCAAAATATAAATTTTCCTGGTGATGAGGAATTTGTTTCGAGTTATAATACCAATGAGTTTTCTCCGTTGGAGTACAAAGGATGTTTCTGTTATGCAAGTATGGATAAAATCGATCCTTATAATTGTAAGGGTGTACTGCATATATTGAACGACATAGTAAAACACATTTGGGTCAAGGAAACTATTATGTTTAGTCTTCCAAGAGAGTTAGACAATTCTCTTTCTCCTGCTAGTACTGATATTTTGACTTTTTGTAACCAAGTGATTCTGTATAAGAGGTCGGGCAGCGAACAACAAAAGGGTGATGTTATCCCGTTCTACAATTTGCACTCAAGAAAATTGGAAGAAGTTAAAGTTCCTAAAGAATGTTACGGAAACAATAATAAGTATCATATTTCTAGTCATGTAGAAAATTTTCTTTCTTTGAAGACTTTGGTTACGGTGACAGGCGAAGTAAACACAAGAGAAGTATTGAAGAGATATAAGCAGAACGGGTATCTTAAACAAGAATTTTTCGATGATATTCTCACAAGTAATCCAGAAGTTATATCTTTTTTAGACCCTTGTTAATCTTTTCAAAAGCGAATAACCAGTTTCACTTTTCATGTGTAATTTCAACATGAACGATCTTGCTGTTATGTTTATGGATTTATTTGATTTGATTGAAGAAACATTTTAAGGTTAGTTCTCTATGAAGACATTTGAAGTGTACTTGTTTTTTCGTTAGTTCTCTGTCATTGAATGTGTTGGAGCTAAACTTGTTGCTTATTGTGATTCTCTTTAATCACATATTCTCTTTGAATATATTGGAAGATCAAAGTTAGTTTATGACATAATCATCCATATAAAGCAAACTCCTGTTCTCTAGAGTTGTCAGTTGGATCCTTTTGAGTCGTCTATCGACAGTTCTCAAATTTTGAACAAATGGGAGCTGGCTGAAAGTTTGTATTTGTAACTGGTTTGGATCCTTAATCTTTAGCAATGTTCAAATATTAAATGTAGCATAATAGAGTTGAAATAGGTCCGCAAGATCTCTTCATTCTTTCTGGGGTTACCTATTTGAGCCAATTGATCTGCACCAAATGCTATGAATACAGTTTAGTACAACCTGCTCCAATAGACGTTAGTCGAAGAGATAATAATAGAAAAATGAACTGAGATGCTGTCGCTGATTCACATGCACTTAAATACCAATCTCAAGGTTTTTGGTTTTATCTTCGCCGTTGACAGACATAGTTGAACTCGTCTGGAGTAAGGAAATTATTAAGTTCAATCTTCCAAGAGAGTTAGACGATCATTTTCTTCCTACTAGTACCGGAATTATGAGCTTTTCTAACCAGGTGATTCTGTGTAGGAGGTTGTGCAGCAAACATCAATATAGTGATATTATCGAATTCTACAATGTGCATTCGAAAAATTTAAAGAAAGTTCGTAATGAATGTTATGGTAGAAATTTTGACTATTATTACATTACGAGTCATATAGAAAATTTTCTTTCTTTAAAGACTTTGGCTACAACGATGGGTGAAGGAAACACAAAAGAATTTCCGAGGGACTATAAGTAGTTGAAACACACTCCCAAAACCACACCAACCGCATCGATGTGCAGCCTGCGACACAGCACATACATCATTGGACTTAAGATGGGTCTCCTATAATTGTTTCCACACTCTATTCCCGTGATCTGATATTCCAATAATCTAGCAAATTAATTCACTACATTTATTCCTAATCTCTTTAATTGCTCCAAATTTTTGTGGTGCAGAATCGGTTCCTTATCTCTTCATATCTCATTCAACAACAAATGAGGGCCCCTGCCAGCAAGTAAATTTCTTTGTTCAACAGAAACATGTTGGCATTAACGTAAATGTTCTTCTTTCAATTCCATCAAAATTCCTAGAATTTGTTTTCCCAAAATTCATCGACCGAATGTTCATCATATTAAGACTGGACCCATGAATACAGAACCAGACTATTTTAGCACAGGGCTTGTCAAAAAGCCATATAGTTTGTGTTTTCTTTGAACTAATGTTTCACTTATGGGCAAAAGATGACGGTCGTGCATGCACTTACGTCTAACCTGTAGTTTTCCAAGCTTACAATACCTCTTTCGTTCTCGAAGCACCGAACAATTGAAATGATTTACTAGTAAACATGAATCTTTGCAATACATCAAAGATATCCCAGTTATAATGTATAAAGATCCGTGAACAATAATTAAAACAAATCATAGAGGCTAGGATTATGCACACGCTAACTATGACTGTTTCAAACATTGTACAATCCACATCAACATGACAATTAACCATCAGAAATCCCATTCATTTTTATTTTATTTTTGCTCAGTAATAAATGTTATTTATATTTCCCAATAGTTGATCGTGATGTAGATAAAAATTACTTGAGCAGGATGGGAGCAAAAAATTTTCCACAATCAGCGAAGAATTACAAGCTTGTTTGTTAACTAAGCTGATGGTGACGAAGAAGCTAGTTTAGCTCTAAGATCTTTTCTTAAAATCTTGCCAGAAGGAGATTTTGGTATAGCGTGGATGAAAAAGACTTTATGCAGTCTCTTGTAAAATACAACCTGAAGTGAATATTAACACGTTGTCAGCAAAATAAGAAATTCATATGAATATGTATGGGAGAGTTATTATTTTTCAAATTTTTTTCTAAGCTTACCTGTTTTGAAATGTATTCTTTTACAGCTACTTCAGTAAGCTCGAAACCATTTGATCGAACTATAAATGCCACCGGAATCTCTCCAGCTACGTCGTCTTTTTGACTGTAGGAAATGAGTAATTTGAGGTAATGAGTAATTTACTTATATATGGATTTAATCAGTTGTATGTGTACTTACGAAACTACGGCAGCGTCTGCAATTGATGGGTGGCTTAAGAGTAGTGCCTCGAGCTCCGCTGGTGGTACCTATATTAATCCGTCCAAATTGATAATTTATCCCATTTGTTCCATACATTAAGCTAATTCTGTAAAAGGAAAACTTAATTAAACTTTACTTGGAATCCTTTGAATTTGATTAGTTCTTTAACTCTATCGACAATGAAGATTTCGTCATCATCATCGACATAGCCTATATCTCCTGTGTGAAGCCAGCCCTCCACGTCGATTGTACTCGAAGTTGCATCCACGTCGTTTAAATATCCTATAATCAACAAGACAAGGTCAGATTAATACTGTAAGCAATATCAATATGAATTCTTTTGGGAATTACTAATCCAGTACAGAAAATGAAAAAGAATAGGACTTGCCTTTCATAATCTGAGGTCCACGGACACAAATTTCACCAGGTTGATTATGTCGAAGAGTTAAACCAGTTTCAGGATCAATAACTTTCAACTCTGCATTCCTTACAACCGTTCCACAAGAGCCAGATTTCGTCTGGAATGGTTGCTTTGCAAATACAAGTGACATTGCTAATACCGGCCCTGCCTCTGTCATTCCATAACCCTGTTTTATAACTTCAAAATAATTAATTAATCATAATTCGTGATGCTGAAAGACAAATCAGCTCAAATTTTGCCAAACTATGTACATGACTATTACCTGCATATATAACATGCAGGAAAAAATTGGTTTGTAAATTTTACCTGTCCAAAAATTGCTTGAGGAACTCTACTCTTAAGAGCATCTTGTAATTCCTTCCCAAGCGGTGCCGCCCCCGATAAAACTGCGCGAATGGAACTCAGATCGAAGTTCTCGACCAACGGATTCTTGGCCAAAGCAAGGACTAATGGTGGAACAACTGGAGTAACCGAAACTCGGTAACGTTGGATCAATTCCAGTAATGAAGTAATATCAAATTTCTCCATTAGAAGCACCGCTGCTCCAGCTCTAAGGGAACAGAGCAAAACAGAGTGCAAAGAATAAATATGAAACAACGGAAGAACACATAATACTACGTCATCTGATTTCAAATACAAATTTGGGTTCTCTCCATCAACTTGTTGAGCAACACTTGAGATCAAACTTTTATGTGTTAAGATTACGCCTTTCGGTAGTCCGGTTGTTCCCGATGAGTATGGTAGAACAACAGCGCTATCAGGTTCAATTGAAACCGATGGGATTTCTTTTTCGTCCGCATCTGAAATGACTGAAAAATGTATGCAGTTTTCTGGCGGATCATCGATTGTAACAACTATGAAATCTTCTCCAATTTTAGGGGCATTTTCTGCAGAATCTCGGAGTTTGTCTACGTATTGAGATTGAGTGATTATCAGTTTTGTTTTAGAAGAGTTGAATTGCTTGAAAATCTCTGCTTGAGTGTAAAATGGATTTGCGGTGGTTGACACCGCACCAAGCATTGACGCACCTAAAAACGAGAAAATGAATTCAGGACAGTTTTGGAGTAGAAGCATGATGACGTCACCTTTCTTTATACCAAGTTTAGATAATCCAACAGAAGTTTTCTGGCAGATGAGATGAGTTTCAGAATAACTGTAAATTCTTCCATTAGAGCCTGTGATCAGACAAGGCTTTTCAGAAAACTCTGAGATGTTTTCAAAACAATATGTGTGTAGTGGGATTTGATTGGAGATGGGAATGTCTGGGAGCTTCGATCGATAAACGAAGGTTTCCGTAGACGGATTTTCGATCAAGTTTGGAGTGGTGGTCATCTGCTGGGTTTCAGCAGAAGCAACTGAAATCATGTTTTGTTAAATTTCTTTCTTTTCTTGTCCGACAAATAGAATCAACTACCAGATACCGAAATACAAAAGAGAAACTAGAAATGGGAAAGAAACACAGAAACAAAATTTTGCTCAGAGAAAAAAACAAACGGGTAAAATCATAAAGATGTATTCAGTGACTCTGGCTAGCTTTTGGAGGAAAGAAAGAGAGTTTCTTGCAACTGAAAAACAAAGACAAAGGGAAACAGTTGGGGGTAATAAGTAAAAAAAGAATGGTGAGTGAGAGCATCAGACTGATAAGTAAAGAGACAGTGATTAATAGAAAGGGAGATGGAAACAGCTGGTAAGTAGAGTTAGACGGGGAGCAGCACGTAGACGTAGTGTTTAATAAATACTCCCCATAAAAACTATTGGAAAGCAAAAAAAGGGTTAGTTTGAGAAGTAGGTAGGAGGAGAGGTGTCTGAAGAAGCACGTACTGTACTCTACATTCACAGAAAACTAACCAGGAATATATATATAGAGAGAGAGATATATATATACCTTCCCTACCAATTTCATCAAGACACACACACCCACTCCCACTACCTAACTGATTGCCATTACTCTCTTTAACTCACTATATAACGTTGACTGCTTGGTAATTTCATGGATGTTAAGAAATGTTGGCCATGAGTTGCACATTGCAATTAATTAGGGACGACAACTGTAAGAGAGAAGAGAAATAATGCAGTTGGACAGGTAGCTGGATGTGGCTATTATTTAGCTAAATCGACAAGGTTTACGAAATTATTGTGGACCATTGAGCGATATAAGGATGGCCTTTTGTAGGGTTTGTAAGCAGTAGATTGGCCACAAAAGCCTAACTCAATACAAGTATAATAACGATATTACTATATGAACAGCTGATTGACAACTTAAAATAACAGCGAGGCATATGTGGCACCATGTGTAGGAAAGAGGCGATTTCTTTCTCTTTCCACGTCACATAAATCAATTTGAAAAAAAAATGCAGATTCTTATGTATTCGTTTTTCCTTCTTTTTCTCTGTCATCGTTACAGTTTGAACACCGATCACGTAACAGTTTGAACGCCAATCACCTAAACCTTACATAATTGGTTGTTACTGAACATTGAACACAATTTGAAATAAATCAAGTTTCACATCATGAACAAGCAAGCCATCCATCATATGTTGTTTTGCGGCAGCCAAAATCTTCCATTTCCGTCATTGGTTTGCTAGCAAGTTATTGTCACATTAGCATAGCGCAAGCAGCTGTTGCTCAGCTGTTCAAGTAGAACGATTGGTATAATAATAGTGCGTTTGGATACCAAAAGCAGAAATTCCAGAAGTAAAAGTCAGAAGCAAAAACATCTATTTCACAAAAAAATCAACCTTTTTGTTCTTAGAAATCATTCTATAATTTTCAATCTAAAACTAATTTCTGACCCTTTTAACTTTCAAAAATCAAAAAGCAACTTGGTAATATATATATCCAAACGCCAAGTATTGGTGCATGTGAATATAATAAGTATTGCATAGAAGCGGCCTAGTTATAATCACAAATGCCTAACTCAAAACAAAATTACTCGTCACTGCCAAGAATGCACCTAAGATATGAGTTCTTAGAAAAATAACTTCTGTAATGTAACATGTAATGTTTATTTCAAATTCAAGGGTCCTCTCTCTTGAACAATATAAGGCTTTATATTCCTAATTTGATAGGGGCCAAAGATATTAATTGGGGGCCTCCCACTAGAGGACAAAAAAGTTCATCCAAACCTAATTTGGGTCACCCCTTAGTATTTTTTTTCTAAATACCTAAACTACCCCTGAATGATTAGTATTAAAACTTAATAAAGTTAATTTAATTAGTGTGGTTAGATTATGTTATATTAAAATCATATTTTAGATTTTCTTTTTTTTTTTTTTTTTTTTGTGAGTTGAGAAGAAGTAGAGGAGGTTTTAGAGGAAAACTTGGGGTTTTTAGAAATGAGTAATTCAAGTAGGGGAAATGATGTTGGAGAAGGTTCAAGTAACAAAGATGATTGTTTTGATGGTAAGATTATCTTAAATTCTCACATGGATTGGATATATCTCACAACACGTAGAAAGAGTCGTCAATGTCGAGGGATGTATACCCCAACGACTCTATAAAGTCACAATGTATTGACTAACCGCAAAGATAAAAATCGTCAGTGGTACCCTGACGACTCTTAACTTTTCCAAAGGGAAAAATCACAAAGATAGTCTCTTAACTTTCACAAAGAGTCGTTATTTTGTCTATAGCAAGACGACTCAAAAATTTTTGGGACAGAGAGGTCGTTTGTTTTTCACACAGGGTCGTTGACCTTTAAAAAAGGGTCGTCCATAGAGGATCGTCATAGGTTTCTATATTATGTTAACGACTCTAATCTAGGGTAAAAAAATATGAAAACCAGAAATACGGTCGTTATCTTGATCATTATATACCCTAACGATTTTTTATGGTCTCTACATGCATATGAAAAATCGTTAGGGTTTAGGCTTGTCGAATTGACGATCTTTTTACTGTAACTGAAATTTTTCGGGTGAAGATTTTTTTTTTTCCTTCTTGAAGTCGTTAATGGAGGAGAAGAGAAGAGTCGAGAGGGTGAGAGGGGAGGGAGTGATCTTTTTTTTAGAACTAGAAATAAATTGGGGCTTAAGATTAAGGGTTAATAGGTTTTTAAGATTTATTTTTAATGAAGGGTAAAATAGTATTTTCACAATCGGTTTAATACGCCCCTGAAAAATTTTGAGTGCAAATAAAATGTCAAGGCCCCTAATTAATATCTTTGGCCCCCAATCAAACGAGGTTTATATTGTGCTCATGCAAATATTAATTGTATTTGTTAATAGACCCACATGCGTGCATGTTTTAATACGTTTACTACGTAGTATATAAAATAATTAATTCATTCAAAAATATTTATATCCTACACAAACGGATACGTAAGAAAATGCATGCATTAAAAATCGCGTCACTCCACAAGGACAAGGGTATGAATTTCAACTAACAGATTGCAGACCAAATTCGAGGTTTCAAAACATGCCGGGAGTGGATAGGAATTAAAGCCATCGAGTCCAGTTGGATGTGAAGGTGAAAGATGTTGTGGCGAAGAGGCACGGCAAATGCTTCGGCCAGAATGGCAGTTATGATCCCGAACAGCCAGCGGGATTGTGCTACCGGTTTCCCCAGTGATCCCTGATGAATATACCGGCTCCCGCAATTTCCTGTATGTCCCTTGCTACTCCGTCTGTAGTGTATTGAGTCTGGATCTGCCGGTATGGATTGGGATTGGGCCATAGCCCGGTGTAAGGATAATCTTATGGGCTTGGGTCTAGGTAACTTCAGTTACCCATCTGAAAATGACAATAGCCGTGATAGTACCCAGTGGCTGGCTGGCTGCTGCTCTTTCTTGATCCAGATTTGTTTTTGTAAATCGAGGAATCATTCACTTTTTAAAATCGTGGTTTTTATAAGAAATCAACTCTTGTTATAAAGTCAAGCTTTAATCTGACCCACGCGTACGGGAACATTGTGGACATCTTGAGGTGAGACAACTAACCGTTTTTGTACGACTAAGAATAAACTCGGTTTAGATTACACAAAATTGGTCAAAAAAAAACCAAAATCAATAATTTCTGGGTGAAAAAGACATTTAGGTTTTGATACTGTTTAAATAGCCAAAAATTAAAAAGATACTGTTTAAATGGACAAAAATTTAAAAATAGGCGAGGATGTAATCCGCTTTCATCCTGTCTATTTTCAAATATTTTTCTTATTTTTATTTTACACGGGATGCATCCAGTTTCATCCTTGCTATTTTTTAAGTTTAAGCCAGGATGAATCCAGTTTCATCCTTGCTATTTTTTTTTTGGCTATTTCACCCGTACTTTTTTTTACTTGTCCATTTGAACCGTGTTTTAAATTTTTTTGGACAAATGACCCATTTTCTGTTTAGATTAATCCTCGTACATGAAAAAGGTGGAACAAATAAATGCCTTACATGTGTAGTTTCATTGTTTGTAGTCGTTGTGAAACTTAATAAGAAGAATTATCCTTCTTGCTTTCACTCGATAGTTCTGTAATGCTACCGTGTATATGAATTAAATATAGTATACCTTCCGTTTTTGAGAAATAGATATTATCATTTTTTCACTTTGACCAATTTTTAGGTTCGAATAAAAAAGTGAAAGTATATTTTTTCCAAAATCAAATGGAGTATACTAAAAGCGTAATTTGTAATAACATAAAAATACGAAACATCTAGAGCAAAACCGTAAAAACACATTTTTTTTTTAGTTGACGAAATATATATTATGTCACGACAAAGTTTACATCAAAGGATTTATAGAAATCAATAAACCAGATTATATAAGGAGTTAATGATTTTACGTTATAACAAATTCGCTAAGTGCAAAGGATTTGGACACATATTTTGATGGCTCCAGTTGATTTTCGATAAATTAAATGCGTTAAGACTGCTAAATTTTATTCCTTTCGTAAGGTTTTAGTTTACGACGATTATCGATCTTTCTAGAACGTAAAACTGTAAGAAGATCACAAGAAGCATGAAGAATTTCGATAAGCTTATAATTGAGCATGAACTTATTGATTTTACTCTTAAGGGTACTGGATACATCTGATCAAATGGTCAAGCAAATGTTGTAATGTGCAGATTATAAAAGTTTTTTATTTCACCAACTTTAAGCGACATTTCCCAGTTATTTCCCAACTAAATAAAGCCAGATCTACCTAAAATCATATCCCTCTCCTTCTTGACATATCTGATCCATCTTGGGGAATCTGGTCCTTTTAGGTTTAAAATAATGTGGCTTTTGGAGAAAGAGTTCTTACTTTTATTAGAAGAATGGTGGCTTTCATTTTGTGTTTTGCAGGTACTCTTAGTATAGTTCTTTGGATAAAATAAAAGAACTAAAAGAGAAGTTGGAGATGAGTTGTGATTGCATCTGCAACATAAAGATGATTTTGTGAAGATTTCAAAAATTGAGGAAAAATGTCATGGAAAATCAAATAAAACACTAAATGGTTGCAAGAAGGAGATAAGAATACATATTTTTTCATCTGCAATGCTTCCGCAAGAAGAAGATACAACAGAATCAGACAACTTTACATTAGACATGAGTTGGTGTCAGACAAAACAAAATTGCACGAGCACATAGTGGATTATTACAAGACACTATTTACTGAAGAAGAGATCATCAGACCAAATTTAGACGGAATTTTGTTCAATAACATCACTTCTATGGAGTTTGAAATTCTGGATGCTGATATCACTGAAGAAGAAGTATTGCATGCAATAAGGTATTTAAGCGATGATAAGGATTCAGGTCCAGATGGATTCCCATTCATGTTCTTTCAAAAGTGTTGGTACTTCATCAAAGAAGATATCATGAGTATTGTTAATGATTATGCACCTAGGGTACAATCGATCCTAAACATTATTGTACTTTCATTAATCTTGTACCTAAGAAGGACCATATTGAGACTATAAAAGATTGCAGACCTATCTGTCTTCTGACTATACAAAATTATTGCAAAAGTTTTGGCATCAAGGCTTAAACTTGTTATGGATAAGTTCATTTCACCAGTTCAGTGTGCTTATATTGATGATATAAGGAGTGGCATAAGAGTTGTTGGACGACACTAACTTTTGTCGTCTTAACCAAGGACAGTCGTCTTAATGTGAGACGAGATAACGACTTTATTTGTAACGGTTATATTTTTCCTTATATAGTTCATACATTGTAACCAATATTTTTCTAACACGACCACAAACATTCTCAACCAACACCATGTTTTTTAAAAGCAAAGAAAACAAATATTATGGAAGAAAAAAAGTTTGTCCATTATGTTTCATGGATGACCATAGTCTGATGTAATGTCCTAGAATGTATTCAAAGTGTCGACAAATAGGTTGTTCATCTGACAGAATAATTATTCAATCATAACCTAAAAAGCTTAGGTATTTTCAATGTCAAGATCCAAACTGTCGCGAAGTTGTTATGAAAGAGCAAGAAGATGAAAAGATCGCAACATTGTGAAAAAAATTGAAACTTAAAGCACATTTGAAAAAGTACAACACGAACATGAAGTAGAGTTCAAAACACAGTTGGTTAGTGGATGCTCAAATCCTGGTTGTAAATATTTTATGCAGTTGCACACTTCTACAGAAGAAGACACATATGGAAAACACTTATGGAAATGTCCATCGTGTTTTAAGATATAGTGGACTGATTAAGTATATGAACTGATTCCGTCATCGTTATGTTGTCATTTGCTTGATTAATGAAAATGTCTTTGTATTTGTACCATCCGTGTACTAGCATAACTAATTTGAACATTTCTAATTTTAAATCAAAGTATATTAGATTAAATAAAATTACATTAGACTCAATTACTACTAAATAATAAAAACGATGTAAACAACATCCTAATTCATGGAGCAGCTGGTGGAGCATCTTGAAGGTAGAAGGAGAACATGTGAAGTTCTATAAGGATGTCGAAACAAGCTAAAAACTGAAAAAAGGTCTACCGTTAGTTTGTTGCCACATCGTTGCAGTTCTGTGGCTTACTTCAGCTTCAGTTTCACCATTAAATCTATTTTAGTTAATTTGCATTAACATATCAAGAAATTAGTTGACAACATGACTAATTGATTAAAAACGAGAAGACAATCCATGAGCATGGTTTCTCAGGTTCCCCGTTTCTGCAGGAACATTACAAAAACTTGTTGCCAAAAAGTTGTTTGAAATTTATTTTGTAACACTGTGGATTTTATCTTTTGTTTGGAAAACATAAGATGTGCAAATTGCTAAATCTTCTTCCGGAGTGAACTTTGTCCACGAACTCTAATTTTTTTTTTATTTCTTTTCGAAAGATTTTGTAATTAAGATTTTGAGATTGAAAGATGAAGATTGAAGTGAAATTATAAGGAGTTACAGGTGTGCAATTTGGAGAAAGTGTAGTTTTGGAGTTGATTTTTTATTTATTTATACGCAGTGTAGTTAGAGTCGCTGGATGAGAGTAGTCATTGCCAACTCAATCAAGGACACTCGTCTCAATATGTGACGAGGCTCATTTCAGAGGAGGCGGACCGGCCTATGTTGACGTTGCCGTCTCAGGTTGATACGTTCGGCTCATCCTGAGACACGATGGATAGACTCTTTTATTTGAAGGTTTGTCCATCCATTTTTAGTGTTTGCCAATCCCATTGCAAGTATATAATGGGAAAATATGTTAGTTTGTGAGTCCCATTAGAATTGCTCCAATTCAATTATTATTGACTGGTCAAGTTTGCTTCCAGACCTTGATGATGGGAAGCGTAATCATGTCAACAGGGAGGCAACTAGTTCCACTAACTTGCTAGCAAAAGAACCATGTAGTTAGAGCAACTTTTAGAGTTTTAGATTATCATGATTTTCTACTTTTTATGTAAGCCTTATTGCGGAAGATTATAGTGCTTAATTTACTAATCAAAATTATTCTTTCCTATTAAAAAAAGCACATACAGATAAATAAAAAGTAAAAGATTTGAACAATGGTATGAAACAATAATTTTAAGGGAATTGATCCAGGATTCAGTGACACGGTTATACACACAATATTTACAATTTCCCCAATGATTATTTTCAGAAAACATGTAACACAATGGATATGAAATTAACATTTTGATGATATATTCTTTTTACAAAGTAATACGTTTACACCAACAATTGGTGCACCCCTCATACTAATCCCAAATTTAATTTTTTCAAAAAAAAACAAAAATAATAGAAGAACACATTCATATTCGGTTTCCAAAACAATACTACACTACCCATTTTAAAATGATATTTAGGTATTTTTCTAACCATTAGGACATCCTGTTTGTACCATAAGTAAAAATACCACTTAATGGGCCAAATTGATACTTGAATCATCTTTTGGTCCTCATCCAAACCCGCTAACCAGTCAACCAAGGCAGCCCACCAGTCTGCACAGACCGGTCAATGGTCAAAGTCGGTCAACTATCAAAGTCAACGCATGGTCAAGGTCAATGGTCAAAGTCAACGGTCGGTCAACAGTCAAAGTCAACTGTCGGTCAACTATCGAAGTCAGTCGCCCCCCTAGCCAATTTTCAGTCTTGTAGCCAGCAATGCTGCTAACCAATTCCCAGCCAAAAACTCTTCCGCACTGCCAACTAGTCTCCAACCATGCTGCCAGCCAACCTCCAACCATGCTGCCAGCCAACCTCCATCCACACTGCCAGCAAGCATGCCTGTCAACCATCAAGCCAGTCCCTACCCATGCAGTCAGCTATTCCGCCAGCAAGTGTCCACCAATACTGCCAGCCATCATTTATGCAGAATTTATCATGGAAGCATAAATGTGCAGTTTCATGCAATTGAATTCCAAAGTGATTTCGGCCATGCGGATTGAATTCCAAAGAAGCCAGTTTCCAGCCATGCGAATTGAATTCCAGCAGTTTCATACATGCAATAATAATTTCAGCAGTTTCATGCGAAATTGAAGAGGGAGGCATAAATGAGCAGTTAATACCATTTGAGTTATATTGAAATTATACAATTGTATAAAGAGGAGGAGAAGAAATGAGAGAGAGGGGGTAGCCAATATGAGAAAACACATACACTGTAATTCTATAATAAATTATCACCCCCAAGGGGATTCGCCCGTGGACGTAGGGAACCTATGCCGAACCACGTTAAACCTATGTCTTTCATTTTGTTCTTCAAATCGACCCCTAACCCAAAATACTCACCAAAACTATCCATTCATCGTGTTTCTTCCCCGCCGACTAAGGGGATACGAGAAAAGGAATCGTGTTCTCCCGTTGAGAAAAGTTGTACCAAGGGGATACGAGAAGCAGTTTGAACGTCTTGAAAAATCACTGTTGCAACACATTTTGATCGTAATAATCGCAGTCCAGCTGATCGCAACTGCTGCAGACCATATAACCGCACATATTGCAGTCCAGTTGATCGCAACTGCTGTAATCAAGATTCACTGTTTCATATTTGCTGAAGCTATTACCTTCTGATACCGCTGAAAATCGCATCACTACAAAATCTGATGAAAGTGTTTTAGGGACGCCCGGTCCGCGGCAAAAGATGTAGTGAAACACCATCAAAAATGTTGTAGGATGTTCGATCCGCAACATGATAGGGTCAAAAGTTCGTTGCAATTTGCGCCAAAGATCTTTAAGATTGTTGTGAAACGAGGAAAAAAACCTCTTTTTTTTTAAAAAAAAAAAAAATCCGAAAATTTCCAGTTTGATGCCTTCAACGATTACTCCTACAGCCCCGATTAATCGAAACTCACTGCACCAATTGATCGAAATTACTGCGCAGTCCGTTGATCGCAAATCGCCGCAAATCCAGTTCATGATTCGAACTTTTTCGGAAACTATTACCTTCGGAAAGCACCCAATCTATACCACTACAAGGGTGTTAAAACTATTGTCAGGACGTTCGGTTCACGATGAAAGATGGCGTAAAAACATCATCAAAACTGTTGTTGGATATTGATATGCAACATGGCTAGTTCAGTTTTGATTTCAATCACTGCAGTCCACTGATCGCGCATTTCTTAATCGATTAATCACGATTCATTGCGTCCGCTTGGTCGCAATCGCCGCAAATTCGACTTCATAGTCAGAGGCCACCAAGGCTGACTCATTAGAAAGATCGCTAAGATTGTTGCCAGGATGTTCGATCCGCAGTATTTTCAAGTCCAAAGTTGGAAAAAAATGCTTCTCAAATAATGCATTATCCACCTGTTCGAGTTTGATGTATGACAAAATCGCTATTGTCATGATCGCACGGATGGTCGAGTTTCCTACATCTCTAAGCGCTTCAAAATCCTAGAGAAGACTTACGGAAAAGCATCTCAAAAAGTTCCAGAAAAGGCCGAAAACGGTGATGGAAAGTCCATGAGAAACGGCAACAGTCCTAGGAACCGTTGCTAAAATCCAGAAATTGTTGCAGAAAAGTTCGAGACAAATGGTAACAGTTAAATAAAACTGTTGCTGAAGGTTGAAACAGAAAACCGTTACAAGGAGGCTTGAAAGAAAAGACAACAGTTTCGAAAAACTGTCGCCAAATACACGGAGGAAAGATCATTGTTCAAATAAACCGTGGAGAAAAGTTTCTAATGAAAAAAAAAAAAAAAAAAAGGAGGCCGGCGACCAAAGCCGGCGGCTCAGATCTGTTCACCCGCTTCAGGGTTTCGTTCACCATCCTTTGTTTTCACTCACCCACGTCAAAGGTGTCCATCACCCACGTCAGAGTTCTTCGATGCTTCCAGTTACATCAAAGTTCGATGCGCAGCAAATGACCACCGTGGATTTTCTGAGGTACATCAAACTTCGATACTCCGCGATACATCAAAATTCCATTCTCAGCAACAGTTCGATGCAACGGTGGTTCATCAATCTTCGATGTGCTGGAGACACAGACCGTTGATGCTCCCTGGTACATCCATTTTCGATGCTCTGTAAAACATCAAAATCGAATTCAAAAAAAAAAAAAAAAAAAAATGCCGGCGGCAATACCCAGCAGCCATTACGCAGCGGCAAAGGCGAACGGCTACAAAGGCGGCGGCGAACGACAGCAACGGCAGACAAAGCCGGCGGCCACCAACGAGCGACATTCGACGAAAACTGGGCGAACAAATGGCGATTAGTCGGATATTGCGATTAATCGGCGATTAATTGGAGGGTCTGATTTGGTGCGGGGCGGTACAACTTAATTTCGTAACCCTGTTTCAATGCAACGCGCCGCAACTTAATCCCGTAGCCCTCGGATTATTCCGCCCCGTTTCTCTTGCCTTGCGGATATGTACACCCCACTAGGGCTTGGTCTAAAAATTTATTTCGTTGATATCTTCTTCGTCTCACGTCCGAATTGGATGATTTTTGGCTCGTTGATCGAATTTCAATATCCTATGACATGAAGGTAAAATTTTGCAATTGAAGAATAATATTTTTTGGGGACAATCACGTCATCAACATGTTTGGAGCAAGGCGCTGACCAACCAATTTTATTTCTTCGATAACTTCTTCTTCGTGAATCCAAACTGAGTGATTGTTGTCCCGATGAGATCGTATGTCAATTACCAAGGTCGTGAAGGCGACATTCCAATTTTCGAAATGTAAAATGACAGCACCAGAAACGGTCACATCTAATCACCACCGAAAATACTGCAGTCCAGTTGATCGAACTGCTGCAGTCCTTTTCCACATAACTATTACAGCCAGTTGATCGAACTATTGTAATCCGGTTTCACAGCAACAGCTAGCTGTTGGCCTGTTGATCGAACAACCGCAGTTCTCTTTAATTCCTACAGTCCAGTGGGTCGAAGTGCTGTAGTCCGATTTTCCCCAAAAACTGTTTCAATACAGTTTTCCTCACAACTAATTCAGTCCAGTTTTGTGCATAATCACAGTGCATACCGATCACAACAATAAATAAAGTTAAGTGGCAATCGCCTTCGATCTATCTTGGACTTAACTGGTGCATTCCAGTCCCATAGAAAAATCAATTACTAAGTCGAGACGAGACGCTCGGGCAACTAAACTAATCATCGTCGCTGGAAAAACACCGACATAGCCAGTGGGCATCCTAATCACTTCGTAAACGAAGTCGCAGTAACATTTTCAATAAGGTAAGTATACAATTTACATATTTTTGCTTCTTTTCATATAATCATGCATACTTTTGTTCAATGAGGCACCTATAATGTGGCGAGCATTTTCTCACGAGGAGATGCACACATTTCAATTCTGCGCGCATCTGGAATAGTGGGATTGGCCCCCGCGCGAATTCCAGATAGCAGACATCTTCAAAATTTCATGCGCGATCAAAATGTAGCGAGGCAGTACACCCTTGTGCGAGCATTGAGTAGCATGACAATCACTATCTTCTGGGGGCGAGTTTCATATCACTTCAACGTGATTGACTATCACTTGGGGGCAAGATATGTAACACCTCATGGTCTAAAATTACTCTTTTGAGGCAAGCTGTGTAACACTTCATACACTTGGGGGCGAGTTACATAGAACCTAATTGTAATGCTAAATTCAACTTCCGAAAATCGAAACTTCAGGTATCCCAAACTTCTTAATCCTCCAACGAGTTACAGGATTAAGAGGGGGCGAGCATACACCCTAATATTTTGTCGCAGATTATTACAATCAGTAATGTTAAACCGCTATAGTTATGTTATTATACTACAGCTCAAAAGCTACCGTCGCACTTCGCTTGACGAATCGACGCAGTCCGCTTTTGCTTACTTAATTATGTACTCGGCTTGACACAATCGATGTAGTCGACTGGACTTGACGACGAATCGATGTCGCTTAGTTTTATTTATAATCCTATACACTAGTGCTTATCGAATCTGCTTTTAGTCCAAATTTCTAAAGAAATCGCCGCAGCTGCGCCTTGCTTCGTTGTCATTGCTAATTCCTACCTAATCGCAGATGATGCAAGATAGCTTATGCTCACAACTCCGCAGTCTACACTGATCTGGAGCTACATCGCAAGGCGCTTTGCTCATCACACTCGCAAATTCAAATCACGATCGCACTGATACAATGGTCGATGCCGGGCATGGTCCAACTGATCGAGCCGCCGCAGCCCAAATTGCCGCAACTCCCCGCAATCCAACGACCGCAACGTGCTAGCTGCGCTTTGGTCGCTCGCTTCCATCAGCTCAATGTTCAGAACTCCGCAGCCCACTGATCGCACACTGCCGCGAACGGTCGGCGCCGCTATGTCCAATCGATCGAAGCTCCGCACGTCAAATTCTCGCTCGCAACTCCCGCAATCCGTATGATCGCAACGCCGCAGCGCGCTTTGGTCGCCGCCTCCCGAGCAGCCCAACACTGATCGATCTGGCCGCAATGCTCGACGCCGTCGCATGCACTACTGATCGAGCCGCCAGCAATCCAAATTGCTCGCAACTCCGCAAACTCAGCCTGATCGCAGACTGGCCGCAAGACAGATTTGCTCGTCTGCCTCGCGGCAGTCCAGCCTTATCGCAGCTCGCCAATGCTCGATGTCGCGTGCAGCCCAGTTTGATCTAAGTCCGCCAGAACTCACTGTTTCGCAACTCCCGCGAATCAATGATCGACAGCTAGCCGCAGGCAGCTTGGTCGCTGGTCCGCGCAGCTCACCGATCGCGAAGAACCGCAATGCTTGATGTCGCAGCGAACCAACTGATCGGGTTACTGCAACCTGAACCGCTCGCGAACTCCCGCAGCATCTGACCGATCGCAATGCATCGCAGCGCGCTTGGTCGCCTCTCCCGCAATCCAAATGATCGTACTGGCCGCAACGCCTATGCCGCCGTGTATCACCATCGAAGTCTGCCGCAGCCCACTGTCAACTAACTTTTGCAAGCCCACCCGATCACAACACCGAAGCCACAGTTTGCTCGGCTGCTCATGCAAACTCGCCGATCGGGTACCGCCGCAATGCTCGATGTCAGCTGAGTCCACTGATCGGGTTGCCGTAGCCCAAATGGCGTTCGTAGCCTCGCATTCCATCCGACCACAACACAAGTAGCTGCTTGCCTTTGCTCATCGTCCGCATTCCACTGATCGAAGTAACAGTAGCTTAGCTATGTTCGCAACTCCCAAATTCACCCGATCGTAGCCGCCGGAGTACGCTTTTACTCGCTTCGCAAGAGTGCCACCTGATTGAAGTTGTTGCAAACCATTTTTGCTCAATACTTTACTACCTAGTTTTGCTCATTACCGTAGAAGATGTTTTTGTGGCCATCGCAGCTCAAGTCCTACGCAACTACCACAGCGCCAGCTTTACATCAACAGCTATCGCTCACTCACTACACCACCCACTCAAGCATCACGCCTCGTTGCTGCATCAGCTTCTCCAGCCTTGGCCCCGATTTTGCATACATAATGGTTCATGCTCAACCTGTTTCCCGCCAATCTCCCAAATACAATAGCCTCACTTGGGGGCGTCTTGATTGTGATTTCCGCAAACAACAAGGGATGTTCGCCAATCACCTCAACATCGATAATCCACACGTGGGGGCGATTTTTTCTTAACCCCCAACAAGTTGGAGGTTAAGAGGGGGCGATGTTTGTACCATAAGTAAAAATACCACTTAATGGGCCAAATTGATACTTGAATCATCTTTTGGTCCTCATCCATACCCGCTAACTAGTCAACCAAGGAAGCCCAAAGAATCCGCATTGCATCGGCCAATGGTCAAAGTTGGTCAACTATCAAAGTCAACGTCCTGGCCAAGGTCAATGGTCAAAGTCAACGGTCGGTCAACAATCAAAGTTAACCGTCACCAACTATCGGCCGGGCCGCACCCTAGCCAATTTTCGCCCTTGTATCTAAGAATGCCGCTAACCACCTCTAAACCAAAACTCTTCCGCACTGCCAACCAGTCTCCAACCATGCTGCCAGCCAACCTCCAACCATGCTGCCAGCCAACCTCCATCCACACTGCCAGCCAGCATGCCCGTCAACCATCAAGCCAGTCCCTACCCATGCAAAGCCAATCGTGCTCCGCCAAAGAAGTGTCCACCAATACCGCGCCATCATTTATGCGTAATTTATCATGGAAGTATAAATGTGCGCTTCATGCGCAATTGAATTCCAAATAGCCGCCATGCGAATTGAATTCCAAAGTAGCTTCAAATATGCATGAATTCCACAAGCTTCATACATGCAATAATAATTTCAAAGCTTCATGCGGAATTGAAGAGGGAGGCATAAATGAGCAGTTAATACCATTTAAGTTATATTGAAATTATACAATTGTATAAAGAGGAGGAGCAAAAATGAGAGAGAGGGGGTAGCCAATAGGAGAAAAAACATACATTGTAATTCTACAAATCAATAAAATATCACCCCCAAGGGGATTCGCCCGTGGACGTAGGAAACCTATGCCGAACCACGTTAAACCTCTGTCTTTCATTTTGTTCTTCAAATCGACCCCTAACCCAAAATACTCACCAAAACTATCCATTCATCGTGTTTCGTGCCCAAAAGTAATTTTGTGTACAAACGCACCCCATAACCACATTTATAGGATGGGAATAAAAATGTGGTCGTCCTTAAAAATGACAGGTTTTTCTAAGATTTTTTTTTTTTTTGTAAGTGTCCTTTTTAACAATTTTATTTATGCTCTCTTTGGGGAATCTTTTAGGTAATTGAGACGTGCACACAACCATACAAATTCATCAATAGAATAAACTAAGTCAATTGAATTTTTATTTGATAAAATCAAGCGGAAATCGTCTCTAGTTTTTGGCTTCTTTGGTGTGTTGGTGGTTCTCCGACTCGGGTAACTACTGCTTATCGAAAATCCTAGTTGGTCTTGTATACCGAGATTCTGTATAACCATCTGAAGTCTACATAGATAAAGTGAAGGAAACTCCGAGCAGATCTATAAGCCTCCACCGCAACCAGCACATCAAATCCATAAACGAGAAGCACTTGCCGGCTCGCGGCGCAGCTTGTCGTCGGTTTGTCTGTGATCATTTTTATTTGTGTTTGCTCAAACGAAGAGAGACATCTTATAGTAAGTAAAGTACAAAGATCATGAGTGATAAGGTTGAGTTTAGTCTTTCTAATGATATTCCTCAAGACATACTTCTACAGATACTCTATAAATTACCTGTTAAATCTTTGATCAGATTGAGTTGCGTATCTAAGTTGTGGTTTTTCTTAATCGATAATCATCAACAACAATTCCACAAACTTCACATGGTTGAATCTCAAAAGAAGCCAATACTCTTATTTACTTTCCAAGATATTTCCAAGCAGAAGAGATTCTACTATGTACAGAAAGAAGAACACGGTAATACTCACAATACCAATCTCTTTACTTACCAAAAATACAATAGTTACAGGGGTCTTGAGTATATGATTGGGTATTCTAATGGTTTAGCTTGTTATTGGAACTTCGGTGTGCATCGGGAATCTTATAATGGTGAATGGGTCTATTTCTCACTTGAAATTTGTAATCCTAGTAGGATTGAGAAGCTAATTATTGTCTCCCGTTTGAAGATTAGGGTTGGTGAACATATTTGCTGCTTTTGATTTGGGTATAACCCCTTGAGCAACGAATATAAGGTCATGTGTATCATGAAATATGATGAATATGAATATTACATATTTACACTCGGCAGTAGTAAACCATGGAGAAAGATTAGTAACCCATGGCCGAAACATCGTCCAATGAGTAGTTTTCCATCTAATGTTAGGCGAAGGATACCAGCAATCTCTTGTAACGGTACCCTCTTTTATGAGACTGAAAAAACTGAAGCAGAAAACAAGACTTACAGACGTTTCACTTCAGCAGCAGAAAAAGAAAATTATAGACGTTTGGCTTTGGTATCATTCGATCTCCAAGGTGAGAAGTTTCAAATAATTGAACTTCCGGGTGATGATGAATTTGTTTTAAATTATAATAAGGGTGCTTTTTCTCCAGTGGAGTACAAAGGATGTTTCAGTTATTCAAGAATTGCTATGGAGGAATATGATCCTTATAGCGGCAAGGTTGTACTACATATATTGAAAGACGCAGTTAAACCTGTTTGGCTTAAGGAAACTATTAAGTTCGTTCTTCCAAGAAATCGGTTAGGAAATCCTCCTCTTCCTGATAGTGTAGTTCTTGTGATTTTTTCTAACCAAGTGGTTCTGTTTTGGAGCAATGTGGGGTTCTACAATGTGCATTCGAAAAACCTAAAGAAAGTTGAACTTCCCAAAGAATGTTTTGCGAATTATCATGAGAATTACATTTCTAGTTACGTTGAAAACTTTCTTTCATTAAAAGCTTGGGCAACGGTGACGGGCGAAGAAAACACAACAGATGTATTGAAGGAATATAAGAAGAATTCCTATCTTAGACGAGAAGCTTTTAACAATATACCAACAAGTAATCCAGCAGTTATTTCTTTTATAGATGATGACCCTTTAAAATACTCTTAGAAACAAAGAACGGGTCTTAGTTTTTATGTTTGATTCAAGATGGATGAGGATGATTTTGCTGTTTGAGTTTGTATTATTTTATTTGTTTCGTTAGTTCTCAATTTATTAGATAAGGAGTATTACATTAATTAGTCGGAAGCCGAACAAGCTAAGCTCCAACAACATACTACTACATTAATTGAACACGTTGCTGTGCTAGCCTACCAGCGAGCCTAAGGTTGCTAGTTCTCAATGAAATATGTATGATGAAGACTTTCTTTAGGTCCTCTGAATAGCAAGTATTGCCCTTCACCAGATCACCCTTTAATTTCCAGACTCTTCGGATTAATCTTCGGATTAAGCTACTTCTACAAAGTGAATATCATTATACTTTTGTTTTTTTGGATTATATTTCTATATGTAGTAGTATGAATATGTTCTAGTCTCTATTGTTCTCGAAAGTCAGAGTACTGGCAATTAATGGGTGATCTTGTGTCTGTAGCTTGCTCTGTTTGGATGATACCTCAGCATAATATTATACTTATGGAATGAATTCAGTAGGCTGTGCAGTATGGGGGTAGGCAGCGCTGTTGAGTGCAAACACTTGACAATAGTTTTGTGACCTACAGACATGCAATATGGGGTCTTAGCAGCCATCGACTGAATACCAAACACTAATTAATATACACGTAATCTTACAGCAGTTATCTATAGAAGAGGGTGAAGAAGCTACGCACATACACTAACACTGTAATTTATGGATGTAGTATAACTGCAGCTATAAGAACAGATTGTAAACATAAACAAACAAACAAAGAACAGTAAATGTTATCTATGAGTGATTATAAACAAAATATAAGCAAACCAAAATTTATAAGTTGAAATATTAGTTGGCATAATTCATAGAACATATTCTTAATTATGAGCAATTCTGGAAAAACAAGGGTTACCATAGAATCCCATAATAAAGAAACCTAAAACTTAACAGAGAAAAAAAAGCATAGTAAAAGATTAAAAAAAAAAAAAAAGAGACTAGGCGCCGTCATACTGATTCTTGCCTCAAAGTCTATAAAAAAGAGTAAACCAGGAAATAGGAAATAGATTGTTACTCCACGAACTAACTAACCCATCTTAATTCTTGCGGCCCAGATTTGGATTATATTTCATTCCCGAGAAATCCATATTTTTCATTCCTGAGAAATCCATATTTGGATTTTGAGACTGAAACATCTTCAACATCTCTTGCTGCTTCGTCTCCTCGCTTGTTGGTAGACCCATCTGCTTCTGACGCTGATCAAACATCATCTTCTCGACAACTGACCGAGTTTCAGGATCCAGGTCAGAGAGCTTGCTGGTTTCAGGTTCAGCTTTTTGAGTATCAATCTCAGGATCACCTTGCACAAGATATTTCCACCAGTCTTTTGAATTCTGCTTAGTCAAAAGAATAGATATTACCTTGTTATCCTCTATGCTCCAGAAACAATCATCGACCTTGACAGATTGGCAGAAATCAGCATCTATAATACAAGGCTGTCCTTTCAATCCAACCTTGATATGGTTCTTTTTGATTTCACAAATAACAGACTTTGATTTAGTTCCTGCGGGCACAGGAATACTAATAGTGACCTCTGGTAGAGATTGTCCCCAAGAATAGGTTTCCATATCTAAACCATTGCCCTTATTTGGAACTCTCTTGCCGGATTGTTCTTTCTCGGGCTTATCATCAGAAGAAGCTGATTCTTCTTTCTTAGGCATGGATTCTTCTTTCTCAGGCTTATCATCAGAAGAAGCTGAGGGTTTGCTATTCTGCACGATCTCTTCTTGATGATCAATGCTCTTTTCGTCTTCTTGAAAATCAGAGATAACTGCCATTGGTAAGATTGAACAAGAAATTACTTGTTTTCTCGAAGAAAGGGTTGCAAAGAAATTGAGAGATATGGGATGGTACTGGTTCCACAAGCTGAAGTGGGCTTTTTATACACTTTGAGTTTTGAAGTCAGAGCCGGAAAAGGAAAGGAGATCACGGTGGGTATTGTATTTTATTTTTAGATGACTTCTTAATATGGGTTATATACGAATCCCTAAAGGAGACCTGCGATTTTTGTAGCTGCAGACCTGCGATTATATACGATTTTTGTAGCTGCAGACCTGCGATTTTTGTAGCTGCAGACCTGCGGTACAAAGGTCTACGGATTTCACTAACACTAACGTTTGGGCTAATTGAGCAGGTGAGAACTTGATGGACCTGTGAAGATGGGCCAGTAACTAGGAGTCTTACAAAGAAAGACTCAGAGTAGCTGGTCGAGTTTAGAGGTTCCTTTGGAATTTGCACATTCGGTAAATATATGAGTCCATCAAGGGAATGCAGGTTGCGACATAGTCTTCACAACCAGGTTATATCAAAAAAGTTTTACGGTAGTTAGGAATTAGGATGGGAAATGTAGTTCATATCCCCCGATTGTGGGTTCTTCCATTTCTCTCCGGATTTTTTTCTCTTTTTATTTATTTATTTATTTTTGTTATAAACCATAGTTTATTTATTAAGATGCACCTTGTCTAACATTAGGGTTTTTTCTCTCTATATAAATAGAGCCCTAATCTATTGTAATCTACACACATTAATAGTAAATCTCTTTCTCTCCTTCTCCCTATTTTCGGTCTCCTTTTACTAGACGTTATCATGCACGTTGCTCTATCAATGGAAGCGGAGAAGAAGACCAATTATATCCATATTTAATCTTTTCTTTTGGGTTGATTTATTTTATTATTTTTATCTAATTTATTGAAAAGATTTTTAATATTGTTTATGTTCTGTAATATAGGTTTGTGCGAACTATAAACTATTACAGAAATTTTGATCTCCATAAGGCGATAACAAAGTGACCTAAGTGGTTGTGTACGAAATTATCTAACTTCGGAGTTTGGAGTTGTATCCATGAGCAATAAGAGATCCATGGATTTAATCGGTTTGTTATAAACCTCCAGCAAACATTAAATTTTTTTATCTATGTTGTTTTCTTTTAGCTCCAAGCATTCAGTGTTGTTAGTTAATTGTATTGTATACATTGATGATGCTTTCCCTGTTATACCGCATCTACACAATGGTCATGGGTATTATTGGTCATGGGTATTATTTAATTGGTTACTTACCAATCACAACCGGCAGTTTTCTTTCTCCCACTCCGTCTATCTCATATCTCAGAAAGACGTGGGTTGTTACCATAAATAATGATCGGCATATTTGTTTATTTTTGTCTTATTGCCAATATGATGCGAGCATTGTGGATTATTTTCCTATAATGGAATTTTGTATTTTCCTCGCACCAAGTACCAAAATATGGTTACTCCCAAAGTTTTGGGGTGCACATAAAATCCATTAGTTAATCCTATAAAGACATGGTCTATATTTATTGGAAATGGATGATCAATTTTTCAAAATAAAATTGATTTTTCTTTCTTCTCTAATTTTTTTTATCATAGAGAATAATGAAAAAAAAAATCCATTTAAAGATGGTTTACAATTTCTATTCCTTCAATGAAACTGTGATAACCAAAAATTGGCGTTACCAGCTACTTTTATGGTAATCAATCACGTGCATAGTTGAAAAACCTCCGGCCAATTAATATTGGTATCTTTGTCCATTGGACAATGATCATGTGATTTTATTTGGTTTCTGTATAAAGAAACCATTCTTTTACCACACAGTGGATTTTCCATGGCAAAAGACATTTTTTTTCCAGTCGTCGATACGATTTTAGCATATCCTTTTGCTAATCAGTACTAGGTTTCTCCATGAATTCTCTATAATGAGAAGCAAAATTGGCATTCTAAGAAATTTTAGCCAATATATTCTTTTTCTCGTAGTTGACGATAATCGTTTAAACAAACCTTTACCAAATCATGGTTTTATTTTTCTACTAATAAACTATTGGTTTCCATTTCTTACGGGAAACCACGAATTCCTAAACAGGGAAAATGATCTCTTTATTTTCTTAAAAAGAATCATATAAGCACACTGATTTGGTTTTTCCCTATCGATCCTAAAGGGATATATAAAATATCGTCATTATGATATTAACAATTGCAAACACCAAGAGGGATTGCTGCATTCTTGAGGGATAGTTTGTATTATTTTTATTTTATTTTTTTTCCCTCATGGTAAATCTCCAAAATTTAAAATAGTTCCCATTGCAGTTGGAATTTGACACTAAAGATCAAAGGGTGCGCACCCGGCTTGTTAGCCTATCTCATTAGTCTTTGTAATGACTATATTGATTTTAAAATTAATTTATTTTGATGAAATAAAGTGTCCATAATTTGATTCTTAGGTGAGTGGAATCATCGGCCTTGTAGGTCATAGGAGATTTGGTTGCAAATTTTATGCACTTTTTGATATAACCAATAAATCCATGTTTCAGTTAAATTTGTATAAGAAGACTAAAAATATACTTTTATTAAAGGACTTAAACTTTTCTTCTTGGCTTTTAAAGTCATCATCTACGGTCCAACGGGTATTGTTAAAATCCAGAAATTATTATTAGCATATATGTCCTCGATTTAATCGGATAATACTCGACGAACTTGTTTCGTGTATGAGATTATAATATTTCCGTCGTAATCGGGGGGAGATTATACACTACGACAAGTTGGTGTGATCCATTAACTTAAAAAGTTATATTTCTCTCCCATCACGATCAAACCAAAAAAAGCTGTCATCTCAAATCCGCGCGAAAATATTTCATTTTGCTTTTATTAAGCTTTTTCCTCTTGAAGAGGATAATCCACTCACATTTAGAAAGTATGTAGCTTTTGAGTACATGCTACTGATAATTCTCCAATAGAGTATACCAAAACAAGATCCGCGTTAATATCTCTTCATTCCGTTAAGGGCGCTGGTACGAGTATTTCTGTGAGTTTTTTCAAGATATACATAAACTTGAGAATTTTGTGGGATCATATGATAAGCTAATTATTGTCGGATATTCATTTATAGTAGCTACTGAAACAATAAAAGATGGTGGTGTTTAACCCCTCTGCAGAGAAATATCGACATATGTGATTGGTTGGCATATAATCCAAGTGAGGTTGGATTAATTTCTCGACCGATGCAATTTCTGGATCCAAACTTAACACCTTAAACATGCCAAGTCTATTATTAATTACAGGTTGGTGTAGTCATATTGCATCTTTATACGAGAAATTTCTTTGTTGTAAAAACGGTTTTGAGGGTTCTATTTTTTGCTCAGACCCCAGGATTGATTCAATAAATTTTTGTTCTCCATGTATGATGCTTTTGGCGTGGTAGTCCTTTAAGGACTCGTATTTCATTTACACAAGAAATGTGGTTGAGAACATATTCAAATTTATTATCCTTGTAGGATTCAAAATATAATATAGCAGCCACCTGACTCGATTATGTCAGGTTGAACAATCCTCTATGTGTTTTTAGAATTTGGTATAAAACCAAGAATCCGGATTAATTAGTTGATGCTATCAACTTTATAGGTCTCTTCAGGAGTCCTTAAAAACTAGGAAATCCACGCGTTAGCAACATAAATTCTATTTTTTTTTCTTCTCTTTCTTAAATCTGCAGTTAGAATTATGCTAGCTTAAACTCTTCTTTAAGATAGACTAGAGTTATTATTTTGTTGCTTATTTTTTTTTTTTGAAAAACTCATGTAGTTGAGTTAGCATCCATAAATATGTCAAAAGTTGTATTATTTTCCCTTGTCTTCAGGTTTTGTCCCATGTGGTTTTCCTGACAAGGTTTTAACGAGGCAACATCTCTGAAATTTTAAATTATTATTTTTAATGTTGATATTTGTGCTCTTTTTTCTTGGTCCATATTTTTTCCCATTGGGTTTTAATGGCAAGGTTTTAGTGAGACAAATTATTCAACATGGTGGTCATCCAAGGGGGGGTTATATCAAATTTTGGTTATTTGGTGGATTCCCACCATTAACTAGGTCATTTTGTTAAGCCGAGTTAACATAAGAACCCCTTAGGAATTTGGATGTCATTCTGATCTACATAAGGCATGACCACAAATTCAATTTTATTCACTTCTGGTAATGTATCCACATCTTGGCCCTTTATTGAAGAGACTACATCAATTATTTCTGCAAATCATCCGCGAGAATCTAGCAATTCAAGACACAAGCATGGAGACTCGAGAAAACTACTACTAGAGGACTAACACAAAATAAGACTTCATCAAGTAACAATTTTCCTTAGAAATAAGATTCTTCTGCATTCAAGAAATCCGTTCATCAAATTGGGAAGTCACGACTCACAGATTTGCAAGCCAAGATTTAACTGAAGTACTCATCAGGGGGAGCGCCATCATCAAATTAAGGTGCATTTACTGGACTTATCGCGTTGTACTCTTTTCCCTTCATCAAGGTTTTATCCCACTGAGTTTTCCTTGTCAAGGTTTTAATGAGGCAATATTTGCGTGTCCAACACTGTTTCGAGTCTTTTTTTTATGCCTATGCAATTTCAGGTTTCTCTCTTTTGAGTTTTCCTGGTATGTTTGTAATTAGCATAGACACGGTGTCATCAAGGGGAGTGTTAGAAACCATAGTTTATTTATTAAGATGCCCCAGTGTCTAACATTAGGGTTTCTTCTCTCTATATAAATAGAGCCCTAATCTATTGTATTCTACACACATTAATAGAAAATCTCTTTCTCTCCTTCTTCTTATTTTCGGTCTCCTTCTCCTTTTACAAGAATTTTGAATTTCCATTTAAAGTCTACATAAATAATTACTAGAAAATAATTGTAATTTTCTCAAACTATTTTGATTAAAAAGCGTTACTAAACATGCCGCCAAAAAAAATCACTTTTTCTTTAATTGGCAGTTCAATTCACAAAATAACCATCATATTGCCCATCTGCTATGCGCATCGTGATTCGTTAGTGCCCTGCCTCCAATTAAACAGTAATTTAATTCAGAATTAGAGACAAAACCAAAGAGCCTAAGATAAGCTTAAATATGTAGAAGACCGAGTACAGCTCAATTATGCTGTTCTTTGCTGGAGAATCTTTTAGGTAACTAAGACGTGCATACAACAATAATGCAAATTCATTAACAAAATTAAATTAACCAAATCAATTTAATATTTTATGTATACATTTACCCAAATAATAATGCACACACAAAACCATCTAATATGCATCTTGACGAAACAAACCACTCGCTCTATCAATCAAATCATTAGGAGCTAATCAAGGGAAAAAGTTCTTCTTCATCTCTGTTTTTCGGCTTCTTCTTTGCTGTGTTGGTAGTTGGCCAGTTCGTGTAAGTTCTTTGTTTCTGGATTTTTTCTTCAAATGAACATGAGCAATGAGGTTGAGCTGAGTGTTTCTAAAGATATTCCTCAAGATATAATTCTACGGATACTCTACAAATTACCTGTCAAGTCATTGATCAGATTCAGCTGTGTATCTAAGTTATGGTTTAACTTGATCAACAATCATCAACAACAATTCAACAAATTTCACATTGTTGAATCTCAAAAGAAACCAATTCTCATATTTGATTTCCAACAAAGATTATATCGTTCGAGATACTACTTTGTAGAGAAAGAAGAAGATGGTAATACTCACAATACCAAGCTCGTTCTCTACCAAAAAAGCATACGCTATTCGGGTCTCAAACATATTGTTGGGTATTCTAATGGTTTAGCTTGTTATCAGAACTATCTTGATGGTGTGAGTTGGGAACTTTATGATGGTCTGCGTGCGGATTCTTATGATGGTGAATGGGTTTATTTCTCGCTTGAATTTTGTAACCCCAGTACGGTTGAAAAGCTAGTCATTGTCTCAGTTATTCATTTGAGCAGATGTGGCGAACGCATCCACGGATTTCGAATTGGATACAACCTCTTGAGCAACGAATACAAGGTAATGTGTATCACAAAATATAAGGATGAATATGAATATTACATTTTTACACTAGGTAGTACCACACCATGGAGAAAGATAAATAATCCATGGCCGGAACATCGTCCTATGAATTGTTTTCATTTTAATAGAAGAATAAGAATACCACCAATTTCTTGTAATGAATATCTCTTTTATGAGACGGTAAATGATGAAGCAGAGAAAGAAGGATATAAACGTTTCACTTTGGTATCATTCCATCTCCAAAGTGAGAAGTTTCAAATTATTAAGCTCCCGGATGATGATGAATTTGTTTTGAATTATAATAATGGCAACTTTTTTCCATCGGTGTACAAAGGATGTTTATGTTATGCAAGAATGAAGAAATCTCTTTCTTACAGCGGCAAGGTTGTACTACATATATTGAAAGACACGGTTAATCATGTTTGGGATAAGGAAATCATTAATTTCGTTCTTCCAAGAGAGTTAGACAATGTTACATCGAAAAGAAAAACAAAGTTATACAAACGTGCTGCTTTATCCAGTGCTGCAATTGTAATTTTTTCTAACCAGGTGATTCTGTATTGGAGGTTGTACAACACTACTGAAAATGGTGATGTTATCCTGTTCTACAACGTGCATTCAAAAGAATCGAAGGAAGTAAAACTTCCTTATGTAGGTTCTCAATTTTCCTTCTGGCACGATTTTTACATTTCAAGTCACGTAGAAAACTTTCTCTCTTTAAAAACTTTGGCAGCCATGACGGATGAAGAAAACACAAGCGTATTGAAGGAATGCATAAGGCAGGAATATATGAAGGAGCAATATGTAAAGTATTCTGCACCAAATTTTAAACGAAGTGTTATTAACCATATGACATCAAATAATCTACCAGTTATTTCGTTTATAGCGTATTAAAAAAATTCTGAAAAGCAACTAATGTATTTTTCATGTTTTACTTCGTGCATTTATTTGATTGTTCTGATAATGTAATGTTTATTTGTTTCATTAGTTCTCTATGGAATAATACTTTGATGAAAACATTTTTATGGTTTTAAATTAAGTCCCTCTGAATAGTACATGCTTTAACCCATTCCTCACAAATTTCTATGCTTCTTATTAAAAGAGTTCAGTTTTAATTTTCATTTGGGAAACCTTACCCGCTTCTTGCAAGACTATTCTGATTAAAACTCGCCAAGAACTGTCACAATAATTAAGTTTTCCATCACAAATGGTCTAAAATTCTGACGGACAAAGTGCTGTCCCATTAGTGATCGCAAATGATTATGCTTTGTCTTTAGCGATCGCAATTTTAATAATTTCTATCCATACTGAGATACTTTAGCTCCAGCTTTGTAGTTCTTGTAAGGCGGAGTACGGCTAATTGTTTTGTCCAAGAACTTACTGAAAAGGGAGCTGGTGTCCGGTATCGGATTGCTTATGGAATGAATGTAACCTTTTTTTAAGGACACATAAATAATAAATCAAGGTACATGCAGCACCTCCTATTACGGAGTTGCTTAGCCCTGCTTGGTATGTTTCGAATTGGTAAAGAACTGATTTCAACACAAAATTATTATTATTTATGTAGTTTTGAACTGAAATTAGGATTCGAAGCTTTGTTTTACCCAAGTTTTATGTTAAAATTAAGGGTGTTCCAAGCTAAACAAAGTCGAATGACCTGCATCCTACAAATTAATTAAGGAGATAGAACTAGAAGTGTGTTATCGCTAGAGACGTACATGGCTGGTTCTTTGAGCCATTAGAATATCGTAGATGTGAATTCACAAAATTGGTTAAAAAGACCAAAATCAAAATTTCATGGGTGAAACGGACAGTTAGATTTAGATACTGTTTAAATGGATAAAAAATTAAAAATAGGCAGGATGTAACCAGTTTCATCCTGTCCATTTTCAAATATTTTTTCTTATTTTTATTTTACACAAATGGATCCAGCTTCATCCTTGCTATTTTTAAGTTTAAAGCGATGATGAATCCAGTTTCATCCTTGCCATTTTTTTTTTTGTCCATTTCACCCATAAAATTTTTTACTCGTCCATTTGAACCGTGTTTTAAATTTTTTTGGACAAATAACCCATTTTCCGATGTGAATTACTATCACTATCACTTAAGTTGATTTATCAAACAACTGTAGTGAATCAGAGTATGTACCAAGATATGCTTATGCGCCACCGAAGGTGAAGAACCTAACTACCTAATATTAGAGTTTACATTAAACTCAAACTACATCGTGGTCCTGGTATGTACGAATTGAATATTTCCTGAAGTTTAGCAAGTCGTAGCGTTTCAATTAGAAATGTTAACCACTAACCATGTTAGCGAGAGTAGATGATCATCGTGTAAATGTGAATTGAATATTTCCGTATCTTTGTGTTTCTGTCAAACGTGTAAATGTGATGATCATCGTGTATTTAGTTTCGTTCTGTCATCAGTTAAGGAAGGGAAAGAGCTTCTATACCAAACAATGAAGTAGAATTTAATAATAACAACTTAAACAACCCACCAAAAACAAGGAAACAAAAACAAAACCACTCAGCATCACAAGGAATTCAAACTATGCCGTCACGAACTAATCCATCTTATTCTTGCCAATACTAGTAAGTCTTTATCTCCATATACTTTTTTTTTTAAAATAAGTCCAATATACATGCCATTATAAATAGTTCAGTATTTATGCAACCAATATCTTAAACAAAATTTGTCAGTTTCAATGGCTTACACATAAATTATTTCAATCCGGTTCTTCTTCCTTTTCACCTTTACCACCATGTTTGCTTCAATTTCTGCTGTTGATGTAAGAGGTGCTTACTGGCCATCATGGTTATAAAACACACTTCCTCCATCAGCTATACCCTCTAATTATAGTCATGTATTCTACGCTTTTGTCGGAATCAGTTTATCAAATTACCAGCTAGTTGTAAAAACCAGAAGACATCAATGGATGACAACTTTCACTACATCTCTTCTTTCGAAAACTCCTCATGTAGTCACTGTGTTATCCATTGGAGGAAGAAGTTCAGACACAACTCACAAGTGTTTTCACTGCCATGAAGTTATCCTGTTTTACAACGTGCATTCAAAAGAATCAACGGAAGTAAGATTTCCAGAAGGCTCAACCTGGTGGTGTTATAATAGGGAAAGGCACGTAGAATATGACTATTACATTTCCAGTCACGTTGAAAATTTTCTGTCTTTAAGAACTTTGGCGACAACAACAGCAACCGCTGAAGAAAATACAAGATTCTTGAAGGAATATAGAACGTTCGCGTTTCTTCACAGAGATTCTTTTGATAACAACAGGTAATCCAGGAGTTTTTTCAATATCAGGGCCTTTATAATTTTCTGAAAACCAACTAATTTATTTTTTATGTTTTATTTTATGGATTGGTTTGATAATATAATGTTATTGGCTTGACAGAACTTCAGAAAGTAATTGGTTTGTTTGAGAGGAGTGCTAACATTCTATGGTAGAAACAGACATGCCATCTTAAAAATAGACAAAGTAGCAATGCCCATGCTTGATTAGCTGCAAATACAAACTTTTGCAAATTTCCACAGTGAACGGAAATTACAAAATAGTTACCATGTAAATAAAGCAGCTATTGCCCATGCTGGAGGATCTAGCAGAACAATTCAGTTATATTAGAGCGGGCGAAAGCCTACACTACCTTCAATTTTAAATTCAGATTATAAACTTGTAATTACTCTCAATTAACAAAGCAGAATGTACTAAACAAAATTTATACTAATTAAAATAAATATTAATGTGGACAATATGCAGAACAATAAAGTAGAATTTCATAAATAGTAACTTAACCTAAACTAACACAAAACAAAAAGAAAAAAGAGTAAACCAGGAAATAGGAAATAGATTGTGACTCCACGAACTAACTAACCCATCTTAATTCTTGCGTCCCAGATTTGGATTATATTTCATTCCCGAGAAATCCATATTTTTCATTCCGGAGAAATCCATATTTGGATTTTGAGCCTGAAACATCTTCAACATCTCTTTCTGCTTCGTCTCCTCGCTTGTTGGTAGACCCATCTGCTTCTGACGCTGATCAAACATCATCTTCTCCACAACTGACCGAGTTTCAGGATCCAAGTCAGAGAGCTGGGTAGTTTCAGGCTCAGCTTTTTGAGTATCAATTTCAGGATCACCTTGCACAAGATATTTTTTATTCTGCTTAGTCAAAAGAATAGATATTACCTTGTTATCCTCTATGCTCCAGAAACAATCATCGACCTTGACAGATTGGCAGAAATCAGCATCTATAATACAAGGCTGTCCTTTCAATCCAACCTTGATATGGTTCTTTTTGATTTCACAAATAACAGACTTTGATTTAGTTCCTGCGGGCACAGGAATACTAATAGTGACCTCTGGTAGAGATTGGCCCCAAGAATAGGTTTCCATATCTAAACCATTGCCCTTATTTGGAACTCTCTTGCTGGATTCTTCTTTCTTAGGTTCATCAGAAGACGATGAAGTTGAAGACGAGGGTTCCTTCTTCAGCACGATGTCTTCTTTCTCAGGTTTAGATTCTTCTTTCTCTGGCTTATCATCAGAAGAAGCTAATTCTTCTTTCTCAGGCATGGATTCTTCATTAGTTGAAGATGAGGGTTTGCTATTCTGCACGATCTCTTCTTGATGATCAATGCTCTTTTCGTCTTCTTGAAAATCAGAGATAACTGCCATTGCTAAGATTGAACGAGATAATACTTGTTTTGTTGAAGAAAGGGTTTTGTAGAACTTGAGAGAGATATTGGTGTGTGGTGGTTCCAAAGGCCGAAGTGGCTTTTTATAGGCTTTGAGTTTTGTGGTTATAGGCGGAAAAGGAAAGCATGTGACGGTGGGATTGTATTCTATATTTAGACGGCTTCTAGAATACTCCCACCGTATTTTATTTTTGGACGGCTTCCTTATACGAATCCCTAAAGGAGTCAAATTCCAAAATCAAGTTCGTTCACTTGCGAATATTTATGGATGTTGTGAAATTGAGCCTTATTTTGCTGGGCTTTTCTAAAGAGTCCCAATACTGTGAATTTTGGAACCGTTTTTTGGGGACCAGCCTTTTTTTGGGGACCATTGTTTTATAAGCCCCCTACCCTACAATGTTAAGGGATGTCCTAAAAATCATGAGATTACCAATTTGCCCATTACCCTAATTAAAATTAACCCTAACTTAATAACTGCCTCTAACTTAATCTAAAACAAAACCTAAACCTAAACAACAAAAAAAAAAAAAAAAAAGCAGTTTCTCCTCAAAATGTTCTCCTCTTGTCTTCTCTTCTTCCCCCATTTCAACATCATCTTCATCGATATCGATTAATCGTCGATTCATAAAATTTTCATCGTCGATTAATCAATCGACTATAACAATGGTTCTTCGAAAGCAAACCAAAAGACTTCAAGGAGAAGGTCCTCGATTGGGACATCTAGCAAATCAGCCGAGTGATTTTGATTCATAAAGAATTGGAACAACCAAGTGAAGCCATAATCCAAGATAATAGACGCTTACTCAAGCTGATTCTCGCCATGGGACCGATTCGCAGTATTTTGCAACAAACCCATTACTCTTAATTTGATTTTGATTCGTTTAATTGAATAAAAATCATCAAAATAGGGTTCAAATGTAAGTTACAGTACATAGTTCGGTTAGGTCGAGTTTCTAAAAAACCCAATTTTGTTAACCGAACTTCCTGAAAGGAAGAACACGAAGAATAGTTCGGTTCTCCAGGTGTCAAAACTTGGTCACCGAACTGCCAGTTCGGTTAGATCGCAAAGAAGCCTAAAAAATTTTCTAACCGAACTAAATTTTTTTTACGACAATTTGTTTTTTCATATGTAACCGAACTCCGCTATTTTGCCTGCTAATTTGAGTTTTTATGTAACCGAACTGTGCTATTGTGTTCGGTTTGTTCGCATAAAAATATAACCTTAGAAAGTAACCGAACTTTACCGAAAACCAAAAAATGTAACCGAACTCTTGACAAAATATCTTGACAAACCGAACTCTTCAGTAGTTGCAAAGATGTTGAGTTCGGTTTGTTCGCAAAATTTTTTGACAAACCGAACTCTTCATTAAAATTTACCAATGTTGAGTTCGGTTTGTTCTCAAAAAATCTTTTGTAACCGAACTATACTATGGTCCCCAAAATTAGAGTTGGCCTATTTTGTTTAAGCTAATATCTTTGTTTTCTTGATTAGTGGAAGAGGCAAAAAATCAAACAAACCTTTACTTGGAAGATCTTAGAACTCCCACCCCTCGAGGCAAAGTACATTGTGATGCCGGTCACCGTGGAACCAAAAATGCTAAGTATAGAGGTGGGTCATTACCGGATGTTGTCATCCAAGATGGTGTTAATAGAGATAATGTTGCCAACGTAATCCAACAAGTTAATGAAGAGATCGTGGAATCGATGGGCAATGAAGAGATCGTGGAAGCGATGGGCAATGAAGAACAACATCAAGGTGGAGAAGGTAAACCAAACTGGAAGAGGAGGAAATGAGGGTGCCAATGATGGTGAACCAGCTGAAGGAGGAAGAAATGAGGGCGCCAATGATGGTGAACCATGTGAAGGAGGAGGAAATGAGTATGACAATGATGATGGTGAACCAAATCAGGGTGACAAAGATGAGGAAGATGGAGATAAGGATGATGCTAAATCAGAAGAGGAGTTGGATGAAGAGGAAGTCGAAGAGGAAGAGGCACAAGTAGAAATAGTGCAAAAGAAACCTAGAAAGACGCCTAAAAGGCCTTGTGCTAGATATTTTTACATTCCTGATGACAATTTATGTTTGTCTCCAAAGAATCCAACTTATGGTACTCCAAGAGATGGAGGGGAGATATTGATAGGATACAAAAACTAATGGGCTGCCAAGATCTTTGTGACAAAGGTATGGTTCAATCACCATCAAGATTTCTACTATCTTATTATATTTTGACATATTGTTCTTTTCATATATTAGTATATAAGATATGATGTTGCTTTGTAGGATCATAATAATGTTGTTCGTGTTTTTAAATGTCAAAAGAACAAGATATGGAATATAGAAAATGAGTGTGATGAGGTCCGCTTTGCTGTATTTGACCGTACTATGGAACGGGATACAACATGCGCACCAAAAATTTGATGTTGTCACTCATTCTCGCATTAGCCGAGAGGTCTTATCCAGAGACTGGATACCTTTCATATACCTTTGGTGAGATGGCAATTACTCCGGATGATTGTTTTAATCACATCCCTACCACCTTACGGGGAAAAAGTGTTCGAGATGGCTACGATCCTCGATGAGTTATGAACTTCTTGAAAAGCTAGTCGAAAGGTGTCTAGGATGGAGGCGATAAAAGGCACAATGTGAGTTTAGACGAGCTAACAAAGAGCCTAAGGAAGGTGATGAGTATAATGAGTTTGAGGCAATCGCACGCGTACAAGAAGAAGTTGAAAAAGATCAAGCTCAAAACCTTGTTCGATGAGTTTTCGGGGACCAAAGAATTGGTTGCTCGAGGAAAGTTGGTGATGACAGAGGAGAAGATTAAGCACCATGTGACTGCTTTTGTTATTATATCAACTAGGAACCATTTTCTTCCCGACACTTCAAAGTCACGTGGTAAATGCTCATTACCTCCAACCTATGACCCCCGAATGAGGTGAACAACTATTATTGGGTATTGCATTTCTTTCATTCGTTCAAGAGGAACTCAAAAGCTTCGAGGCTTAAGAGTCTATATTTGGAGGCTTATACACTCTTGTCCAAGTACCCAGTAATTATCGTTTGTGTGTTTCAATATATAAAAGAATGAATGTGGGTATTGTTACTAATCATATTGCGAATGTATTATTTGTTGCCTCTTCTTATAGGTTTTGTGTACGACCACTTCCCCCCGAACCGCAATTGTCTCATGCTCACACTCCTTGGACTTATGGGAAGCCTACATCTCAAAAATATGGAATTTTCGAACTCACAGAAAAGAATAAGAAAAAAAGGTGTTGGAGTTGAGGGAGAAATTGGATAAGTTAACAGTGGAAGATGTGGTTTTCCATCCTTACACCATTCCATTAGATGAAGACGAGAGGATGTTGAGGTTATTGATTTCTCACCATGCGGCGTATAATGGACCGTTGTTTCATCCCGGAGGTCAGACAATGTATAATCCTCGAAGAGTATTAAGACGAGTTTCTTGTGTCCAAAGTGTCCCACAAGTGGAAAACTTCAACTTCAAGGTGAAGAAGCAGGGAAATAAGAACACCGAGTTGAATTTCACCCCAAATACGATCCTCAGCTCCATCAAAGGACCACCTGGAAGAACTCGGGGATTATCTTGTTCCCGATTCGCTTACTGAGTTACAAGATTCGTTTGATGAGCCAAATGTCACTGATTTGGGATATATGGAATGGTATGAACATTTTTTCTCATCCTCGTAATAAACACGCCCAACAAGCCCGTTTCGGAAAGCAAAAGCGAAGGGCAAAGAAAGAGATGCCATGAAAATTATGAAGCATATCCTCGTGGTGGTGACGAGTCTTGATCTTGTGGAATCTTGGTAAGAAATTTCTCTTATTTTTGTTTTTTCAAAATGTTATGAAGTATTGAAAAATAATAGCTACTTATGTTTTGATGAGAATAGGTGAAGGCAATTGGTAAATTTGCAGAAGAAAATGATGGCAAAAATCCGAGGGAGAGTCATGGATACCGAGAACAAACAAGACTTCTAAACCAAATAATTAGTGTTTAATCCCAACCTTGTCGATACAATCCAAAGTTGATCCAAGCTGCACTCATGCCGCCAAGAGAGTCATTGAAGGGAAGGTTCAAGTCTGGATGGTTGAACAACAAAGCAAAGGAGATGACACTCAGTGATGAAGGACTCAACCTAAACTTTAAACGCAAGAGTAGAAAAGTCGTGGTCGGTCGTGGTAAATGAGTGATTGCAACAATTATTACTTTGGTTCCTTATATTTGGAATACTTTTTAATTGCGGATTTGGTAGTTTGGTTCCTTATATTTGGAATACTTTTTTATGGCGGATTTGGTAGTTTGGTTCCTTATGTTCTGATAGGTGTAGAATACACCTAATTTACTATCTAGTAGTTTATGCTTTCTTTGCTATTTTTCTTGTAAATTATGTATTTTACGTTTGTTTTGAGTTTTATAGCTACTTTGGAGTCACACGGAGGAAAAGAAGAAGAAAGCACCCAATTTGAGCCAAAAGGGCAAAAAGGTCATTTTACAAAGCATTGATATATGGAGCCCGGGGCTAAGGTTAAGGGCAACCAATTTGAGGAGTGTTAAACACAGACCAGCCTAAGGTTAAGGGCTACTCTTTTTGAGGAGCACTAGAGAAAGATGCTTGAAGTTAAGGGGTCACAAACCGGGTAGCCTCTATCCGGGAAATGAAGTGCTACTATCAGCGGTAATCGGATGGGTTATGGTTGATAAACCTGAACCCGTAGACCCAAACCCGACCCTATCCATGCCCGAATAACCCCAAATCGACCGAAGATATTTTCTTCTCTCCTCATTTACTTTCTTCACCCGAATCACGAAATCGAGAGAAATCGAGAGGAAGTAGCTACGTACGTTGAAACTAGGGAGAGAGAATCCGAGAGATTAGAGCAATGGATTTCCTGTAAAGATCATGAACTCGAGGGTGTTGGAGGTCGATTGAAGAAATTGCAGAGGGGTGGGGTGGAGTTGCGACTCAGAGATTATCAATCGGATTAGGTCCGTGGTCGAAATGAGAAGATGTCTATGGTCGCAGAAATCAATGGAGAAAGATGGACCTTCGATCCGGAGGAGATATTGAAGTCAAAGTGTTGTTCTTGAAGGGTTCGACAAGAGATTGGATGGAGGTCTTCCAGTTTACAAAAGCTAAGAAAAAGGGGGTCTCGAGATAACTGGTGTTGTTTGAGTTGGTCATCGCTAGGAATGGGTTTGCTATTGAAGCTCGTGGGAAACTAAGTGATGAGATCGATCCGCGGATGTTGGTGGTCATCAAGTTGAATTGGAAGAAGGGGGTCTAATGGGTCTGATGTCAGGTGTTGGTGGTGCTGCTGATGGAAGTATGAGTTATGTCTTGTGGAATTCAATGACAAATGGAAGCTTGAGGAGTTTGAAGTGGCTGTGTTTGAAATGTGGTAAGAATGCAGATGTGAAGAGTTATGGAAGTAAAAAGTAGTGGTGTTGAGGTGACAGACTCGAGTGAATCGAGATTGAGCCGTGCCGCGCTGGGGTATTGGTATTGGTTTGGTGAAAAAGCAAGGTTGCAGGTTGGCCTACAATGGGATTTTCCGGGCTGGGAAGAATACAGGCCTGGTAACAAAATGGCAAATGACTGGGGTGGAGTTAAGTGGCTGAGGGCTGTTTTATGTGTATGTGAAGCCAAGAAGTCATAGTGGAAATGATGGCGTAAATTGTGGCTAGCATTGAGTGCTATATGGCGTGAGGTGGTTGAGACTTAAGTGAATGCATTGCGATGGAAGTATGCTAAGGCACTAATTGAAGATGAATAAGGATGTCAAGCAAAAGGTGATTGAGCATAGGCCCCATTGCAAATCCGGAAGATGGAAGATGGTGGATGAATTGCACGCAAGATGAATTGGTCGATGTATGATTTTAAAAGAAGAACAGACGCGCTGAAGATAGTGGTATTAGAATAGATGAAATGGTAGAGAGCCATTATGGCTGGAGTAAATAACGCACCATCCTCGCGAACACAAGGTGGCCTCGCAAGTGTCCGTCCGACCGAGTCGATCACCGACTTGCTCGACCAGTTGATCAGCCGACTCACCGACAAGACCAAGTCGCACTCACCGACTCATTGGTCGACTCTCCTCTCCTTTGACCTCGACAATCCGCTTGACTGGACTTATTGACTTTTGACCGTTAGTCCTGAACGCGAGGGATCGACGGAATATTCCGTCATATTCTCCGATTTACGTAATTTTCGTGTGGCTTACGGCGACGTTTTCTCCTACAAATTCCCCATAATCCCGCTTTTCCTACGAGCAAAATTCCGTAACTTTCTATGGACTTCTCATGGGTGTGAAGGCTTGGGCTAGGAATTGATGGAGAATTGGACTCAAATTTTGGAAAGAAGGTAAAGAGTTGAAAAAGCTTGGAATTGGAAATCAATTGCAAAAGAATAAGATTCTATTCCTGGAAGAATTGGAGAATATTGAAGCCTATAACAGAGAAGTTTTCTACAACTTCTAGACACATCTCTACACACACAACACTTTTCTTTTCTTATTCTTTGTGGAATTTGAACTTTTAACATGAGTAGTTAATTTTATTTATTGATTGAGGATGAATTCCTAGTTCTTAACATATGATTTAAGTTTTTGTTTTCAAATTCTATCTTGAAGTTTTTCACAATTATCGATTATTTTTACTAATAGGAGTGATCTTAAAGACACTCATGATTGATTGATAGATTGTCGGAGTGCACGCTTAAATTGATTTGTTAATTTGATCTAAAGCTAGTGAAAGTTGGAGATAAGTAATCGCTTCTTGACTCTTTACATAAGTAGCAAACACGACCTTGCGAGGGATTCCGTGGAGCAATTGTGTAGAAACAACGTTAGCAAGTGGACCTTTGAGCTAAGAGTCTAACTACTAATATCAACCTAAGAAATTCATAAACTTAATGCATGAGCCAAGTTACATCTAGGTTGAGCTAATTTAGGTGGCTTGGTGATTAGAATCCTGTAGTCAGAACCCGTGTCCGGTGATACAAGGGATTTAGGGGTTTAGCACCGAGCTAGCTGCTTTACCTACTTGGTGATAATTTGTGACTAATAACAAGTAAAAAGAACATAACTTGATTCATTGTTTCGTAACGAAGAAGGATCTCCTTGATCTTGTCTCTCTTATTGCTTTCAACTTTATCTTTTAATTGTTTTGTTTATTTTCTTTTGTTTATTTTCTTTTGCTTTTTACACCCCCTTTCGTGACAATTTTTACAACTAGAATCTCGTGCTCGTGGATCGACCTTGACTACCCTATATTACTAGTTAATTAGGTAGTAAAGTATTAATTAATTTGATTGCACCACGACACGCATCAAATTTGGCGCCAAGTGTCGGGAGCAATGTGGATGATTTTAGTTGTTTTCTTTTACTTTTGCTTTATTCTTGCTTGTTGGATTCTATTCCATCTAACTTAAGTTTTTGAATCTATTTCAGGTGCCATGTATGGTGGATTTAGAGCAAGCTATTATTAAATAATCAATACGATGGTTTTCAACCCAACATTATGACAACTTCCAACCATCCTGGGATAAATCAAAACCAATATTTTGGCTATGATAAATTTCCTATTTAACCT
>JAJJWW010008651.1:0-39217 GCA_023531295.1 Papaver armeniacum | reverse complement strand
AAAAATTGTACTAAATTTATACGAACTACGAAGAATAAAGTGTAAATCATGAAATCGTGATGTTGAAAAATTAAAATAATTTAATGATTTTTCATTTTATTTTATGTTTTCTTGTCAAAGATAATAATATTTTATTGGAAAGCTTACGAGAATTAAGCAAAAAACAAAGAACCCAAAAACGGAGAAGTAGGGATGGCCATGCGGCGAGATATGGGGCGGGTATGCCAATCCCGAGTCACTTGCCTAGTTCAGTAAAAAAATACCCACCCCGTTACCCACATATGGGGCAGGTTTTCCATGGGTTACCCGGAACACTGAGCTAATACATAAATTTGTTTATAATCAAAACTTAAATATGATACAAACAAAAATAATAACGTAAGAACTATGCATTCTAAAATATTAAATTCAGAAATTCATCTTAAAGTGAACAAAAATAAATGTGTAAATGACTTATTAGTTTCTCTATTTTTTCCTTTCTCATTTTATCTTCGTCCACATTAACCATTTCATATCTGCTTCATTTTCTCTATTTTAACTTTTAGAGAATGTGTCTGATCACAACAAAGGATCGAAAGTGATGAATATACAAGAACGATCAGCAATATAATAAATGAAAGAAAGCTCGACTAAGTAGCGAAAGTATAAAAATTCGATACAAATTCTTGTATAAAAGTCTAAAACCCTAAAATATGAAAGGTACGTGGCGGGTATGGGATGGGGACCTTGAATCCCGTCCCCACCCCATCCCCGCAGCATAGGTTTCGGGTATTACCCATATACGACCCCATCCCCATTTGTACAGGGGACACCCTACCCAAACAGGGCGAGTACCCGCGGGGATGGGTTTGGGTGGGGCAAATTGCCATCCCTACGGAGAAGGCAAAGAGAAACTCAAGCAGGAATGTTCCTAAACAACCCATAACTAACACATTACGTTACAAAAAAATTGAGTCGAGTTTTCTATAACATTTTAGCATACTCCAATTATAAGCTTGAATCTTCTTTGATGGATGACTTGTTTTTCATTCGTTGTCGCTTTATTGAAGATGCATCGTTTCTCTTCTTCCAAATGGTCCAAGTAATCTCCCACCCTAGAAATTGCTAAAGAGCTTGACCAATTGAGGAGAGATTTTTTATTCGCCATCCTTTAATGATAAGAGCAATGCAATTTTACAATACGCGATCAATCTTAGCAAATGACATAAAAAATTATCATACTTGTCTGTATAACAAGGACATGGAGTCTTCATTTTGAAAGAAAAATAATAATTAGTTGAAAAAGCAGTATTAAACTCGACCGAACAAATCTTTAACATGTATACAAAAATACATTAAGCATAGTGAAATATAACTTAATTCAAAGCAAATTTTTTGCTCAACTTGAAACCATCTAAAGTTTAACATACAATATGTCATAGAATTGGATCAACAATTGGTTTATTTCAATGAAACAAATAATACAATGAGTTGGGCTGATTTATGTAGCACAATAACCTGCATTCGAAATCAGGATGTAACTAGGTCTTAACCAAGAAAAGCCAAAACAGTTCGAACACAACAATATCTATAAATCAAGTACATCAATATCAATTTAAATGTTAATCGAAATTACAATATTACAATATCATACAAAGTTTTTACTATGACCCACTCAAGATCGTAGTTTATACATAACCAAACTAAACAACTAGCAATATCCAACTTTATGAGATACATGATAAATATAGCAATATCAATGCTATCGATATCAGATACAACAATGACACCAACTAATTGATGATACATGAACCATTAAATAAGCAAGATGAATCGTAAGGCTGGAACTTTAGAGAATTACTTGAACTAAAGTGGCTTGAGAGACTATTTTCCAAAGGCAACAAAACTAAGAGGAAACATTGAATTCCAATGTGACGAGAACCAATCTTATTCTTTATACTAGTTGGAATGTATGTCAAAACTAGAGATGATAAATTCAAAAACAATTCTTTTTTCGTAAGTCAAAACAACAAAGTTCTTAATTTTAAAACAATGTCCTTTATTCTACATAACAGACAAAACAAACGCTACGAAAGAACTTGGCGTATTTTGTAAAAATATATATAGTATTTTGAATAGGTGAAAAATGAACATCTTTGATGAGGAGTATATGTAATTATTTGCTCGTGAGAAGACCCAATCGGATCCCCGAATCAACATTGTTCCTCTTTTGGGAGTAAATGTGCTTATTCTCTCATAAAAATAAATAACAGGACTCTTGACACAAAAAAAAATACTTAAAACAAAACACATCAATGGAACCCCAAAATTACAACCAAGTAATTTTGAGAGGAGGACACAATCGTAGTCCCGAATCAACACTATTCCTCTTATTGACGACTAAATGTACTTATTTTTCTTATAAATATAAATATCGGACTCTTGATACTAAAAATACTTAAAACAAAACGCATCAATAGAATAACCAAAATAAATCTGTGCGCCAACTTGTAAAGAAAAATTACTATAACCATTGATGGAAAAACAAGTTTCTTTCCACACACACAAAAAAAAGAGAAAGAGTGAGATTGGGTCCCTGTTCCGAAAGGTGTCTTTTTCTATCCTCATAGAAAGCAAGAGATTGGAAAGAATTAGGCATGTCTAACAATTTATCATAAATCGGGTGAAATCGCGTGGGAAATTTCAAAAGGATCTCCTGCTGGATTTGAAAATATGAAGTCGCCCGAACCATGATGTTCACAACCAGGGTCGGCTCTCAGAAAACAAGCAAACCAAGCCTCGCCGAGGACACAAGTTAGCAGAGGCACATTTTTGTATTTTTTTTTACTTTTTAATAATAGTATAAGAACCGAATTTGTCCCGTATGCCTCAATAGCTAACAAGTTAAGAACCTAAAGAAGTTATATTATGCCTCCAACGCAACTAGGAAGCATGAACCTGTAACAAAAACCTAAGAAAAGAAGGCTCGATTTACGAAGTTCCAGGAGGGAGACTTAGTTAAGTATTTTAACCCCTTCCAACAACAAAGAGAATCGACTATAATTGAAAGCTTTTCTAGTTAAAAATGTTACTGCAATTTTTGTTATATATAGTTTAGTTAACAATAGGCCACATTATTTTTTTTTGCTTTAGGCCACAAAAAATGCGACCGGCCCCCGTTCACAACTAACATCTAGCCACCTCTCTTAAAAGGATTCACGTGAAAAATATGTAGTTTCTATGATTTGGTATAAACTAGTGTAAGTAAGAAAAAGGAAATAAGGGAGTCTTTTTTCCTTTTCCACAAGCCTACTGATTCTAATTTGTATTCATTTTATTTTAGGTTTTCCCTATTTACCACCCATTGTTTTCTATTTCCCACCCATAATGTAAAAACCAAAAACAATGTGACTTACTTAATTCGGATAAACAAAACCTCCTCCAGCTGGGACCAAGATCACCATCACTTTATTAGTCTTATGTGGGTGTTAATGGAAGTGGATTGGCATAGAATCAAATTACGGGGGACTGACATTTAAGTGTAATTCTCTAAACCTAATTTTGGATCGTGACAGCAAAAAAACCAACGATCAATCACATTGATCGCTATTATCATGTTCCAAAAATCCATCATACAACCGGCGATAGTTTATGATTGATTATCTTAGATTTTGAGGTTGCATTTAAATTTCCATATATGTTTTCTAACCAATAAAATCCACCTTACACATGTTTTCCGTATGTGTTCTTAATTAATCGATGGAAATTTTGATTTAATTAGTGAAAAACTTCATTCTGTAATCAAATACAACAAACTAATAATTAAAATACAATCAAAAAACGTCATTGTCCACTTCAATAAAGAACATTTCTTATTCCCATGGAGCTGATGTTGGTAATCGTATGAGTAAACAAAATGATGGCGGGGGAAACCGCAATTTAGTTAGGGTTGAGATTTGAGAGGGGCTTGATGGTGGGCTGATAAAAGTGATAAATGCAATTAGGTGTATAATGATATGAAAATCTTAGGTGTTGTTTGCCCACATTAAAAATAGTCATAGTATTTTTGGTTTTTGTAAATGGGTGGAAATAGGAAAAGACATGGAATGCGGAAAACCTTATTTTATAAGGTAAAGAAAAACAATTTCATGGGAGTTCGAAAATACGTAAAGTAACAATAACCCACAATATGATTTAGATTTAGATTTACTACTAACTAATGAACTAATCATTTGTTAGGGGCTTCATTAAAGGCTTGGAGCATAAAATTAGTGGGCCAAATACATGGTAGCCGTGGTACGTGATCTTGAATGTGACTTTTTTTTTTTTTGATGTCTGACTTGTAGGTGACACAATAATGCCTCATTACAGAGGGAGATAAAATGTACTACCCCGTACGAAGATTTGTGCCTTATAGCGCGTTTGGATACAAATCTGCTTCTGACTTCTGCTTCTCCAGAAGTAGAAGTCAGAAGCAGAACTATTTTGCTTCACAAAAAACTGACTTTTCTGCTTCTAGAAGTTGTTTAGAAATATTATCACAAACTGACTTCTGACTTTTTGACTTCCAGAAGTCAAAAAACAACTTCGAGTGTGCATCCAAACACGCTATTAATGGAACCCGCAACGAGCAATTATATTGGAACCTATTTTAGGGACTCCAGAGGTTTGATATTGAGATTATGAAATCTCAATAATTTTGTTGATGGCTGTAATATCATCAATCGATAATCGACAAAACCCCATATTTTACTAATTTTGTTGATGGCCGTAATATCCTCAATTAATTGGTGCTAACGATAAGTTTGTACCGTGGAGAAAGACAGGGGGTAACTTACTATCGGAAAAATTCTAAAAATAACCACTTATGGTTGGGATATTTTTTTCAATGAAATAATAAATGCGATTGGAGTTCATCATTTTCCAAGTGTGGGAGATTTATACTATTGGGAATTCATATTTCCCACTCGTTGTGGGTACAAAATACCGCACACTCGTTTAGTATGCGAAGTAACTCCTTAAGTAGTAAGTGAACACGACCGCATACGACATATCTAAGATGACGAACCAGATGACGTCACCAGATCACGAGAAAGGTGTGAAGAACCATGCGACGTAAAGAAACCCGTGCAGCAATGATAAAAGTCTACGCGACATTGACGGGCGTCGATCCAAAATTAGGGGTTTTATTAGTCAGTCCTCCACTATGTAAACTCCTATATAAGGAGCCGAGTGCCTTTGTAAAGAAGAGATCCTTTTGGAGGGCTTAGACAAGATATTTAAGAGAGAAAAGATTATTTGCTCCCAAAGTTAGGGTTTTCTCATATCTTTGTACTTGATTTAAAGATTTTAATAAAAGTTATTGAGATTCTTATTATGGTTTCTTAGATTGTTCTATAGATTTTACTAAGGTGTAGTTGTGAGATTTCTCACAACTACATTTTGATGCTTAGAAATCAACTCGGATGATATACCTTGTTGGTGAAATTAATTCAAAAAACACTCAAATATTTTCATAGTTTTTCATTGTCTTATTATCAACGTTTGAGAGTTTTAAAAGTTCAGATCTATAAAAACAAACCAAAAATGTCCATCTCAAGAAGTGATTTTCATTCATAACAGTTTCGGTTCTTTAGTTCATCAAGAGAAGATATTTAAAGTAGAAGAAGAGGTGAAACTGTTAATTCCGCACAGATGGATGAAAGGAATAACAATTCTAGCAAACTCCAAGAATGGATCCAACAGAAGAACAGTTACAGAAGCCATGCAGATGTCAAAACACAAAAAGGACAAATGGAAGCAACAAGGATCATCAGAGAAAAAGAAGGAAGCAGGAGTATACAATGTAACTCAATAACAAAAACAGTTATCAATGATTTTCATGCAGGAATCACAGAAAAAATACACAAGCGCGACATTGAAGGAAGGAAAATAATGACGGTGGAAAAAATATCTCCCTTGAAGGAGTGGGAAAAGCAGAAGATAACATTCGCAACAGAAGAGATACCAGAAGAAAATTTAAGGAGAACAGATCCCCTGGTGGTTACGTAATCGCAGAGCTAAAAGAAAGAAAAGGAAAGTGCGAAAGCATCAGAAGAATGGGCGATAGATAGAACCTTGGTAGACACGGGTAGTTCGGTGGATATTTTATTTTACCGCGCATTCAAGAGTATGGGATACAAGGATGTGGAGAGGACTCCCTCGACATACAACATTCATGGTTTTAATAAAACGACAACAACACCAAAAGGTGAGATAACCATGCGAATACTATTGGGAAAAATAGAAATGCGATAACCCCTGTATGTAGTGGACATAGAATCACCATACAATACGCTATTGGGACTACCATGGGTGCATGCGATAAAAGGAGTGGTTTCAACTCTTCATCAATGCGTGTGTTTCCCAATACCAAGTGGAATAGGCGAAATCAAAGGAGATACTAGGAGTGCGAAAGTCTGCAATCAAAAAGATGTAAAGAATTATGAAGGACATGCAAGGAAACGAAAAGATAGATGGAGAAAGGCAAGAGAATCAAAGAAGGAAGAAGAACTAAGAATATACATGATAAGAGCACAAGAAGGGAAAGGAATACCAAGTGAGATTCCAGAGAAAGAAGGCGAACCGACGCACAAAATAAAAGAACCATCACCGCTGGGAGAACTAAGGGCGAATTTCATGCAGAGCTGCCAACGAAAGACATCAACGTTGGGACGAGAAGAAGAACCAAATATATTAAAGATTGGAACAAAGATGGACAAATAAAAAGAAGAAAGGACAATCAATCTCCTGCGAATATAAGGACGTTTTTGCATGGAGCATGGATGAAATGCCAGGCATAGATCCTAGTGTCGCATGTCACAAGTTAGATATCAACAAGAATGCAAGGCCATTCAAGCAACGGATAAGGAAGATAGCAACTACATATCATCCTCAAATAGAGACAGAGTTGCAGAAAATGTTGGATGCGGGAATAATCGGACCGAAAAGTACCCGGAATGGATAGCAAACATGGTGGTAGTACCAAAGATAAATAAGGGAATACGGATCTGCATCGACTTCGGTGACACGAATAAAGCGTGCCCAAAGGACACTTTCCACTTCCAAATATACAAATGGTAGAAGCGAGATCGAAACGAAAGATTATCACTAATGGATGGATATTCAGTTACAATTAGATCCCATTGGCGTAACAAGATCAAGAACACACGGCTTTCTTCGCGCAAGAGAGGATTATATTGTTATAATCGAATGCCTTTTGGTTTAAAAAATGCAGGTGCGACATATCAAAGAATGGTAGAAAAGTTATTCGCGAAATGGGTGCATACGACGTTAGAAGTCTATGTAGATGACATGCTGGTGAAAAGAAAAAAGGCGAAAGATCATGTTGAAAACTTGAGAGAGATATTTGAACAGATGCGCCAATTTAAGATGAAGATAAACCTAGCAAAGTGTATCTTTGGAGTAGCATCAGGGAAATTTTTGGGTTACATTGTATCAAAGGAAGGAATAAAAGTTGATCCAGAAATGGTGCAAGCGGTTCGTGAAATGCCATCACCCGCAACTGTAAAAGATGTGCAAAAATTAAATGGGCTACTATCCTCATTAGGGCGATTCATTTCGCGCTCATCAGACAAGTGCAAACACTTTTTCAACATCCTAAAGAAAGGGAACAAATTCGAATGGACAGAAGAATGCAAAAAAGCACTACAGAGCATTAAGAACTATTTAATGAATTTATCTATTTTGCAGAAAGCAGAGCCAGAAGAAGAATTATTAATATACTTAGCATCAACACCGCACGCATTAAGTGATGTATTGCTTCGCTTGGATCAAGGAGTTGAAAAACCAATATACTATATAAGCAAAACCTACAATGCCGCAGAGAAAATTACTCAAAGATTGAGAAACTTATCCTTGCATTGGTCTATGCAACCCAAAGCTCCGCATCTATTTTCAAGCTCACAAGATTAAAGTACTGACGAAAGTGCCAATTGAATCTGTAATGAAGAATTCAAAAAGATCAGGAAGAATAGAAAGATGGAACGCACAAGTGGGGCACTTTGGGATCAAGTATGAAATACTATCTTCACCCAAGTCAAAGGTCATCGCGGATTTCTTGGCACAATTTCCATTAAAAGAAGATGAAAATGTAGAAGAAATGATGGACATAGATGAAGAGCAAGGATATCCAAATGATTTATTAATGGAACGTAATACAACAGATGAGAAATATTCGTATATGGATCATCAAATGGAGAGGGAATAGAATTGGAATAGTATTCATTTCACCAAAAGGAGCAAGGATGGCTTACTCATTTAGGTTGGAGTTCGCGTCTACCAATAATGAAACCGAATATGAAGCAGATGGTGCACATTCTACATTGGCAATTGAAATGAAGATAGAGGATGCTAGAATAACTAGTGACTCACAATTGGTAATACGCCAAATAAAAGGGATGTATAGTACAAATGAGCCATCTTTACAAAAATACAAGCAACTCGTTGAAGAGCTCTAAAAAAAAATTGAAAACATAAGTTGGAGGCATATATGCAGGAAAGATGACCGATTCGCATACGCACTTGCATTCATTTCTTCTATGTTAGTGGATCGTACCGCAAGGTATATAAAGGTAGAGACACTCTCCTTCCCCTTCATTCAAAAAGGAGAAGAAGCCGCAGATGTCATGATAGTTGAAGAGGCAGAAGAAAAACAAGAAGATAAAGGGGCAGATTGGAGAATCCAGCTTCACCTATATCTGGAGAAGGGAGAGGTCCCAAGAAACAGGTTAGAGGCACACAAGTTAAAAAGCCGTGCAACAAATTACAAACTAAGAGAAGGCGTACTCTATCGAAAGTCTTTCCTTGGACCATCACTGAGATGTTTAACGCGAAAGGAAGGAATGGAAATATTGAAGGCAATACATTATGGAGACGCAGGGAACCATAGTGGAGGAAGATCTTTAGCTTACAAAACAAAGATGCAAGGATACTACTGGCCTTACATGCATGAGGATGAGAAAGAGGTATTAAGGCGGTGCGAAGAATGCCAACGTCATGGGAATAGGATACACGCACCAGGTGCGGCACTAAACTCATCAACAAGTGTGTGGCCATTTGCAAAATGGGGCCTAGACATTGTAGGACCATTTATACCAGGAACGGGGCAGAGGAGATATATAATAATCGCAACAGATTACTTCACTAAGTGGGCAGAGGTGAAAGCGGTCCAACATATTCGAGATCTAGATGTGTTCACTTTCATATTTGAAAATATAATTTGCAGATTTGGAATCCCTGTGCAATTAGTCTCTGATAATGGAAAGCAATTTGAGGGCGAAAATATAGAAATGCTTCTTAACGCGTTCAAGATCCAAAGCGGAAAATCAACTCCTCTATATCCGCAGAGTAATGGGCAGGCTGGGGCAACTAATAAAACAATTGCAGATATATTGAAGAAAAAACTAGAAGAAAACAATAAAGGATGGTGCGAACAAGTACATAATGCAATATGGGCGTATAGAACGACGCGAGAGAGAAGCTACAAGAATGTCCCCCTTCTGTCTAACATATGGAGTAGAGGTGGTGTTACCAACTGAAGTTTCATTCCAACAACAAATAAAGAAGCATGGGAAAAGAATTTGAACACATACTTGATCTTAACAAAGCTTGATGATCTAGAAGAAAGAAGAGAAATTGCTCACGCAATATATGGAGAATTACCACAAGAGACTCTCCAGAGAGTATAACAAGCGCGTCAAAGAAAGAGAATTCCAAACTGGAGAACTAGTTTTAAGAGAAATACCGCCCTATCAGAAAGGAGGAAATGGAAAACTAGAGAAGACATGGGATGGACCTTATATAATCAAAAGAGTTGTTGGAAATTGAGCATATGAATTAATGAATTGTGAAGGGAGCAACACGGGGCGAAGGCTTGAACACCCGTGGAGTATAACTTATTTAAAGAAGTAATATCCATGAGTCATGCGGCAGTTATCATACATCTGGAGGAAATTATTAGCAAGCGAAATTAATGATGCATAAAGATGAACAGAATTGAACAACTCGTGCGGTCCTTGGCTCTAACTAGTTATTATGTAAGCGAATAAATGAAGAAAGAAGACATCGGAGTTGTACTAATCAAGCGTATGAATGAAAATGAAAATTTCTTCTTCTTTATATATAACAATAAGAAAAAGGAAAAAATAAGACCTTATAATAAGACCTCAATAGAAGGCATCGAAGTAAAACCTCTAACTATATAGTTAGGCATCCAGATTGTGGCGTGCACCCTAGTTTGCATAATAGCAGGGGAAAAAATAAGACCTAATGCACGTCATAATTAGGGAAAACCCTAATTAGCATGACTCGGTGAAAGCTACACCGACCCCGGGAGCCCGAGTCATGGAGATTTGGGGTGAAATAAAAAGCCATCCAGAGAGTGCCTTAGTCGAAAGACTAAGGTAAGAAGATCTCTCCCCAAGGAGTGCGAAACTCGATCGAGGGCGCCGAGGTACACATTTGAGTCAAGAGTGCCCTCAGGGCGTCTGGAGCGTACCTGGCCGCTCTTGGCAAGTCCTAACTATGATGCACTCGGTCCTCAAGAAACCCCACTTAGGGTGCGGTCTACGTAACCATAAGCCATATCGGCGAGAGGGATAAGAGGCCGCGAACACAACTGATTGTTGCATCACTGGATGGGAAGAGCCCACCCTAACCCGGTTGGGGTAAGCTTCCTTGAAGGGGCAGTCAGGGGGAATATAAGGACGGCACCCTCCATTAGCTAGGGAGCCGAATTGTGTCAAAGACGTTAATACCATGAGGCTTTTATTCACGGAGTAATAAGGCTTTTCGTAATAACGCATCAATACATCCTGCAGAGGCAAAAATACAAGAAATTATAAGGCAAGATCAACGGGTCATTACTTGAAAGGGTAATGACCGCTTGCGATTTTTCCGCACAATAGAATCCTAAGACAAAGATAACGGCGAGGATGATAAGACCTCTAACTAGGGAGGCTCAATAAAACCTCAATATAAAACCCTAAGATTACTTAAAAATATAACAATTTCTATTTTGCAGGTAAGAAACTCAAAAGTAACACACAAGGAAGCAATGAAAGACAGAAAATACTTAAAGAATAAGTGACGCACGGATATAACCGCACGGTGAGGGAATAAGTAATATCTCATACAAGGAGAATAATAGAGGCAAGTATGGGAATAACATAAGAGAGGTATTATCCTCCTTGTTGAGAGACAATTTTATACAAAAGTATCATAAATAGAAGTGTACTTCAAAAATACATATCCAAGGATCCATATTCGGACGCACAAAAGACTGAGAAAAAGAAAAACTAAACATCATTAGAAGGCGCGTCTTGATTTGGTGCAGACACTTCAATATCAACCTCAGTGTTGGGATTAACATCGTTGCTTGGATCCTCGGGAAGACCACCACCATACCCATCCTTTTGTGTTGATACTCTTGAAGGAGAGTTTTTCCACCTTCATCATCATCGCTCACATAATCATAGTCAGCATCGGCTCAGGAAGCTTCTTGTCTTCATCTACATCGAGAGGTTCCACATCTAACATAGGAAGTACGTTATTGAGGCAAACTCAGTCTGCAAGACTTTGAGCCTTAACATGAGCTACTCGTGCGGCGCCCTTCTTAGTGTTCTCTATGGCAACCTCCATCAAGTTCTCCAGATATGAACACCTCCTATTTGCTCTATCTCGGGAAGAGAAAAGAGATATTGAAATCCCGACGCGTTTCTCCTACGAGCCTTAGCCGAGATCGGACCTCAATTTGGAGATGGTAGATTGATACGACCTCTCGATTATGCAAAAAAAAAGACATCTAATTATTACCAGGGCGACAATTTCGTAGTAGCAAGATACAAACGATTAAAAAATACAAGTAAACTGAGGCACTCATCTCAATGTGACTACCTTACCTCTAAGAAATGAGATATTGAGATAAAGCGAGCCCACTAATTTTTATATGTTCCATAACCTTATCAAAATCATCACCAACTAAACCTTGGAGACGGGATCGAATCTTCTTTTCATCTTGAGAAAGAGAAGCATTTTCCTTCACCAGGATGTCATGAGACCCCTTTAGATGTGCATATTGCTCTTGAAGTTTATTCCTTTTCACAGTCAAATTTATCTTGCTCTGGATGATTTTTTCATTCTCCAAGACTAATATATTCATAGACTCATCATGTTGACTTTTCCACATGCGAAGAGATTCCTCTTGATCATTAAAAATCTTCTGGAGAATAAGATATTGGCGCATAAACATCGCCTATTTCTTTAAAAAAGACCGCTTCTCTGCGGCCAAGACATGATTTTCATCTGATAGAGTTTGATGTCTTAAATCAGCGTTATGCAACAATCCAGAAAGATGGGATACTTGGGAGCCCAGAAATTCATTTTGATTAGCTAAACAAAGATTCTCATTTTTTAGATTCTCAATTTGATCAAGTGAGTATGAATGATTATTAACTAGTTGATCTATTTGATTCTGCAATCTCTCATTATCCGCGCGAGCATCTTCAGCAGAAAATTGATAGCTAAATCTCTCCATAACGCGTTTCTGATTTAAGTCTTAACATATGCTCGAAGAAACTCAAAATATGGAAGCAAGAACAAATTACTTCTAAATGAGTAGCAAAAGGAAGAAACACGCACCTCTGAGTTCTTGATTCTTGTTGCGGAGATTTTCAGATACAAGAATTTCAGCTTGGAGATCCCCTTTAATTTGATATTCGACGAGAAAGCTCTAGTATGGTACTACTAGATTCATAGAATCCTCAGTTTGGACCAAGTGGCGACGAGATTCCTAGGGAAGAAACATAAAGATGCGATAAAATAGAATGAATAGAAAAGTGTAAGCGAAAGAGTACTTACCAAGAGATCAAAAGCAAGATTGACGCTTGGATCAAGCTGCGAGAAGATTTCGCTCCTAGTTGATTTGTTTGGTGGAGAGTCACATAACAGTTTGGCTAGAGCGTCACAAATGCGAAGTTTAGCAGGATCGTTAATGGATGAGCGAGCGGCATTAATGATATCTGCTAAAATCCAAAGCAGACTCTACTCCTTAAAAACCTCCTTGTCCGCAGAGCGACCTCCAAAGATGAAGAGATAACCTTAAAAGAAGAAGGAGTAACTACATAAGAAGTGGTATTCTTGGAAACAGAAGCGGCTGCATCTCTCACAGATGCGGGAATATTCGCTGAGACAGGAATATTCACAAAAGTGGAAACAGTGGTATCCGCTTTTGATGCGGTCACATTCTTAGAAGAAGGGGTAACCGCATGATCTACTAAAATGGCTTCCTCTGAAGCGGGGTTTCCTTCGAAGACGCAGAGGCATCCAAAGAAGCTGGGGCAACGATACCTTGTGAAGGAGCGTCAATAGTGACATTAGAAGATACTTGTTGTTTAGGGTGGGGCTTATAGTTAAGCTCTGGGATAACAAGAGAAGTATTGATCCTGTGGACTTTGCGAACTCTCTTAACCTTCTTCTTCTTCTCGCCATCAATTTCGCACTCAGCATCCTTCGAAGAATAACGCAGATAAGAAACAGAGGCAACAATATTGTTTTAAAGAAAATAAAGTATGTCTTACTACCTTGTTATGCGAAGGTTTCCTCTTACGAGATTCATCATCTTTAAAGCTCGAAGAAGATTTAGGGTTTGAAACTGTAATACAATATTACAGAGGAAGAGTTCTTGCCGCAACAAAACCAAGATAGGAATATGAAGAACAAAAGCGAGCAACGTAGCAAACCAACAATGGCAAATTGAAAATTCAAAACAAAATAACATCGATAGCAAAATACACTAACCTTGAATGAGAATCCATAAAGATCAAAGAAGAATGTCACTGAATGAGAATCCATAAAGATCAAAGAAGAACAGCACTGAGAAAATCTCTAAAAAGGAAGAACGAAGACCTCTAGAAGATGAAGATGAAAATATGCAGAGAAGATGAAGATCAAATAAAGAAAAGAAAAAATTATCTCTCCTCGCTCCAGTCGTTAAATAGGGAAAAGAGACAACCGGTTAACTCAAGACGTGCCTGGTTAAAAGGGGAAAAAGTCGATACGTGTGTAGACGGTTAAGCCTAAATCACGGAACATGTCGGTCGAGAAGAATGTGAAGAGACGAACTAGTGTGGCGAATAACAAAATGATGAATCTCATACCGCTCTCCCTACCGAAGAACGATACGAGAAGAGGAAAAATGTGGTTACAAAATACCGCACACTCGTTTAGTATGCGAAGTAACTCCTTAAGTAGTAAGCGAACACGACCGCATACAACATATCCAAGATGACGAACCAGATGACGCCACCGAGATCACGAGAAAGGTGTGAAGAACCGTGCGACGAGTAAAGAAACCGTGCGGCAATGATAAAATTCTACGCGACATTGTGCGCGTCGAGATCCAGAAATTAGGGGCTTTATTAGCTGTCCTCCACTATGTAAACTCCTATATAAGGAGCCGAGTGCCTTTGTAAAGAAGAGAGATCTTTTTGGAGGGCTTAGACAAGATATTTAGGAGAGAGAAAGATTATTTGCTCCCAAAGTTAGGGTTTTCTCATATCTTTGTACTTGATCTAAAGATTTTAATAAAAGTTCTTGAGATTCTTATTATGGTTTCTTAGATTGTTCTATAGACTTTACTAAGGGTGTAGTTGTGAGATTTCTCGCAACTACAATCGCAAAATTGGTTTATGGTTGGGAAACCTGTACCCAATTCTGAAACTAATTCCTAAATCCCTAATTTAATCAAATATAACTTTTTCGTGCAATCAAAAGCAATAGAAAGTGGTGGGTTTTTATTCTTTCATAATTGAAATCATTACTGGCTGAAAATCGATGATTAATCATCGTTGAAGAAGAAATATGACGAAGAAAAAGTGATGGAGGAGAAGAAGAAAGGAAGAAGAGAACCCAACTTATTTCTCTTTAGATTTGGGTTTTGGTTTTTATTTAGATTTAGGTTAGTTATTAAAGGATAAAGGGTATTTTTATATTTCTTATTGATTAGCATCCCCATCCACCTTTCGAACATTGAGTCCCAAAAAACCAAAACCTCGGATCCCTATAATAGCCTGGTTTAATTGGGGGCCATTCACATTAAATGGGGGCCAGGCACTAGAAGACAAAACAAGTCTCCCAATTGTAATTTGGGTCACCCCTTATAAAAATTCTTTCTAAATGCCTAAAATAGCCTTGAGTGATTAGTATTAAGAGTTAATGAAGTAGATTAGTGTGTTAATTTAGTTTAGTTTAAAATCAGGTTTTGGGATTAAATTTTTGGGAAATTTAAGTTTTGGGTATTTTTGTTTTGAGAAGAAGAAGAGGGGTTTTGGGAGGAAAAACTAGGGTTGTTTAGAAATGAGTGATTCAAGTGGAGGGAATGAGGTTGGTGAAGGTTCAAACAACAACCATGATTGTGTTGATGGTAAGATTGTGTCAACTAATGATATGGATTGGATGTTTGATGAAGAGATGTTAATGGAGGAAGCCATGAATAATGGTGGAAAATAAGATCCTATTGCCCCAAATGAAGGAACCAACACTCAAAATGAGGAACCCGAAGCTCAAAACAATCAGGTAAACTTCCTATACTCTTCAAATTGCACGAATGGTACTCCAAGTGGTCGATTCATGGACAACATGCAACTACTCAGAGTGAGGGTCGTTAGTGTCGGGTTTTTTATTCGTTAACGATCCTAAAGAGTCGTCAGTCTGTTTACACCAAAACTGACGACTCAAACCTGCAAGTTTTCCAGGTTATGAAAAATCGTCAGCTTGGTGTGCTAAAAACTGATGACTCTCTTTGGTACTTCAACAAGAGTCGTTTGTTTGCTTTGTTTACACTGCAACGACGCTTAAACACAATGTCTCTGGCCAGATATTTTTTTTTTTTGGGTTTATGGTCGTCACACCTTTATTCATAAAAACTGACGACCCTAACCAACCATTAACATTGATCACTAGAGTGTTGCTATCGATAGTGTTACATATTAACGACCCTTAGTGTTTTCTTTTAAGTTTTTGATTTCATAAGATCATTTCATTGAATAGTAAAAGGCATACATCTTGCATATCGTTGAATTGAAGGAAATGAAATACAATAGATAATAACGGTGCACTTAAACACTCAACCATAGATGTTGTAATTATAGGTAGTGCCGTTCAAGATGAGGTATCAATCGTCGAACTCAAACTTTTTCCCACGGAGCACCTCGTATCTCTTATACGCCTTCCCCAATTGAAAACACAAGACAAAAAACTTAGTTAGTATTGTTCAAAGCTTTCGATAAGTTTTACCTCTTGTTTAAACACTTACTCTTATAACACCCAACATATTGGGCATGGCTTCCCTTATGGCATTAATTTCTCTTTTGAAAGCATCACATTCTAATTTTATCTCCTGGAACCGTTCCTTGACTTGTTTCAAAGACCTTGAGTTGCGATTTCCGTCCAACGCCACAAAAACAATGAATACGCGGTTCCACCAACCATCGATGTTTCATCAATGTCTTTGTCTAGACTTTCAAAATGGTTTGTCCTTTGTCAACCAAGCTCTCACAATGGCGCAATTCTTAGAAGTGTAGGGAGTAGCCATGGTGTTTTCTCTTATTTTTCCTCTTGGATGATGAATGATTGATATAGTATGTGAAGGTTAAAAATGAAAGAGTTGTGTGAGTATTAGGTGAGTCTTGGGTCTCTATTTATAGAGTTGAATGACCCAACTGCCTCTTTTTTGAAATTTTTTTCCGTTGGTGGACTCAACCACATTTGGTGGATTCAAAATTCGCATTTACTGCTATAAGAGTCGTCAGTGTCCATATTAACAAAGAGACGACTCTTTCTGATATTGAGGGTCGTCGGTTATGACTTTTAAAGTATGACGACTCCATCTTGAACTATCTGATTTATTGAGCATCAAGAGTCGTTCGTATTGATTTCTCCTAAACCGACGACTCTTAGTCTTTGAGTTTGAAAAAAAAAAAAGAGTTGTCGGGTTTTAATAGTTGTAACTTGACGACACTGGCTTTGATATTTAAAAGCTGAACTGTTTTTATTGAATTATAAAGAAACGTACATGTAATTCGAAATAAAACAGAAGGAAAAGACATAATTAGAATGGTTCACTACATTGCCGTTGAACACTTAACAATATTGTTTGAATTGTCCGAAATTTTCTGTCAAGAGACGATAGCAATCTTCGTGCAAAAACTCGTGGCCGTACTTTTCCTCGTATTGGCTGCACCCCAAGTGTACTGGAGAATAAAATTTAATTATTATTTAGCGTTTTAAATGAAAATAACCCTATGAGAGGCCTTATTGATTGACAAACTTACTCTAGTCATATCATTTTCTTTGGGAAGAGCCTTGTGTCTCGCTTCAAATTCGTCTTTCAGCGCTTCGCAATCCTTGTAGAATAAATCGTATCTCTCCCTAATGTCTTGGAGCGACCTTCCATAACGATTTCCGTTAAGTGCTTCAAAATCATAAACACACGTTCCCACCAATCATTGGATGTTTGATCCATGTTAAGGTAGGGATCTCCGGTTTCGTCGTGGTTTGAGAAGACCCAGTGCTCTCTTTCAAATTCGTGCTTTTCGACCGTGATGTGTGCTCTGAAAATAGCAACATCCTCTTGATTGTTGAATGGAGTTTGAGCCATTTTTGGTGTTTGAAAGTGATGGGTGAATACATTTGATAGGGATAGGTCTCTTTTTATAGTACAAAAAGTACAAACGGGTATTTTTTGAAAAAGAAAACGGTTACCTATTTTCCAAATATGCAATAACTTCACCTAGGATTCAACCGTTGTTTCAAATTTCAAATTTTTGCAATAACTGCACTTAGGGTCGTTGGTTAGATTATTTATTCAGTGCCAACCCTAACAGTCGGTGGTCTATAGTTTTGCATTACCGCACAAGGGTCGTTAGTTTTATTATTTATAAAGTGACGACCCTTACAGTCGTTCGTAGAAAATTATACTTGACGACCCTAAAAGTCGGTTGTCTGTAAATATTTTATGTGACGACTCATATGATGTCTAGCATAAAAACCCAACAGTCGGTTGGCATATTTTATAAAAGCTGACGACCTTTTTTCCCATTTTTTTGTAGTTGGTTGTACAGTCCTCTCAACCTGAACCCGTCTCTACTATCGGTCCGGATACCTCCGAACACTACATCAATGATTTGGTAAGTTTTAATGGTTTTAATGGATATATATGTTTTGGAATTTTTTTTTACTTAGTGTTCTCATGAACGTGTTATTTGCTCAAAATTAGACTTGGGAAAATAAGGAAGAGGCAAGGCAATGGGCTATTTCCAAGGCAAAAGAGAAGATGTGCGTGATTGTTAAAAGCAAGCACGCTAGTTGGAAAGAAATGGAGATGGTATGCGAGAGAGTCGGTGATAAGGAAGAAAGTCATAAAGGAAAGAATTACAAGTATGTGAAGAAGACGACAAGGGTCTACAAAACTTCGTCGAATAAGGATTAATGCCCGTTCAGGATTGTGTTCAAGATGAATACTGAAACTAAACAATGGTATTTGTATAGTATTCCCGACGGTCATCACAATCACCCTCCACCAAAAAGTCTTACGGGACACCCTGCATATGCTCGATTGCAACCACATCAAATGGAAATGGTACGGCAGATGAAGGGAATTAGGCCCCTTAAGATCCTTACTGCAATTAAAAAGGCTTATAAGTCTAACTTGTCAACTATTTCCACTATTTACGCTGCCAAATCAACCCTGCCGAGAACGTTCATTTTGGGGTTGGCTACTTTGTCCCTGCCGAGAACGTTCTTCTTCCATCTGTGCACGTGTTTTCCGGCTCATCTTGCCTTCCTTGGAGAGCTCATCAAACATCTTCTTTGCTTTTGGATTTTCAATGTGCTCCATGTATTGAGCGTAACGACGTTGCTTCTCAGGATCAAAGACTTCCCCTTTATCAGCCGAGCAACATAGTGCCTTGACAAAAAGCTTCATCCGTTCCCTCTATATGCATTCAAATATGAATTGAACGTTAACTAGCTTATATTTGAATTTAGATGAATAGCACAATACTTTGAATAAATACTCACCACTAGTTTAAGAATTGTAGAATCATCTCTAAGGTCAGCTTGAGAAGAAGAGGAGGATGCTCTGTTGGTCCTCTTAGTTTGATCAATACGAATAACCCGACCATGTGAGAAACTTTCATACCATTCAAGGTAATCTGGTGTTGCCTCGTTCCCTTCGTTGACATGCGCCCAAGTTGTGACATCTACTAACCTAAAGTTTCTAGCATTCCAATGGGTGTAACTGGGTTCAGGGTCGTAAAACACCTTTATGTTCGACTCGTCAGCCAGACACTTATCCAACTTAAGCTTGAACGGAGGTACGTACTCTTCATCGGGTGAATCTTGAATAAACCCAAGTTGACGCATGACTCTCATCGGATTGTACATCGAGAAACCGTAAGGGTGAAACAAAGGGCCATCGTACAGCACAACAAGTTCCATTACGCCAGCTCTATTCTCCGCGTACGGATTAAATTTTACCTCTTCCACATTGATGTTGTCCAACTTTGCCCGCATTGCTACCAACGCCTCTTTTTGCTCCTTATCCTGAGAACAGGTGAACAAATATCGTTTACCTGTTGGATCACCTTGCTTCCAATCTTTGTTTGGTTTCACATCTTCATTACCTTTGATCAGTGACGGGAAATGATCATAAAACCACACCTATATTTAAAACAATGAAATAAACATCAAATGATTTAAGGAAAATAATTTAGACAAACAAAACAACTTTCATCAATCCAAATACCTGGAGTAGACCCAAATTTCCATTGATCTGTGAAGTTTGTTCCCGAGATGCTTTGGTAAGCTGACTATTCAAATGTGCAACTATGGCGGTACCCCAAGAGTACTTGTTCACATCTTCCAAAGGATCCAAAAGCTGAAGAAGGTTGGCGCTAGCCCTATTACCTTTGTTGTCGGGAAATATAACAGACGCAAGTACGTAAAACAAATACGCGCCTGTAGCGTAACGGCATTCCTTATAAGTGAGACCCTCCTTTTAATTTTCCAATGTCCCAACAAACATCTCCCTAATCTTTACAAGTTTGAACTCTTTCTTATTATAGTTGGTTCCCTTCTCAAATTGCCCATCAGTGGTGGCTTGATCCCATCCAAACAAGTTCTTGGTCCACCCATAGATATCAACCCAAGTAGGCCTTCTCTTGAAATTCTCACTGGTGGATTTGCCTTCGACGTGCAGCCCTAATATCTGTTCCGCATCATCAGGAGTAACTGCCATCTCGCCAAATGGGAATTGGAATGTGTCGACTTCAGGTTAATACCTTTCACATAGAGTAGATACTGCAACATTATCATAATCAATCACTGAGTTCTGAACGACAGTATACAAACCAGAGTTTTCAACATGAGCTCTAACTCTTGCACATTCCTTGTCTAAAGGCCACAGCTCCATTTTCCCGAAAGAAGATTGGTGCTTGAAAGGACGGACGACATTCTTATGATCCTACAAAAAAGAAACAAGTCATAATTAGAATGTATTTACAAAGTTATATCAACTAATCGAATAACAAGCAAAGATGGTATACTTACGATTGTCTCATAGATGGTACGAGCCCACGATCCCCGATATCCAAATAGAACTTTACATCCATCCCTAGGTTCTCCTCTCGCTTTACCATTGCTAAGACGAGTCAGCTGCAAATCTATTGGAGGAACGTGTCTCGCGCTAGGTGCAATGTCCGATCCATCCTTCTTTACCCGCTTTTTAGTCTTCGGATGTTCAATCTCTTCGCCGCCCTGTTTACCAGCATCATCACCTTCATCCTCCTTATCACCATCTTTACCTTCATCATCCTTATCACCATCATCATCATCATCATCCTTCTCTTCATCCTCTTTCTTCTCCTCTTCACTACCATCACCATCCCCATCACCATTCTCATCACCATCCCCATCACCATCCTGCTCATCACCATCCCCATTACCCCCATCTCCATTCCCATCACCATTACCATCATCTTCTTGTATCTCTTCTTCTTCTTCTACTTCTTCTTCCGTATCACTTCCTTCAGCAGAAATAACAGAAGATGATGAACGTGACGAATCCGACGACTCCTCACCTTTGTCTCTTGGTTGAGTGATAGAAAAGGCTACCTCACTCGGTTTTCTTCCGCGTAATGGACCGGCATTTAAGTACCTATCATGTCGGGGAGGTTTGGAAGGAGGGGTTATCATCATTTTAACCTTGTCTTTGGCCTTCTTGGCACTACAGCCCATACACATAAAAGAACATAACAAACATAAGAGTTAGATTCATGTCTTCAGTTTAAGGGTCGTTAATTTAAGAATCTAACAACCAAACGACCCTTTAAGACACAACAACGACTCTATATAGTGGGTGACGACTCTTTCGTTTTTTGGACAGGGACTCTGTCATTTTCTCCAGTAGGGTCGTTGGTTAATTAGTTAGAGTCGTTCGGAGGATACCAAAAGGGTCGTTGGTATACAATCACCGTCGTTAGAAAAGGGTCGTCATCTTCATACTAATACCCAAACGACTGTAATCTAGGTCACCAAAACTGCAGTTTCAGAAAAACGGTCGTCATCTTCAACCTAACGACCTAACGATTTTTCATAAGTTTTACATGCAACTACAGGGTCGTTAGGATTTTAACATTACGAAACTGCCAACCCTAACACTGTAACTTCCAGTTTTCGGTTATCAGACTCGATTTCACAATCAAAACACACCAAAATATGGAATGCAAGTTGGGTTTTAGTTCACATACCTTCTAATTGGGGCCATGCGTTTCTTGGGTTTCGATTTTTCGGGTTTGGAGACTGAGGGTTTGTGCTTAACCTTGCCTTTCAATGCTTCGACTAAATTGTGGAGTTGAATTGCTTTCCGAGCGGTCTGCTTTGTGCGAGACATGATTGTAGAAGAAGTTAATCGTCGATTAAAGTTTTATCATCGACGATTACACGATGGATCGGATGAAGAAATCGTCTTCTTCGAGCGTCGTTAATGGTGGTGGTAGTGGAGAAGATGAAGAGGAGGAGAGGAAAGAAGATGAAATGAAAAACTGGTTTTAGAATTTAGGTTTTGTTTTAGGGTGTATAAATTAGGGGCCTTGATTAGGGTAGTTAATTAGCATTTAACTGATTTTTAAGAGTAAGAGTAAAATAGTATTTTCATAGGAAGATTAATACACCTCTAAAAATAATTGGGTGCAAACAAAATGTCATGGCCCCCATTTAATTTGAATGGCCCCCAATTAAATCCGGTATTTTTTTTTTTTGAAGCAAGAATCCGGTATAATAGGCTTCATTATATTTATGTCTATGTCCGTATCCATGGCAGATAATTAGAGGCGGAGCCATTTTAAAGCAAAACTTGCTCCCATGTCCCAGGCCTAAAATTTTAAGGATTTTGGACTCCCAAGCCTGTTTTTGCTTTCTTGCACCCTCTAAGGCCTCTTCCTATGCACATGCCAAAACATGGTATTTGGCATATATGCACCCACTATGGGTATGCTAAATCGCTAAACTCATATGCCAATATGTTATTTCGGCATATAGGCATACACGACGAGTTTCACGAGCGATAGAGTCTTCATCGCTCGATGGTCACACCGGGCGTTCGACGGTCATTTAATCGCCAATGCAGTCAAGTCGTCGCTCGGTACTTTGATAATCGCTCATCAGATCTTCATCCAACAGGCTAATATTTCCCCTACCGGGATTTCAACCAATTCCAACCCAACTTCAAATTCATTTCACCATGCATAGTGCATAACTGAAGTGGATTTGACTATAGAGGAAATAACATGGATCATGATAGTTAAGGTGAAATCATCTTAAGGTGAATTTTTCTTTTTTTATTGGTCTAATTCGCTACTATGAAGGTGAATTTTTAATGAAATGTAAATCGGTTTTTAATGAATATTAATTTAAAAGATAATTTCCATTAATCTAAAAAAAAAATTACATTTCACATTCGCTACTCATTTCTTGTCCGTTTCCTCCCGACCAAAGATCCAATTGCCTGCATTTTCTGGATCCATAGAGTTGTTCAACAAACTAGTTAAGGTGCTTAGGTTGAGAGACTCGACTTGGTGGTTGAGTCTCACTGTAATCACCATAACCTTGATAAGCAATGGGAGTACGGGGTATGGGAACATTATACAAATCTTGAAATACGTGTGGTTGATATTGTTGGTGGAATGGTTGAAATGTCAATGAGGTTGAGGCAATTGGAGTATACAGATTTGTTTGCCTAACTACTTCCATGTTCACACCACCACCGGAGTCGTATGTCGCCTTTGTGAATGACTAAACATACGTGTAGGAGTTGTATCCAAACCAATGTTTTCTTCACCACCGCGTACTCCTTGAGTATCTAACACCATGTTTGGGGTTGAACTTTCGGATCCTTCTCCATACGACGACGTCTCGATCTTCTTTCACCACTTTGTTTGACTTCCACGACTTTGTCGACTTCCACCGGACTCAATCTGTACCAACTCCAACACCGGGACTCAAACCTCTACCGGCCTACAACACCGGGACTCATGTCATACATCATGCTTTCCCTCAAATTTGCATCAGTTCCAAGTGCATATTCTCAAATCCCCGAAGAAGAGCCTCATAATGTTACATCGGGTCCGATACTCCAACTCGTAGCATTGACCCCCGAGGTATGGATAAGTCCGAGTAGGTGCACTAGAAACAATTGGATAAGTAACAATCTCTCCAGATGTGCTGGATATAGTCTTTACTTCCCACGAAAATGGTGGCATGTATGACGATGAACTTTGAGAAAGGATATGCAAATACGTCACCCGTCTCTCGGTGGAGGTTGGGAAGGAAGAAATTCATTGTCAAGTGGCAACCTACCTAAAGTCGGAAATCCATCCCACCCAAACTTTGCGGTTGCATGGAAATATTTGGCTTGAAAATAGTATTAAACCAAGATAGGTACTCATTTCTCGCATCGGCTCTTGATCAATTCATCGACTTCTTGCCAACTATGACCTTCTCTTATCAATTTGAAGTAATCGTCTTTGAAACATCTGTCTTTGGGATAAGGGTTGATAGCTATCACTGATCTCCCTTGCAACAGAAGAAGTCGTCTTCACCATAATACCAAACACCCTTCTCGAGAAATAGGGTAGTATAACACCATCCTTTTAAGGCTTAACTCTGCCATTGTCGACCTAGTTCTTCTTGGAACTCGTGTACTTCTTCATATGGCCGTGAGATAAGGTTATGGCTTGTTCTACTCAACTCAATCTTATGAACAATAGCAAGATGTTGACCATCTTCAATCACGTAGCTTCCCACCTCGAGAATCATACTTTTTCGATGATCGGAAATACATTCGTATAATTCTTAAGACAAGGTTCAAACACGGAAATATGTATACCACCAATAAAAAAAAATAACATTCACCAGGTTAATAACTTTTTCATATGAAAATGACAAATAAATACATAATGTGAAAAAAGATTGGTTCTTACCTCCAGAACTCCCCCTAAAGCATTAAAACTATCTTTATCACACGTCGAATTATCACTTAGGGCAATGTAAATCTCTGATAAAATCGCGGCACTCCCAATCATATGTTGGTGCTTGCTCTAAATCTTCTAATGCTTGAGAAACCCACCAACACTACTGAGCTAGCATTTGGAAACAGACATTGGCCCAGTGTCCACAATACAAACAGACGTTCTAGCTCCTCAAAATGGTCGGGGATCAAATATTGATTACCACTTTCCCCGTTTTCATTCATTCTTGGACATAACGCCTGGAAAAACTTTTCAACCCGACACCTTCAACCCATACGCCTTTATTTGTCTATGTGAAGGGATTTCCTTCTAATTCATTTGAGTATAAAGGAAGTCTTTCTTTCCATCTACCTTCGATAACCACTTTAGTCTATTAAATGGAATGGAGTTCCTTGGCATGGAATTCCGGTTAACATGTATAAATCTATCTCAGTAACTCCTATTAACAATAATTATTCATAATTAGAATTTGTTGATTTTTATGAAATAAAACACATAATCTAAAAATTAAATTACCGACTGAAAAGACTGACTTACCGCATTCAAAGTCCTTGAAAAAGAACGTGTTTGTAGTCTTCCACCATCGTTCTAATATAACTTGAACACCTTGAATCCCGTGGGTTTCTAGGTTGTATTTGATATAGATGTCGCCAAGGATATCTTCTCACTCTCTCTTGAACAAAGACCAGAAGTAATTGAAAATTGTACGTAACTCACCATCCACCTCTTAGATTTATAGCGTTATATCGCCTTCTCATTATCGAAAGGTGATTAGAGAATACACCTTCACCGGCTACTAGTCTAACATTATTAAACTCATAATTTGTATCCACAACAAAACTTACTCCACTGCCTGGGGTACTTGTAGATGCTTTCCCTTTTTTGTTTCTTTTTCTTTTCTCCATATCTGATTAAGATAATCGTTTCAGAAGGTTTTCAGAAGAAGAATTGAGAAGAAAATCAGTGGTTTTCAGAAGAAGAATTGAGAAGAGTTTAGAAGAGGTGGGAGTATAGTTGCGGTATTTATAGGCTACAAGAAACTCGAGCTTTAACGATATTGATTATATCGACAATGATATAGTGAATTTCGAGCGATATTGACAATATCGCGGCGATAAAGACTTTATCATTGGAGATATTGTCAATATCGCCGCTAGGGAGTCGATCGCTCGGTTTCCCCATAGTGGCGCAAATGGTTTGCCATACATACCGGCATGCCAAACACCATTTTTTTGGCATGTGCATAGGAAGAGGCCTAAGAATACTTTGCTCTCCCTTAGGTAAGTTTCTGGCTCCACCCCGGCCGTGTGGCCTTGTTACATGGGCAATGTGTTATGTTAACTGTAATCTTCCTCTGTTTTAAGGATTCTAGACTTTTAGATCCGGTTTTGCTTTCTTGCACCCCTAGAAACATGCTTTGCTCCCCTTAGTTAAGTTGCTGGGTCCGCCCCTGCGATAATAATTGTGGCCTTGTGTGTTATGCCAAAATTAACGGTAATCTTCCTCTCTTTGCGAAACTCACTACGACTGGGACTACAAGTAACAATATCCCTGTTTTTGACAAGAGACTTTCTTCCATACATGGAAGCACCTAATTACGAGAAATAATGGACGATATCATAGTATACAGCAGCATCTCCTAAATCTTCTTGATCCTACTCGTCTTTTGATCCACTTTTTAAGTAATGTTGTTGTTGTGGTGCTTTCCACTTGGACTTCAAAGCTCCCATTTCCTGAACTGAAACACGTCTTATTGCGTCAACCGAAATGGGAAGCGGAGGACTTATATATACTGTAACTTTATGTCGCCAACGTGAAGCGTGACATTTTTTCCAATTAAACTCAAAAGATTGGATTTGGTTCAACGATGAAAGGACGACATAGTCCTTCCTTAATTTTTTTCCTCCATAAAACTAAGGTAAATAATTACAATATCGAGGACATTTTTGTAAATGAAAAAAAACAAAAACACGGAATAGAGTCGGAGGTCCTGGGGTCGAATCCCGGCAACTTCCAAAATTTTCATTTTTCCTCCCTTCTTTTTCTTCTTCTTCTTCCTCTCGATTTCTCTGTAATTCCTTCACCACCATCTCTGCTACACTATTCCTTCACCACTACCTCCGCCATAACCAGCAGCACCACCTACGCATCATACACAAACCATTATCAAAACCAACCGCACATCCACAATCAACCGAATTAATCATAAATCTCTTCCATATATAATCATTCGAACAGATTACCAGATCAAACTTTTTCAAAATCTTCATTACATTGATAGGAATCGATCAAATTCAATGTCTCATTCAGAAAAAAAAAATCAATTCAAAGAATCAAAGAAAGATAACTCTTCAATTCCAAATAAAACACAGAAGTCCCCATTTAAATTATTGAACCTCAATTCGAACAAATTTCAGATTCAGAAATCATTTTTTTCTGTAAAAAATTTCTACGATGTATTTACAGAGATCGCGGGTCAATCCCGGTTTGAACACGGGTGTAGAGACGGCCAATCGGATTTAGTTATCGTCCAGATCTGTGAACCCAGTGATGTTCTTTCAGTTCCACCCTAATTGCAGCAGTGTTCTCAAGATTATCATTTCTTCATTTCTTTCCTCCTCTGTAATCAATCAAACAATGTAAATAAAACAATTCAGGTTAGTTGGTTCATATACAAACACATAATCATTGGGAAAAAATATAAATTGGAAATCAAATCAGAAATCTACAGAATGAGAGGAAAAAAGAAAAAACAAAATATTAGCCTTCCACCCACTAAGTTTTTCCCTTCTTCTGATAAAAAAAAAAATGTTTTTCCCTTCATTTTTTGTCCTGTAAAATCAATCAAACAATGTGAAACCATTTAGATTTCAGTGGGTTTCATATATACAAACCGAAATCAATGAGAAAAAATGAAAAATAGATATCCGAAAAATGAGAGGAAAAAGGATTTTTTTTTTTTAAAACTAATCAGTTCTTTGATTGTGAAGGATCATACATGTAAACATGAAAACAAGTGAGAATAAAACACCCTTAGTTAAAAGAAATCATGTTTATTACCTTCCCAACCTATCATGGCACCGGTTCATGGTTGAGATTAAGAAATTTGGGGTACTTCGCAGCAAAAGTTTTGCTACAGAGTACAAATTGTGTTGAGAACAAATAAAATAGAAAAGCAGATGAAAGACATAAAAGGCATAATTGGCATCTCTACACCACGTGTGGCTCATGCACACAGATTAGTCAATCAAACTCAAGTAGTGCTTGGGTTGGGTGAACATACTTATCCAATATTTTTAACCTCCTCTTTGAGTCGGAAAAAAGAGAATATTTTATGTTAGTATTACGCGAGGTAATTCGGGGGACCTTAAAATTTTCCCACTATGTTAGTATATTTGACTCGTACATATCATTCTTTCGTGGTCAGCGTTTTTTTTTGGTCGGCCACTCACTGCGGCAGCAGTCATCTAGACATTGTCGATGGACATTCTAAGACGTTGATTAATTAACTAAGACGCTCGGTACCGTCAAACTTTAATATAACATATCTAAAAATCCGTGCCTTGAAATTTTACAAATTTTATCTCGTTGAAAAGGTTTTAAAAAAATCTACGCAACGAAAGATAAACAACAATATTAAATTTAGCTTTTTACGAAAAATTTGAAAAAATATTTATCATTTTAGGCACAATTTTAAAAATAAAATGGAGATCAATTGTGCAAACTACCACAAAAGGATACATAATACTTTATGTAACCATATTTTGGTTTTATCATCAACTAATTTTCTTTTTCAACTAATAAAACGATGTCTTCTATCCGTTTGAAAAATGATATTTTCACTTTACCCATAAATTTTCTTTTACAAATCCCGTTCAAGAGTGTTTTCCTTTTTCTTGATTGACGCCTTCCCAATCGTGATAGCGGTCATCTAGTCTAACTTTAGTTCTTACTCAGTTGAATTGAATCTGCGAGTGCGATGTTTTGGTTTCTGACGATTTTCTGCGTGTGTTCATTTGGACAACCTGCAGATAGAGCCCCAGCGCACGTGTACAGTACTTGTTTATTTAACACAGTAGAATAATAGTATCACTTGACCTCTCGCCAGGAGAGGCTACTGTCTGCAAAGAGAAAGAAAAAAAGTAGAAAAATCAACACATTCATCAAAACCTACCCCCACTGTCCATGCAATAAAAAACCATCAAATATTGCTGAAAAATGGTCTCACCATTTAGCTGGTACACTATTCATCATTTCTTAACTTGTTTGTATACTGTATATGAGATTATTATAATAATGCTAGCCCTCCACAAAAGAGTTGTTGAATAATTTCATTTGCTGACGAAACAAAATCCATACGAGAAATCTAATTAATATTTATGCAAGGTCATCATATGTTACCTTGATTCTTTTCAAAAAAATAATAATATGTTACCTTGATAGTACTCCAAGATTATTAAAAATAATTAAAGAATTAATACAAAAACAAATGCATGATTAGGGAGTAGGAGGAGCAAAGGGTCCTCTTCTACTTTCCAAACGTCATGATTTTGCATGTGGGATTATGCCGAGATTTCTCTGATGTATAAGCTGTTTTCCAAACTTTTGGAGGAAAACAAAAGTTAGATCAGATATGATAACATAATTTATTAATTAATCTTTTTTTTGAAGAGAACGCAATTTTTTAATTATTGTTCTAAAAATCCATCAATCATATCAACAATTCCAGACTGGAATTACGGCGTGTACAAAAACACGTCACTGTCAACACTTTTATTCCCAGCCCTATCAGTCCATGTCCATCCTCTCTATATACCATCCAATCAGTAAAGACTCGATTCGTTTATTTGATACTCTCTCAATCTAACGGCTACATCGGATTCGTTTGGATTTGATTAATATTTTACTGCTATAATGCAGAATTACTGTGATCACTCCTGCAAAAACAATTTCTCACAAACTGGGAGAAATCGCGTTTGGAATTTCCGTTACGAATTCAGAAATGTGGGATTAAATGATGCATGACATTCATAGGTTACACGAAGATATATCTCCTAAAAGGTTATACTGGAAATTTTTTATGCTTTTCTAAATTAGTATAAAATTATTCTAACAAAACATGAAAAAAATGAGATCTATAAATAAAATCCACCAATATATAGATCCTGGAAATTTCTGAGGAGCCCAAACTTGTCTCCTCTCTCTTCTAGAAACCCGTCATTAAGATATCTTATATTTATAGCCCAAAGTACAAAATCTACGGTTAAGATTAATAGTTATAGATTAGATTTAAATTTTCACATTTTATACAAGACCAAGTTAACCTTTATAAATTAAATAATATTACCAACCAAAATAATAGGGAAACAATTACATTTATAATCAAGTCATGGCCGTTTTTTTAGGATGGAAGTTTCTCTTTCTAGGTAAAACAAGAAACTAATTAACTTATGGCATTATTTTGGGTGGTAGTTACGCTTACTAACTTAATTAATTGCATGAGAATCGGACCGATCGTTAATGTCTCTCAAAAAAAATTTCTGTTTCTGTAATATCTCATAGTTTTATCTTTCAGTCTAGGATAATTCCCAATCATTACGGGTGCTTTGTTAGGGGGAAAACTTAACCGTTCATGAATCTTCTAAATTCATATCGTTAGTTATTTTAATTTTTTTACGGCTTCACCTAGTGTGAACTGGTGATAAATCAGTGATAATTGCACTTTTAAGTAAAATAGAAATTTTCATGAATTTGCATGAACCTATTTCGGTGAAAATCGCAATTTTCCTTTTTTCTTATCAAGTGGAAAACATTGTTTTCGTACCTTTCTCAGTGAAAGTTCAAATTTTCACTTTATTCTTACGTGAAAGTTGCAATTTTTCTTTTTTTTTTTTATCAAGTGAAAACTATAATTATCATCTTCTTCTCGTGTGAAATATTCAATTTCACGTTGTATCCAAGATGAGTATGGTGATAATCCAATTTGTTTTTCCACCGTACGCTATTAAATTTATTTTTATTTTGATGTAATTAATAGGAGTTATTTTAGGGATGTTTGCATTATTTTAGGGATTGGAATTTATGATAAGGATTTCAAATAAAAAAAAACGTTTTTCGTTTAACAAACACCCAACGGTTTTAATAGGAGTTATTTTAGGGATACTATTACGGTATCAAAAATAATTATTAGGGAACATTATCTAAATACCCCTACTATGAGGCCCCTTGAAATATACCCTTATCAACTTTACAAATACCCCTAAGCCTACTACATTACTAAAATACCCTCTTTTATATAGTGTATATACAAAACCACCAAAAAAAAAAAAATCTAATGCCCACACCACTGTCCACCGCTAACCACCACCACCACTGTCCACCGCCAACCACCACCACCACTGTCCACCGCCAACCACCACCACCACTGTCCGACAACCACCACCACCGAAGACCACCACCGACCACCACCACCAACCACCACCACCGCCAACCACCACCACCGTCCACCACCACCGCCAACCACCGCTAACGAACACCACCACCGTCCACTACCACCGCCGCCGCCAACAACCGACACCCACCGCCGCCTCCAACCATCACCGCCGTCAACCACCATCGCCCCCGCCAACCACCACCACCATGTGGAGTCAACTTGCTGAAGTTGTGTCCATATCGGAGAGGCAACTAGCTCAAGTTGTCTTCAACAATAAAGTCAACTAGCACAAAGTTGTCTTCAAAAAGTGAAATCAACTAGCCTAAGTTGTCTCCATATATGGAGGCAACTAGCACAAGTTGTCTCCAAAAAAAAATAAAAATTATACACAAATAAGTGAACCTAGTGTGAATCGAATACACATCATCGGACATATAGTCAGTTGTGCTACCATTGCACCACAGGTTCGCCACACCATCGATGTGCTCAACCACCGTACAACACCACACCATCCATCTACTCTTTGACCTGCATGACTTCATGACCACAACCGTCATGCACACTTGCAACATGAGCCAATAGGTGCAAATCACTTCCATGCCCCTACTCAAACACCATCGCCAACACACAAGCGAATAACTTCTTGTTACGCTTTCACCGCCTGGATTCATATTGAGTTCCTTCTCAACTTCCTAAGCATTCATCTACCCTCTTGACTTTAAAGCATGATCATCAGCAGCACAACCATCATCAGCAACTCAACACAACCTTGTGTTACCATTGCACCACAAATTCGTCACAACTACTCTAAGATATAGGTATAAGATAAGTTCCGATGAATGAATGGACCCAAAAACATAACCAAGTTGCCTCGTAACTGAATCAACTAGCTCAAGTTGCCTCCAATATGGAATCAACTAGCTGAAGTTGCCTCTAAAAAGTGAAAGCAACTTTCTCAAGTTGTCTCTAAAAAAAGGAAGCAACTAGCTCAAGTTGTCTCCAATAGCGGAAGCAACTTGGTCAACTTCTCTCCAATAGTTTGAGGCATCCAACACAAGTCCACCGCAACAAACCACTACTTCTAACACAACAAACCACCTCCACTTCATTCAAACACTAACCACCGCAAACACTATGCAACTTCATGTCACTATATGTTGCGCTCAAGACCATAATAATATTATGCATATAATGATGAGATTAGAAGTTAGATTAATGCAATTTAGACTACAAAAACATGACTTATTAGGTTGATGAAAAACAACCAACCGTAATGTGCTAAACCCAAGACCACCATTATTATCGGTTTATCACCATTGATATCCGTATTTGTGTTCAAACCACAAATCGCAGATGTGTATTCAAACCATAACAAACATTTCCAATTGCAATCAAACCACTAGACCCATTTTTACCTTCTTTGATAGAAACACCAATACCATTCAGTCCACAATCTCAGTCACTAATCACCATTTAGTCCACAATCTCAGTCACTGATCACCGTTTGTACCTTCTTTGGTGTGACGTATAGTCAAGTGCAATAAACATCCACCACCGGTGCCGCAACATCCACCACCAACAACACCTGTCGCCACCACCATGACATCAAGAATATACATTAAAAATCAAATATCTAGAACATGAAATTAATATACCATATGATGTACAAATCACGTATAGAAAACACTTCCAGTTGTAAAGCAACCATTTTGCATCACAAATTAATATTAAAAATACGAAATTGACCTAAAAATACCCGTTGAGTGAATTAACCAATAGAGATTTGATATATATCCTCCACCACCGCCGCCAGCACCACCGCTATCATCACCAATACAACTTCAACAACAACACCCATTTTCTAAAAATCATGAGATTCAACTCAGAAACATCACCAGAACATTGATTTCTTCTATCAATTTATGAATCAACAATCTCGATCTCAATTAAATCGAAAATTTCTTTAAAATTAGGCTTCTCTTAAATATAGCCCACACTATTACTAACCATAACCCATTTTAACCATAGCCCATATTATTTTTCAACTTATTAACCATAGCCCATATCATAGCCCAAACCGAGTTAGCATGAATCGGGTTCTAGTTAGAGGGGAGTTGAGTTGAGTCATTATATAACCGATCCAACTCAGTTGATTCAGTTATTAAAATTTGTTTCCAAAAATGATATTCACAACTTCTTCTTCCTAACCAGGAAAACCATGACTCGAAGCATAAACCCTAAAATTTTATTTTCAAAATTAGTTGAAAATCAATCAACCAAATCATCATGGTACGTTCTAAACGAGAAACAATCAAATCAACTTCACAAGATATTTCAAGGTTAGTTGTACTAATTTTTGTAGATTTTAAATTGAAATCCAAACTAGAAGAATTCGTGTTTATGAGGTTTTGCTGTCTAGTTAAGAATTTTTGTTATTGAGATTATTTTTATCAAAGTTTTTTAGTTTTGAAGTTTTAATGTTAGGATTCTCGCATTCCATGTGTTTGACAAATTGTCCAAATCGATACATATATGTAAGGCATATGTATAATTTAGTTTTTAGCCCCCCCCCCCCCCCCCCTCCAAAAAAAAAAGGTTGCATGTTTATTTTTTTGATTTTGTTTGTGATGTTGAAAATAAATAAGTGCTAGATTAACTTTCTTATGGATGTTGTTAATGATTGATGATCTGTAAACTAAGCCAAGTGAACTTGGTGCAGAAATGGTGTGACATTAGTGATTGGTTAGCCCATCCACAAATCAGAGACTCAAATTGAAAATGATACCCTCCCGTACACAGTACTAAGATAGAGTCTTTGTTATCAAGCATAGATATATCCACATTGGTTTTGCATCTCCTCTCTTAAGTACTCATGCTTCTTGTCCAATATTTAGTAAAATGATTCAAAGCCTTATCCCTTGTCAACGTTTCAGTGTCCATTTACATATCAATCTTATTGCATTGTTACTTCTTTTTTTGTTTTAAGTAGATATGAGACATTAGATAGAATTTAATTTTCCATCTTACTGTTTTAGGCTTACAAAAAGAACGACAAAAATGGCCTCATCTTCGGTTCGAAGGGGTGATCGACCACCAAGTAAAGAAGTTGCGGATGAGATAGAAGAAGATACAACGGAAGAGAGTGACACGGATGAATACGACGAGAATAAGTATAGTCATGAAGCAAAAAGTGATGAGGTTGATGACGAGAATGGTGATAAGAATGATGAAGAGATAAGTAGCCACGAGCATGACAACGAGAACGATGATAATGATGATGATGATAATAGTAACAAGGATGGTGATATAGAGTATAAAGGAAAAATGGTGTTAATCTTTTTCCTAGGATTCCGGAAAAAGCTTTTATCCAAGGAGAACAATCCAAGCTGCACTAATATTAAGTCATATTGAAATGTTTTATTAATTTCCTTGATTATTAGGTAAGATTTCCCTACTTATTTTGTCTTTATTCTGTGCAGAAACAGAATATGAGAATTATATTAAATTTTGTAGAGTGCTCTGGAGCTGAAGATGAGCCGATAAGCCCTTCAAAAAAAGCTCGTTTAATCTCGATGCTCAAAAATTATGATAACCCTCAAAGCTCACATCTTTTTTATGATTCGGAAGATGATATCCCTGTCATTAATTTGTTGAAGAATCAAGACAAAAATAAGAGAAAACACAAGAAGTAACTTGTTTAGTTATTTTTATGTTTTTCCATAAGGATTGAATTCAAACTAGTACATGTTTATTTTAGAGTACATTAAGAATCTACAAACATATTTTTCACTTTTAATGTTAAGCATATTTTCCTCTAGCGGTTCTACAATTTTTTTTTAAGTCTTAGTGTTCCAATCATACAGATTAAATGGATATGAGACATGAGTTACATGTCGTTTTTTCACGGAGGCTCTTGTGGATGTGAATTGAAGGAATTCTCGACCAGCAGAGGGTCCGTGAGTTCTCAACAAAGTCAGGGGAAAATAAAAATCTCGTTGGGTATGGTGGTCGAGAATTCAGAGAATTCTCGTCCACCAGAGAGTCCGTGAGTTCTCAACGAAGTCAGGGGAAAATAAAACCTCGTTGGGTCTGGTGAAACAATAATGACCCTGAAAAAACATCTGTAGACATAGAGAAAAGGATTAAAACAAGATTACACTTAAATAAAACGATATTAAAACACATAATACAAAAACATCAAACTTAAAAACCTTATAATATCCAAAAAAAAAAACTAAAACTTTGAAAGTAACTCAACAAAAAAGTTTAATACTTGAATCATAATAGAACTCTAATCAGAAAGGCAGAAATCTAAGCTAAGGTATATGGTTTCAATAGGGCCATCTTGGACTTGTGATGGGACAAGTTCATTCCATCCTTGATGCATTCTTTCATAATGAGGAGTCCATAAAAGTGCCGCTTCCTTGCATACGTTTTCCCATCCGGGATACACCGGTGGAATGGGAGCTGCTGGTTTGAGGATTGCCTTCACAAAATGTCGATTATCTATATTGAAGATTGATACATTCTTGACATCTCTAGGGCGGCCGGTAATCAAGGGTAAGAAGCAGTTGTTTCCTTTGTCAGAAATAACTGTAAAGATACAGTTGAATGCTGAAGCAAAAATATATCCCATCTCAGGGAAGGTCATCCAGTAATCCATTGTCACAATACTGTAAATGTATTTAAGAGCTTTAGTTACTTTTTTATAAATAAAGATGGAAGATAATTAGGGAAATACAAATCTTTTAGCTTTCTCAACGCCCAAACATAGTCTTCAGTCTTCTCTCCAGGCATGAAACAATATACTATAGTAAAAGTATGATTTGTAGATGTGACCCCGACAAAATGTAGCAACGGCATACTCCATTGATTTGTTTTGTTAGTACAGTCGACCAAACTTGGGAAACATTGGGCAAGTTTTGAACCCTTGGGGTGAGAAAAAAACAATTGAACCACAGCATCTGTTTCACCTTCTCTCTTGTTCCATGTTATATAGAGGTGGTCGTTGCATAACTCCAAAAGCTTTTTCATTCTTGTTCTTCCGGATAATTATTTAAGTCGGAATTTCACCATACAATTGTAGATAGTCGTCGTTGTCGAAAATTTATCCGAATCTAGTTTCTTTAAGTGAGTTAATATTTGAGAGGGGGTACTTCCACTTAGTGACAATGCAATACAAAGATCCGTCTCTTTTGGTGTCAACCTCCCTGGGTAAGGATGACCAGTAAGGTTATCATATGCCGAATGATTATGTGTTCCATTTTTCACACGCACAATCCATTTAACTCCATCCACACAAGTACCTCTCAATTCAAAAGCACATCCACATTTTTTTGATCCCCAGCTCTTCTTTTTCTTTTCTTGTGTTGATGGATCCCTTTGGAATTGTTTTCTATTTTCTCCACATGCAACCCGAACCTTTCGCATGCAAAAATGGCGAAAGATCCTTTGTCGTTCGGTTTTTGCCGTGATTTTCTAATAATCACAACTGTACGATTCTTCTTTCCGACTGATTGGCACCAATTAATCATGTCTTGACGACTTTCAAATAACTACAATAAATGGCCAATAAATATTTAAAATTAATTATACTAACTATCAAATAACTATGTTTTTAACATAAATGAATATGCAAAATTCCATACCTGATTGGTTGTAAAAGCATTTATTAAATCGACAAAACCCGTGTCAAGAGGTTGGATTGATGTTGGCTCCGATCTTATTAGTTGTTGTTCATGATTTGGCACATCACTTTCATTCTGTATAGTATATGCATGATTTAATTATGTATAATCACAATAAAATAGTACAATCAATACATGTAATTAAATAATAAGATAAAAGATTTGTAGTATTACCTGATTATAAGAAATCAAGGTATTAGTAGAATTGTTGGTACCAACATGATCTTCCAGTAAGTTTCCAGTTGATTTTTCTAGGGTTTCAGATGGTGTGGACATAGAACTTGATGATTTTTCTTCCATTTTAATAACAAATATTAAATAATAATTTTATGAACTTTGTATCTAGTAACAACTAGGTTTTTAAGATTAAAAAATATCTTTTTTTCTCATGTATATAAACTCTCATACGAAAGAAAGAAAAAACTTAAAAGAAAAATAAAACCTAAAACGTTTTTTTTATAAACGTTTATTATTGATTCACTGGGTCACTGATTTTTCAACTCACTCTTTCACTTATTCACTGATTTACTAGCCTAGTTTGTGGGCTATGGATAATAAAAAATGGTCAAACTTCAAATTTTAGTAAACATAAATTGACCAAAGTCAAATGGGCTATGGTTATTAAAAGTGTGGGCTATATTTAAGAGAAGCCTAAAATTAATTGAATCAACACAAATCAAATTTTCTCTGCAACCAAAATACCAAATAGAGTTGACGATTCAATTAATTTCTTTAAAATTAATTGAAAATCATACATACCAAATCGATGTCTCTGAAATCTGAATCTACAACTCAAATCGATCTCTGAATCTGGTTCATGAATTAGTTATCGAAAACATAAAAAAAAAAAAAATCTGAATCGGCAACTCGAAACTGAAACCTAAAGAAACAAATCAATTTATGAATCTCGTGTAGAAATCAATTGAAATGGAACACAAATCATGACAGATCTTCTCATATTAGTAGCGAACGTGACAAAGGTGGTGGTGTTAGTTGTCTTTGTGGTAATAGAAATTGTGGTGGTGGTGGTGGGAGGCGATGGAGATAACGGTGGTGGGAGGAATGAGATTTCTTCTGTTATCGAAGTGAAGAAGAACGAAAGTGAATGAGGAAGGCTAAATATGGAATTATCAGTATTATTTTTTTAAAGTAAATATCAATTATGCCATTAGGGGTAAACACATAAATGGATAAGGGTGTTTGTGCATGACCCATGAATAGTAGGGGCATAAATAACATTCCCACTAATTATTAATTTAAGTTAAATTAAGGAAAAAGGTTATTTATGTAATCACGTCTTATTATAAACTAATTATGGGTTCTACATATTTGAAAAGTTAATGGTGAGTTTTTAATATACAAAAAATCAAAATTGGGCCGGAGATAATTTTCCCCATATAGATCTAATTTGTTTTTGTATTTTTTATAAAGTAAAAGAATTTCATGCGGGCTCAAAAAAAAAAGTAAAGCAAAAGGTACCCGTAAGTAACAACAAACTATATAGCAATAACCAATTAATGCACTAATCATTTGTTAGGCGCTTCATTAACGCCTTGGCGCATAAATTAGTGGGCCAAATACGGTAGGTTGTAGGGCACCGGCGGTACCGTGGTCTTGAATGTCTGACTTATAGGTGACACAGTAGTGCCTAATGGGGAGGGCAATAAAACGTTACTAGTACTACCCGTACCAAGATTTGTGTCTTTGTGGAACCCGCAAAGGGCATTTATATTTTATGTCCGTGTCCCACATTCAGGGCTGATAATAGATTACTTTTTAAGTGTGATGAATCTACAGTGTAGATGGAAGGTATTCTACCGTTGACTAATAAAATGATAAAGAATTAATAGCATGTTTGGATACACGATGAAAAGTAACTTTTCGACTTCTAGAAATAAAAAGTCAGGAATTAGGTTATGAACATAAATTAAAAATAACTTGTAAAAACAATAAAGTTAATTTTTGATGACGTAAAATATTTTTATTTCTGATTTCTGTGATTGACTTTTGTTTTTGATATCGAAACAACCTTTAAACGTTAATGAAGCAGTATCAACATGCAATATGCACGCGAGTAAGCAAAGTAAACGCGATTAAGCAATATAAATGTAAAGAAGTACGCAACCACGCACTCTAACACAACTAATTAACGTGGTTCAGCTGATGCTTGCGTCCAGGGATATTGGGTTAATGATCCTATTAATCTTTGGTTGATAACTCCAGTGAGAAATGCTTAATAGAATTACAAGAGCACTTAGATATTAAACATATTTTCATTATTTCTATCTTTATGCTTAGGTTGAACATTTTTGTACACCTTCTTCGGAGATTAAGTTGTGTATTTATAGACTCATCAAATAGGAGTGTATTTATAAACATTTTTGTAGGATCAGAATATCGCAACAACAATACCTTGCGAGATTAATAAACGACAGCATTGCGAAGGTGTCGCAGATGAGTAATATAAATGACGC
>JAJJWW010008650.1:0-95294 GCA_023531295.1 Papaver armeniacum | reverse complement strand
TAATATAACGGGTAGAAGTGTCCAACTGATTTATAAGAAACTACCAACATGGACCCAATTTAAATTGACTCGTGTCCAAACCATTAATGTACAGGTTGGACAACCTGCCCAGAAGGAAAAAAAGGTAGGTTGGATCGAATCTGTGCATTCGATTCCAAATACTCACCTTTAAGTCTCACATTGGTCATTTCATTTATATAGAAAGAGGGTGTGGGCCATCCCATCTAGCAAAATAAGCGATAGCAAAAATAGCGTTAGGAGGCAGGATTAAAAATTGGTATATTTTCATAAAGCGGGTGAAAATGTTTCATTGAACTTTTCAGAATTTCATTAGTCTTTTTCATTTAGGAAAAAACTTGAGCGACTAGTGACAGTGGGAAGTAGATGGGATGTTTTCTCTATAATAGAAACATAAGAGTTCCAGAAGAAAATTCATCATCCTTCTTCCTCCTTTTTTTTCAAATCTAGTCCTTTTGGGGCTAGATGCGAGCAAAAGATTGTTTGGTTTTAGAAGTTATTTTGAATAAATTTATTCGCTATTAGATTTTTTTTGTTCGCTATTAGGGCATTTTATCTTGCATTTTTGATAGTGTTTCATTCTAAAGATTTTTATTGATTTGGGTTGTTGGATACAAGTACATGGATATTTGTGGGAGGCAAGATCAAATTATTCTTCAACGAGAATAGTAAATCTAGGGTTTAAAACCTTGCTACGCACATGAGTTTTGGGGCAAATCACTCCTCTCTTGCTAGATATCTCTTTTCAAGAAGAAAAACAATCAAAATGGTCGAACTATGATTTCGGATACCATTCCTTCTCAATCTCTACATACAAGATTTAGGTGCTAAAATTTGTGGATCAGCTCTTTCTCTTCGCGATTTATATTCGTTTTGCATCTATCATTGTATTTGTTTCATGCTTATGTTGTACTTGTTATTTCTTAAAAACCATCAATATGGCATTTCTTATTAGGAATGAAATATTAATGGTTTGATTAAAAATAAATAAATAAGAGTTCAAGAAAGACCTAGTGTTTCACATTTGACCCATAAAAGATTTACTCATTAAGTTGAATAAGATTCGGATATAAAGTGAATCTGAGATGGATGACTATGAAGAAAAAGTATATCAAAAACTTAAAAATGGTTAGTTTCTTGTTAAATTATACGATGTTAAGTTTAGATGTCCTTTCTTCTTAGGTAAAAAGGAAACAATATTATGAATCTAAACATCTAGTTTAACATGCTAAGGTGATCTTTGTCTTTTATTAAAGATCTTCACATAAAGAAATTTGAGAAAAATCTTTAGCTATGTATTTGGAGAATGATTCCACACAAGGCAGGGGAGGTTTCTATGTGGGAGGGACAAAGCTGTGGATGTTGGTCCATCGACTTAGTTGGGGCGAGAAGAAATTTGTATACCCATGGAAGATGTTCTTGTGAATCTTGAGAGATTTTAAAAAAGATGAGATATATGTTGCGCGTAGTGCGACTCGGATTAAAGAGCAATAGGAAAAGATGGGTTTAATCTATCCGGTTCATAGTTTATGGGATCTGATCATGAGAATCTTGGTTAGGAAATTGTGGAATTAACAGCTGATAAGTCAGGTTTATGATGCTATGTTTTTCTGAGACTGTTTTTAATAGCTTTGGGCATGGGAAAAGACATTTTTGTTCGGATAAATGTGGATTTGAAGGTATGTATTACGATAGAGGATGATTATACTTCAAATTGTCATTTAGGAAAGAATTTGAGAAATGGTGATTTGAAAACTATTAAGGATGTTCAAGATGAATATGTAAATGTAGAGCAGACTACTTGTAACAAATTTAGTTCATTTGGTCGATAGGAAAAATTAAAACTTGGGACAAGTTCAGCTCAAATTCAATGAGGGGAAAAGACGAGGTACCCAAATATACCTCAATCTTAAACTTTTGATCTCATACCCTACATCCACAAGACCCATGTGTATAAATCTCTTTGGAGCAACAATCACTCAAGAATATTTCACCAGGTGTCCATTTGAAATAGGGTTAGTCAGGATGGCCTAACATGTGAATAATTATATCGGACAAGTGGAAAATCCAATACACTTTGTGTGATCTTCTATGGATGAATTGAGACAATACAACAACAAAGTAGCCAAGCTTGATAAAGGTAGGGTAATAGAAACCAATAAATTGATATCGTGCTGCATTAGCATTACAAAGTGCAATTTAATTTAATTATAATAAAAAAATTCTGATGCGAAATATAAAGTAAATGGCAGCCAATATTTTGTTGAGAAACCGCGAGATGCGGAAAACCACGGAACCTTGTCGAAATTGAATACTCTCAAGATTAAGCCATTATACAAAATCTAAACCAACTTTGTATAGTTGAGACCAACAACTAAACCTATAGTTCACCTAGTTAAAATCTGTATCCATGCGCCTCCAACTTGCAATAAGTCACGCACACAGGAACAATTCCTTTGGTTCGTATTTAAACATTCAAAAGGAACAACAAATTTGTTCGGTAACAACTCTTTTCAAACAACGTGATATAAGTTTGACAAAAGGATCTTGAATTTATCCCAATAAACTCTTTTTGTCGGGTTTCAATATCCATCTTTTCAACAACTACCAGGTAATTGTTAAGACAATGCAATCAATGCTTGAATCGAAAGAAACATATTGATCTTTGATCTACTCAACTAATCAATCAAATCTATCTGAAACATAAACCGATTATAGTTGGATTGTGGTAGATCAAGTTTGTGCACACCAAGATTATGAACCAAAGTAAATCTTCTTCGTCTTCAAATCTTCTTAGATCTTCATTAAACACACTTTTTATTGATTTGAATCTCTTGTGATCAATCACACCAGAATGGGTTGTTAACAATGGATTATCCTGAAGAGACGTATTTAGATCTACCAGCGGTCTAAAGATCTCGTAAACTTGATCTAGTTTGAGTGAATCTTATATCGGAAGAAGATTCTCAAGCATAAACAAACTAGGTTCGATCAAAGTTCAACAACCGTTAGTCAATTAAATCAATCAAAAACTAATAATAAATTGAAATTATCTAGTTTCCTACCAACGATACTCGTAGAGCTTCCCAATCCCAAAAAAGTCTTTAAAACGAGCGGTCGTAAGAGATTTCACCTAATTATGTTTCCTTTCCAAATAGACGGATCCAAGCACAACAAGGTAGGTTTGTTGGCTCTGAGGATTAGTTTGCTCGAAATGAAAACTTAGATATTTATAGACCAAGAAGTTTTGGGCACGAGGAATTTCAAAACCGAAAATATTCTCGGGATATGCGATATATTTAATTTCGGTTTTCAAATTCTGAAATGCTTGTCCAAATATTTACGAGAAATCTCGGTATAAAATCTTCAATTAAGTATATACACATTTACCAATTTGAACTTTCTAAAGATATGCATTTTAATTGCTGGAAATTAAAAGCATATAAAACTAAAAAACCTTAATTAAGATTCTCAATTTATTTCGATCAAGGATTCTCCTTTAGATATTGGAATATCTTTGAACAATAAAGATAAGAGTTACTTCACATATTCCAAAGTATGTGACATCTTTACTTTGTAAATCGTCTTTCATATTTACAATCTTGGAACCCGATTTGCCCGCTTCCAAACAAGTTTAGAATGGTTCATCGACTTCCAGAACTATGTAGTTGATAAAGAACACTTTCGATCACCAAATCATGGAGTTTCACGGTTCTGCAAAAACAAGTTTCGGTTCTACCTCCATGTAAGGTAATAAGATCGGTCACACTAGCTTTCCAAAATTTGGTTGACTAGGTACTAGGATCGGTTACATATTTATGATATCTAACTTATATTCGGATTACACAAGTCATAGGATCGATTGCAATATCTAAGGCTTGTTGTACCTCTTGAGATCGATTCCCTTGATTGCGTCGATGCACCTTTTACTAGGATCGGTTCCCCAATGTCTAGAGTTGGTCATACCAATCACAACAAATCAATCATATCATCTCGGTGATTACTTAAGATCAGCTTTCACTAATAAAAGTCATACCAATACAAAAGTCGGGCCTTGTGAATAGTTTTACCAATATACATAAACAACATGAGCGGTTATACTAAACACACATATTGGTAATCCAAGATATGTAATGAATAACAATACAATAAGCCTAGCGATTTCCCTTTAAATTCACAAAATAATATTATGAATTTACTTCCTTTAAACCAATGTAAAACATTGTTTAGGGAAAAATATTCACCCATACCCATACACATAATCACGATAGCATTCATACTGATTATATCGATGTCTTATATACGAAGTTCGAAGATAAGCGTTATATTTGTATTGTATTTCTTCATACTCGTCTAACTAGAGTATAATAATTCACGACTTGTGATTATGTTTTCAATATTCACGACTTGAAGATACATTAGGAATGAAATAGTTCAAGTCAAGTATTACTAACCTCAGAGGAAGGATGATGTATGTCGTTGTAGCTCATTGGCACTTCACATCTTCAAGTCTTCACGTAATGCTTATAGAAGTCTCATATCCTAATAAATTTCTAGTAAACCTATCATGAGTTGACTCTATTAAATAATCAAGAGACTCTTTAAATGAGTTGGTTCATTAAAATATGACAATAGGCTTGACATCCCAGCGCTTGGTGTGTTCAATAGAAGCTATGGTCTAGCAGAGACCATCTACTCTCTCAAGAGCTTGGCACCTCAGCATGATGAGCTGAAAAAGATATCATGAAGGTATGCAATTTGTTTTATTTTTAAGGACTTCTTTGTTATGCATATAGATGCTAGTTTGAATTATATGAATAAAAAAAAGATTTCAATCAATATGTCTTCAACTAATAAAAATTTATTTTAGTAATTTATTACTCCAAGCGATAACACGGGAATATATCCTAAAATCAATAAATCTTAGGTATCTTTGTATGCTAGGCGCATGCGACTAACACCAACTTTCACCTCTTTCGATGAAAAAAACCAGCATTAAAACTTGAAATATTAAAATAAAAGTTCAAACAAGTGAACAACTAAATTTTTCTGATATAAATTAAATAACCAATCCTTTGAATCACAATGATACCCATTTTGATGTCAAATAAAGTTGGTAATGAAAGATTTATTTATGTCACAATTAAATGAAGAAAAATATTATGAAGCATATTCTAACGTGGCAGAGTTTGCAAATCAAAAATACATATCTCATGATATCTCATCTGTATGTATATTTATGATGTATCAATAATCATAATTATATGTATAAGCATGTGTAAAATACACATTCAAAATAAAACTTTAAATACCAAAAACGTAAGTTATCGTGTTCCACAACACCAGCAATTAGTTTCTCGTTTAAATTTATGTTTATGTGGGCTCTAAAGAAAAAGTATTTTACAATATGCTTACCTTTGTTTAATTTAATTTCTTTAAAATCTCTCTATATATGTATCAACCTTGTCGTTTAAATGTTAGATTGTTTTGTTGGATTTATAGAAGGGGCGTCAGCGATTCAACTCGGATGTTGCACAAAATCGTAATGTACGGTGTCCATATGGTGTTTCCCTTGGGAAGTTTAAATATGGAAAAGGCGGCAAGATTTTTTCTTTTCTAGATGCAAGTCAATATGATTATGTTTTATAAGTACTAACACTCGAAGAACGTGTATTGATACCTAAATTGCATAATAGGGGACTTGGTTTTACTACTAGGTATTAACCATTGTAAAGTGGTCTTCAATATACAAGAGGCACAAACAAAACTAAGGTTAGTAACTCTTTGAACTTGGTTTTTGATTCTTTTGACTTCCTTTTTCTAATTCTAAATTTTCTGTATATATAAAATAGTTTAATCGCGCGATTTAAAAAGCAGTTCAAACAACCAACTCTTTGATACAAACTTAAAACACTTTTCCTAGCTAGTTGTTCAATATTGGATAACAAACATAGGTAATAATGTCATCCAATTCTTCGATAATTTCAAAATAAAACCATCTTGACCCCATGAAGGTCCCTTGGACTCTTTATCTTCGGAAATATTGTCGTGTGGTGTCATCACGTCCCCCAACCGACGGTACATACGGAGATGAAACCAAGATCAAAAAGTAATTATTTGCTTTTGTCACCTCCTCTGTAAAGGCATATTTCGTAAGCCTCATAGTTTGGAAGCAGAAACAGTTAGGAAGCCGCTCATCGAATTTTACAATGGATAAATTTGATTTACTAATATCACTGACCACGAGAATATCACATTATGTGGATCATCTTTTCATGATACACATGCCATGGAATTTGATGAACACCCCAAAATACTTGCGCCTTCCTTGAATCCCATCTATATAAACAATCTACAACTTGCTAGATAAACAATTCAACTAAACGACCTCTTTTAATCACAAAATACTCTCCTTTGTAGCTACATGACACCATGACATGTGACAAAATCAAGTTGGTCCCATAATGGAGTCACAAAGCCTTTAGCGTCCCAACCTATTGGACGATGCGAAGACCTCTTTTTCCACCCCATACTCTTGACTTCACTATCCTTTTCAATAGGAAGCAAAGGGTTTCATCACCACGTTCAGTGAGAGCTTATTTTCCAAGGCATTAAAGGGAAGATCTCGTGAGAAATTACAGCCACATCTTTTGATCACCAACTACTAACTTTTGGAAAGTTTAAACCCCATTTGGCGGGCTTCTTCCTCGAATGAAATAATCAAAGATCCCAATGACAAAAATACAATTAATTAATCACAACCCAGAAGTATCATATGAGATAACTTGATAAAGCGGATAAACCAAATGTTGGTGTTGAACAACACGATAACCGTTTTTGGTATTTAAGATTTATTTTGAACGTTATATTTTACACATTCTTATATACAACTATGATTACTAATACTCATAAACATGCATAGATGGTATATCATGAGATATGTATTTTGATTTGAAAACTCTTGCCCACGTTATGAATGTGTTACGATAATATTTTTCTCTTCGTTTTAATTGTGACATAAATAAATCTTCTGCTACCAACTTTGTTTGACATCAAAATGGGTTATGCTTTGGTGATTGAAAGAATATCTTATTTAATTTATAACATAACAAAAATTTAGTTATTCACTTATTTGACCATTTATTTAATATTGGAAGTTTTAGTAAGGTTTGTTTTTTCCGCGAAAAGAGATGGAAATTGGTGTTGGTCACATCTGCATTTCCCGCGGCATACAATATACCTAAGATTTATTGATTTTAGGGAAGATGGTGTAAAATGGGCTTCATGTCTAGGCAAAGATACTCTCAAACCATTACAAGTGAAGTGTTATCTATATCAAATCTTCTCTCTTTCCTCTATTCAAGAAGGTGTTACGGATACCAATTTGGGTTGGTAAGTGATAATGTTCAATATACGGTTAAGGATGAATGTAAAGACAATGGCGATCAAGGTAGGCAGTTATCAATCAATATTGTATGGAGTAATGAGTACCCTCACAAATCAATTTTTTCTTTGGCTTCTCTCTCATGATCGGGTAATGACGGCGGATAAACTTTTAAGAAGAGGTATGGATGTCTCTAGTGTTTATCGTTTTAGTTAGGAGGACGATGAATCGGGTTCGCACTTGTTCTGGTTGTTGGAGGGCCGGAGAATATGGGGGATTACCGTGAAGGGTGCCACTTTGCTTGGATGGTCATACGACCTAATATCATTGTCTCTATCAAGATTTGGAAGTTCAATTGGGGAGGCAGAAAGACTTTCACGCAAATGGAATAACGATTAAGTTTGCAATTTGGTGGTGTATATGGAAAGAACAAAATCTGCGAGAACTGTGATAACAAAAATAAAAATTTGGCAAGCCTCATTAGAGATATCAAATTCCAAAGCGTTCTTTTGGTAAGATCAAACACAAGAATGTTAGGAGCTTACGACAAATATTGTGATTGATTTGTAGGATTCATTATACCGGCCTCTAGTAATTTTTGTGTTTTTGTATTTAGGTAAGCGAATCCGCTACCGGTTCCACTTTTTGTTCCGTTGTAACCATTGGGTTAAGGCACCCCTCTTAAGTGCTTTTATTCAATGAAATTTCTTTTGACCGATCAAAAAAAAGAGAAGAGAAGGATGAGAAGTTGAGTCGTCTAAGGAATGACATGGGTAACGAGGTATTCAAAGCTTTGTCAAATGCTGCTGTTGGAGTTGAATGAATACAATGGGAGTGGGAGGTACATAGTCCCGAATTGTGGAACTTGAAGACGGGAGAAGGGCCACTACATGAAGGAAGGAGATTAACCAAAGGAAAAATTAGTTAGCCCTTTATAATCACTGAGCAAGCAATAGTTCGCTATCAAACTAATTAAACACGCTATTGTCACCCGAATAACTAACATACTATCAAACTAACTAACATGTGGCACCAACAATGGCAGAACATTATAAAGACATATCTTATATAATATAGACAAATGTCTACGAAGCGATAAACAAAGTTACACCTAATTAGAGGAGCCAGACATTACCTAGGGACAAAATCAGAAAATTGGGATGCATATTGATGATCCAAGGGACACCCAGCTGACTAACCGCTTTCAAATTAAACTCATTGCATTTGCATTGCATTTCCCAATTATCCTCTTACTCTTTAGGTAATTCTCTTGGAGGTTTCTTTTGATACAAAGCGTAAAATGTTCTTTCAACTCCCCAGAATGATTTTTCAATGAGTTTCATATGTGCTCATTAACCCTGAAATACACATAATACATAATTTAATCTTTGAATTTAAAAAAATAATCGGTAAATCAATTACCCACAAATTGAGTACAGACCCTCATTATTATGTTACCCATTTGGAGTAGAATTTCATGGTGATGGGATTAACTTGATTAATCGAATTTTATTACCCTTGAAGTAAGAAGAATTGTTCTTTAAGATGTTCATAGGAATAGTTTCTCTACGATTATTAGAATTTTACCTTGATAATTCCTTTCTTGGGAGATTCTTTTCATTGAGCGGAAATTTGTGTTGTTATACGTTGAACATCTGGCGATAAATTCGAAGGTGATCTGAAAAAAAATTGACAAAAATATAAATAAATTAACAACTCAAAAAAAAACAGTTTGACCTTTTAAACAATAGTACAAAACCTATTGTTTGAAGATAGTGACCAACCTTTTCTAGCAGTCAGCGATGCATGAATAAAAAGATTACTAATTTTTCTTTCCCATATCTTCCGACCAAAGCCTCAATTTGTTTTTAACCTCAATTCCCTTCACTCCAGAGTCCTGACTAATAACAAGAAAAGAACATGCCCCACAAAGTACCAAATATCAAGAAAGAAACATCACCCGAGTACAAATTGGCTATAATCAGACCAAGCTATGCAAGGGTATAAATTGGATGCATTGATGGTTACACGAAACCAACATAAATAATGGTTTATCACAGTTGATTTGGGTTATTAATACATTGAATAAAATAAACAATCATCAAAATATCCATTATTAGGGTTCAAACCTCCATTATTAGGGTTCACACCTGCATGAATAACCTCGAGTGCCATAGTTTCGAGAGAAGTCGAGCGAGTCCGGTCCCGAGTATAGAAGGGCCCTGTGCGAAAAAATTTCGCAGGGCCTTTTATAAGGTCAGTTTTTTTTTTTTTGACGTGAACAGTAACTCTATTTGTTAATGTCCACCAATAAGAACAAGAATACCCAAAAGAAACTCAAAATATATAGCCATGGACAGGTGCTTGTGGTAATGATATGATAAAGATTTAAGATTTAGTGACGTTTAGGGGATGAGAAAATACAATAAAACAACTAGACAACCTATTGGATCAAGGAACTTAGCTATCTCGTCCAAGTGAGTTCGAGTGCTAGCAAGTAGCAATAGGGCAAAGGAAAAGATTTTTTTTCTTTTTTTGATATGTTAGACTTACTGGGCTTGGAGGGGACAGAGAGTATATAGGATATTCGATAGGACAAAAGGCCCTCGGCAGAGCTGGGCCATGTGCGGTCGCACGGCCTCAGGCCCGACTCTGGAGTCGAGCATCAACCGAAAAATCAATAATACAAAGCAATCAACACAAAATCATAATGAGAATTATACCTATATAGGGACCTACTTGAAATGCAAGGAATCGACGGAGAGAAAACAATTATTACTTCGATCCTACAGGATTGACTTCCCCGAATTACTCTCGCTTCAAAATTATTACTTTGAAGCACCTGTAAAAAATTAACTTTAGATGCTTTTCTAATGAGATAACAACATGATTATTGTATGAATCGAATCTTATTAACTTAAAACACAAAGCAAAGCAACAAAGACCAACATCCATACATGCTTTCAGAACATTATTCTTTAGAAACACAAATATATCGGTGAGGAAGAAGTGGACGTCCGTATTAAGAAACATGGTTATCCCAGAAACCCAATATACATACGGAAGGAAATCATATCCCTTCCTATTTGTCCCTAATCAAATTCAACACCAAGTATTGTGTTCTTTTTTTATAACTGATAGCTGCTTGTAAGAGGAATAAAGAAGACAATCAAGACATGCTTGACATTAATTAATCAAAAAGATACCTATTTTACAATACCCCTTTTGAAATCCCTAATTGGAAAAACCCCTCTCGTATTAACTTTGACGTGATCCTACAGTTAAATTAGCACATGCGTTATACGCGTGAGTCACTAAAAAAATAATTACTCGGAAAACCTTGCCTTAAAATAGAAACTAGCCACATGTCGTGAGATTGGAAATTTAATCTTACGGTATGAATAAACATCTGGAAATGAGTATGAGTGTGTTAGATGGTTACACGTGAGAAAGTGAAAATCTTTTCACACAACTTCTTCGTCTTCTCCGTTCTCTCTTCCATTCCAATGCCCCTCTTCTGCAATTCTTTCTCATTCCCTAAACAAAACTAAATCCTTCTTTGAAATTCATTAGATTTGCCGTTTTTACTTTAGATCACCGTCAGTAGTAACTCGTTTCTCCCTCTTTCATTTCAATTTGGGATTTTAGGTTTTCCAAAATATAAACCCTATAAATTTAATTAGTTAAAGAAGAACGGTACTACTATCGATTGATGCTTAATTGAGTTGTTAGGATTGTGAAAGATGGGTTTGGGTTGAATTCTAATATGAAGTGGCAACAAGCACAAATTTCGATTTGGGAAAAGCAAAGATTTTCCATCTGATTTTGGAGTTCTTTGTACATTTGTACCGTATCAAAGAAATGAAAATGGTGAACTTGTTTATGGTTTTTGGGGTTAGGGTTTTGTATCAGTTTAAGGATTTTATGTAAAATTTCAGCATGAATGAGTTAGTGTTATTTTTAATTTTATTAAGATGGACGGTAGATCTTTATGTTCCGAAAAAATGAATGAGAAATTGTCCCTTCTCCAATTGAATTTGTTATCCATCTGAGAATTTTGTGATTACATTTTCATTTGTAAGAGAGGATACTGGTGATCGTAGTGAAGACGAAGGTGGTAGTCATGGAGGCGATACAAAGTGGTGATTGTCGATAGGGTTTTTTTGTCAGGGTATTTTTGGATTTTTAAGATATATCATTTATAAAAAGAAAATTTATTTATAATCATATATTATTGCACACATGTGTGTTGCACGTGCATATTTAGTAACGGTGAAATTAACAGAGAGGGGTTTTTGCCAATTAGGGATTTAAAAAGGGGGTAATGCAAAATATATATCTTTTTTAAGGGGGAAACACAAAATCCCCCATTTTAATACCTACTCGTTTTGTGAAGAGACAGCGTCTTGTAATTTCCTGCGACGATACTTTAATTTGGATTAAATCTTGTTATCAAGTTTTAATGAGCAATCAGCCATCTAATTCTGAATTAAGCGCATTTCCTTGGAAAAAGTTCTGGTCCTTCTCTGATATCCTTCCTAAAATTCACATTTTTATGTGGAAAGTGATCCATAACGGGATTGCTGTGAAGTGCAACATTGGAAGATTCATCTCAAATATTGGTATTTCATGTCCGTTTTGTCATCAACGGGAAGAAACTGTCTTACACTTGCTTTTTGATTGTCCAAGAGTGAGAATGGTTTTCATTCGATTCATCCGGATCTCCCTAATGCTACCTCGAGTTTAATATATATCGGATTATTGGGACATGGATGGAACATCTAACTAAACAGGGATTCATATTTGCTATGTGTATGATTTGGAATATTTGGAAGATGCGAAACGATATAGTCTTCTCGTCATTGACTTTTTGGATTCATTCATCATAAGGAATGCTCAAAAGGATTATAATCTATGTATGCTTGATGCAAACCCTATTGGTAACAACAATCTGAGTTTAGGTAGAGTTAATTTTTGGGAACCCCCTCCACAAGATTATGTTAAAGTCAATGTGGATGCAGCGTTTATTCCAAATAATGGAGCCGCAGGAGCTGTTGCAAGGACCATACTGGTAAGTATTTGGGCTGTGTGACAACTATTTTCGACTCTACTTCTTCTCTGGTGGTGGAATCATTAGCTTGTAGATTAGGGTTGGATTTAGCAAAATCATCATTGAAGGAGATGCTACTAATGTCACTGATGTTGTTTTAGGTGATAATAGGAACATTCCTTGGAGTATATATTATGTTATTCGACAGATTAAATATGTTGCTAGGAATTTTGTTGATGTTAAGTTTAATTCTGTACCTAAAAGTGCAAATAGTTTGGCTCATAATTTATGCCAATATGCAATGCACAATAATGTAATTAATTGGTGGATGAGAATTCTCCACCCTATTGTATCCTTTCAAACCTCACTGATTCAGGTATTTTAATAAATGGGCTCTTTGAAGAAAAAATCCTGCGATGATAAGATGACGAATAAGATAAGAGGGTGACGTGAAATCAAACAGGGTTAGATTTAGGGAAGAGAGAGCTAAGAAACAAACCATATCTATTTCTCGATAAAAAATCAAAAGAAAATTAAATAAAAGAAACCGAGATTGATTCAATATGAACCTTGTAGAATAAGACGAAATAAAAAACAAAAAAGAGGACATATTCTAAGTTTAGGGCTCATCTTCGTTGAGATTATTAGTCCACATTGTTGGGCAATCTAAAATCCTACGGTTTATAATCCCTTAAGAACCTCTCCACTCATTGCCAATTGGTTTTGAGTTGGATGCCAGTAATCTAACATGGTATCGAGAGCGGTGCTATTTACGACGAGTCTTTGACCGCGCCTTTACTCCGCGTCACCCGATTTAATTGTCCACGCGTTAGACCCACCGAGGCTACACGTGAGGGGGCGTGTTGAGATTATTAGTCCCACATTGTTGGGCAATCTAAAATCCTGCGGTTTATAATCCCTTAAGGGCCTCTCCACTCATTGCGAATTGGTTTTGAGTTGGATGCCCGGTATCGAGAGCCAAGAGAGAACAAACTTGATTAATCAGGAAACAACCGATTTTTAATTATGTAAAACCATTATTGAGAATAACCCTACAATCAAATAAAAATAGCAAAAAGTAAAAACTGTAAAATTAAGCGATAGAAATTGAAATTTTTAAACCCTTACGTGGTCTAGCATAACATTGTACGATCTTAAGCCCTAAGTAATGACTCCAAAGGCAATCATGAATAGCCACATCCTGATGTCCGTCCCGTAATCAGAATCATGAATAACCCAAAAACAAACTGGTTTCTTATTCTAATGATTACTTCTCGTAGGCTGGGTTTGATTAAGTTTGGATGAGGTTTTAGAAGAGAGAACTCGGAAAAGGGGCGAGGTGGTGTACAGAAAAGAATTTCTTTTGTTCGTTTTTTCCCGGATTTATTACTTATCAGTTTACACAAACACCAATCGACGATCCCAGTGTACTCTCGTGGATCCACCCGATCCGGCCACAGGATCTCATCTGGACGGCCGTGAATCACCATATTCCCTCCCACCTCCTGCCCAGCCTTCCCCTGGCAACAGGATTCGTCGAATCCAATCTGCATGCATGACATGGAGACAACCACCATATTTCCATAATGCGACTCCCCCTAGTATTCTTTGTCACTGTATAGATATCCTTTTATGTATTATCTCCTGTAGTTTTCACTTGAGCATCAAAGAAAAAGAAGTGAACCACAAGAATAGATATCTCTTGAGAACAATTCCAGCTTATTGGTGCCACAAATTCTCTCTTTTGTTGCATTTCGTTGGTTTCTTCTGTCTAGTTTACTGTCATTTTCATTTTCAAAGCCCTGGAACGAAATTGTATTCTTAGTTAGTCGCACTGTCGCAGTAACTTGGACACAGCTATATTCTACTTCACACACCACAACGTTAAATTTGGACATTTCCACATTTCGTGTTGGATAACAGAAGCCATTATTAGTGCATGGGCCTGACAATTTATAGTTTCACATTGGTCATCTACTTTTGTTGCCTGACAATTTTTTTTGGATACCAGAGTTTTCCAGGTCATTTCACGATAAACCACAAAATTTGAGTTGGAACACTTGGATTGGAACTAGGAGGAAACTGTAGGAACCACACCTGAAGGGAGTTCTGGTCTATGAATGCAAAGTGTTTGTCTGCCATTACATAATCACATTAGAATTTTGAGCATTTTTTTTTTTTTTTTTTGGAAAGTTAGACATCTTATAACCATCTTTAATATTCACAAGAGTTGAATATAAATTCATATAATTCAGTGCATAGGCAGGAAGAAGATGTTCATATATTTCTTGCTTTTTAATTGGCATCCCTTAATCATTGAACGTAACTAAACTGCTGTAGACGAAGATAAATGAGAAGGATGAAAAGTTGAGTCGCTTGAGGATCCGAATGACATGGGTGATGAGGTATTCAAGCTGTTGCAACAGCATTATTGGAGTTAAATGAATACAATGGGAGTGCGAGGTACGTAGTCTCAGAATTATGGAACTTCAAAGAAGGTAGAAAGGCGACTTTGAAGGAGGGTATCAAGATTAAGCAAATCAAAGAAAAAGAAGTGAAATACATGAAACTATTTGCATTGAGTAGTACAATGGAATGGACCCTATTCTTAGAAAAAAAAAAATGCAGTGTCTTAAGAAGGGGTCGTAAATTCCTTTGTGTCGTTTGGGGAATTTATCTGTATGGTTTACTTAGGCATTGCAGTTATAATAATTATAGGAAGGGTATTCTCTATATTTAGCAGCAGGTTATGTCTTCTCTTTTGATATTGTTCTTGAACATGATTGTTGTGGTGGTGGTGGTTTTAATCTATATTGGAGATTATCTGCAGATTCAGGTCATGGTTCTCTAATTTGCTAATTAAGAAGCTAATTTTTGACAAGTACAACTCTGACTTTTTCTGGTTATCTCCTGTAACCCTTTTTTTTTTGTTGGCAGTAACCCTTTTTTTGTTGGCAGATTTGAATTGGTTGGGCACATGCAAAGAATTTTATTCTCATTTGGCTGATAACTGAAAGAGAATGTTTTGCTTCTTTAAATATGTCATTAACCACCGCTCGTTAATCCCTCAAAGTTGGGCATAATGTGAAGATCTCATTCTTATTTGTGGCTGCACGGTAATGAAGTAAGAACTTCAGAGCTAGGCTAATCTAATGTGTGCTAGCTCTATCTATGATTGGCAGATTTATTATATTTTGCCCTTCCCTATCTAGAATCCTAACTTCACTAGGATCACCATGTTATTGCCATAAGCTCATATCAGGCAGTGGGATTCCAATACCTTAGGCCTAAGTAAATTCTTTTTTTTTTTTTTTTGCCCAACGTGTAAGTGAAACTGCTTTGTCATATCCGTCCTCTCATCACCTAACAGTGTATGCAGGAGGGTTGCTCAAATGTCTTTGATGGCATTGAGAGACTTCATGTCAAAAATTACCTTGTACTGGTCATCTTCGCGAAATTGCATTATGAACGAGTTTTCTGTTACCTCGAGGATCCAAAACCACCTATTTTTGTTGATTTGGGACTTCTAATGCAGCACTTAGACAGAAATCACTAATGTTGATATTTTTCAAAGCAATCTAGAACAGATAGAAAGGCCAGGCCTAATAACTATTCAAATTTCATGCATTTGTCAAAGCAGTTAAGAACCAGAAGACTAACAGAATGAGTGTTTGCACATAATATATATGTGACAACCACTCATTAATCCTTTCTTCAAAGTTGGGCATAACAGTTGAGACTAATTATACACACAAATCATCTCCCTTTTCTTGTTTGCCTTGGTTAATATATATGTTTTTCTTTTATTATAATGTCTAGTTTATTCGATGCACTCTAATTTTCTTCTGCATGACTTTGGAAAGAATCAAAATCTTAGTTAGTCTTAATTACTTGTTGACACAACCATATTCTCTAGCTACCTTTTTATCAAGGTGTTTCTTCCTTGCATCGATCATTAAAATTTTGGATACAAAATTACATCAAAGATATAACCATCACCATCACCATGAGATTTTTGTAAGATTTTCCACGCTTGGAAAATGAGGTATCTAGAGATATATGAGTAATGAAATATAAATGAATTATAGAAAACGATTTAAATAACGACCCTACCTACTTAACTCAATGATGAGTGGACTCAGCTTCTTAGATTTTGATGTATGAAATTCTGAATTGCGGATCGGTCATTTTGAATTTGAATCGGTTGGATAAATTCTTACTGTAACACCCTAGTACGTGGTTATAATTGTCGAAATCCGACATATGTCACATATCTCTATTTCATGATGGACTATGTGGTATACCTGTACGTGTATGCATGTGTGTATATCGATCGTAAATTGCAGTAACGCTGAAGATAAACAAGATAAAACATTCAAGTCAAAATCTTAAACATTGCGACACCAAATGCGATGCTGCCACCACACTGTTAGTTATTTGGCTGAGCAAATGGGAATGCATGCATCGATCCTATTTTTGTCCTTGTCTTAAGTTTTTAGTTTTGACTTCTTGTGCTCTAGTGATTATGTATATGTATATATGCGTGATGCATTATTGGGATTCGAGAAAAAACTTCAACGTTTTGGTTAAAGAAGCTACTTAGCTACTCATAAAGTTTGCATATCAAACAAAATGAAGCGTAATCTGTTACGGGACTGCATTTTTGTTTTTGAGATAGCAAATGTGAACTCTGACGACAATGTAAAATCAGTCTATTGTCACCAAGGATATTTATTGTGCGTGATCAAAGAATCAAAAATGGGTCTATTAGATTTTTGTTAAAGGGAGAGCAAAATGTGATCCAAGGAGTGGAAAAATCGTAGTTGACTCGTTAACTAGGATCAACTCGACATATTTTCCAAACTCGGACTAAAATACCTATACTTACCGAAAGTATTCCTCACATACGTCCAAAAGTTCATATCATCTTCTTCTTTGGTCGAACAAAACTTAAGAACCCAAGAAAAACCAATTTGGCAATGTTATTCTTAGAGATAATAGTTGTGCATTTAATCAATCTTCGGGTTCAAAACTTAAAAAGAAAACCTAAATCGGATGATTCTCTACTTAAATAATAACAAGCGATTATCGATGCTCTTTATTGTCAACAGCAATGTTACTTTACCATTTGCCCACGCACCAAAATCTTTTATATAGTGCAAACATAAACCAGAATATCAATTTTTTATACAAGCAAAAATGTACATACGGTGTCAGATAATTACGATGTTGATGATTAACAACTACTCGTAATAGTCGGATCAAGTATAATCAAGTTTAAACTACTGCGTGAATCATTCATCCCTTTTCCTTTATGTTCCAGGTTCACAATTTTTGGAAATGAGATTTACTTAACCCGTGGGAAGAATGCGTGTGATAAGTTTAGTCTAAGTCAAAAAATTATACCGAAGTTGGTCCCTGGTTAGCGGTAGTCGACTACGATTTCTGCACTCCTCGTATCATATTTTGCTCTCCCTTTAACAAAATCATTAACTATAGGGAAACTTGGGGATATGCCCAAAATGGAAGCTATCATCTTGGGGATATGCTCTATTGCTCCAAGATTCTAGTTTTTGGGAATATGCCCCAGCCGTCCAAGATCCCATCCAAAACCGTTAAGCAGTCAACATTCGCACACACTTAGAGGATTACATATGAGAATTATACTATATACTAACACCTTTACAAGGTTTAGGAAGATATTCAAACAGAAAAAACCTTGAAGAAATTAGAGAGAAAGTTCAGACACATCTACGATAAATTGACTATTTAACGGTTCCTTGACCAAAACAGTTACTTTAGGGAAATATTCCCAGAAACTGGAATGGACATATCCCCAAAATAACAGTTGATTTTGGGGCATATCCCGAATTTCCCCTTAATTATACTCATGTAAGATGAGTTTCTTAACTAAACCCTTAATCACAAATATTGGGCTGGTTCAACTGCATGCAAGGGTTAGGTGGAACATGATTAATGCTATCAATGTGAACTCTTCTTAATATTATAGTTCTCATAGCTCTATTTGCTCGGTTTATCATAATCTATTGAATGAAAGAAAAAGAAAAAAAAAACTAGAAGCAATCAGGTAAGTTGTTGCAACGTTTTCTTTTGATTTAGTTTGAAGTCTCAATTTGTACACAGTTGTTTTGTGTTAGCCGACTTGTTTTGGTTTTGGATCTTAATCTCAGGAGATGCTTTGAGACATTGGCGAAAACTAAAGAGGGTAGGAAACAAAGATTGTAGATAAGGATTATGTTTTTTTAGATTAAAGACAGAAATTTTCATCAAGAAGCATCAAAAGCTTAAGTACAATGTACCATATAAATTCTGTTAAATTGGTCCGATGCAGCTTCTCTAGATGATACAGTTTTCTGTGTTAAGCTACAGTTAATTGTCAGCCATATCTGTTTAATATGCTAGTTACTAGTTACTACTCTTACCTTCTGGATCGAAAAGAAAATCTGTACTCTTTCTTCAAAATTTGTAATAAGCTTTGAACTTTCTGAATTGTGCAACTAGTAAAAATACAATTATAACTTTTTTAAAGGACGAAGTGAGCACTAACAATATCATTGGAAAAGCACTATCTAACTTTTGGAATTCGATCCTAAACCTTTTCAGGTTGCTATCAAGAGGAAGTATAGCAACGATATTTGTGTTACATGGCAAAAAAATATCTTGGAGACACAAATTGGTTTCCTTATGAAACTGTCGAGGCTGAAAAAGATTCACATAAGGCACTTTCTCTCACTCTCTTTCTCTACAACATGTTTGTTATTGAACTTTCTAAACCAGCATTCGTATTCTCGTAAGTTGCATACAGATTCATTTTAATTAAATGTATAGATATTCAAGAAGAGTTTGATATTTTGCTTGTTATTCAATTTGCTTCCCTTAATCACTAAAACAGACAACAGTAAACGAGAGGATGGAAGGTCTTCTTAAGCAAACCATGCATAGGTGTCAAGGTAGTCAGAGCTGTACACTAATGGAGTCGGACGAATATAATAGGAGTGGAAAGTACATATCCCCCATATTGTGGAACTTCTCCAAACTTAATTTGAGCAAATATAAGCGAAAGAAGTCAATTACAAGAAAGGATTCGCATGAAAAACTCCAGTTTTTTTGCGTATAAATATATTGCACGTCAGTTGTAACTTCTTTTGTGCTGTTTTATTACATGGTTGAACAGTGCAGTTATGGTGATTACTGGATTCCCTCTATATTTTCATACGTAGATTCTGGTAACGGGAGTGGAGTCCATAATCAATATATGTACTGGTCATCTTCGTAGAATTGCATCGTGTATGGGTTTTCTGATAATTTGGGGTTCCAAAATTACCTTTCTTTGCTAGTTTGGGACTTCATTAAAGATCACTTAAATACCGAAGTTCTTATATTTCTCAAAACAATTTAGAACCGATCGATATAAGTATACAGCTCTTAAAGAAAGGCCAAATACCTATTCAAACTCATGCAATTGTCAAAGCAATTAAGAACCAGAAGACTGATATAGCATGAGTATTTGCACAAATTACATATACGATTACAACAACCACTCATTAACCTTTTCATCAAAGTTGGGCATAACAGTTGAGACTAATACATGTACACAAGTAGTCTCCCTTTAGTTGTTTTTCTTTTTGTTTGCCTTGGATTGTATCTTATATTATTGTCTAGTTTAATTAATGCACTCTAATTTTCTTCAGAAAAACTTTGGAAATAAATCGAAATCTTAGTCAGTCGTAATTACTTGTTGACACAGCTATATCTGCTTTTTATTGACGTGTTTCTTCCTTGCATCACTAAAAAATTTGGATGCAAACTAAAAAAACAATATTTTATTAACATTGTTTTTAAAATATTGTTTTAGGGATTCAAGGTTGTTTAGAAAACTGAGTAATAGAAACTTTTAGCTTAAACTATTTATTTTAGAACTTTGTTATCCTTTGATCGACATGATCCAGTTTACCATCATCGGCACTATTTGCACAGTGAAGTCAGTACCAATGAACGATGACAAGGCTCTATAGCATTTTTAGGCATAAAGACGCCAAATACATTATTTTCTCGAAAACATAATTGACTTGTCATAAAAATGAAATAATGAGGTACATAGCAGTACACAAAAAATACCTTTGAATGTCAAAATGGATGGGTTGAAATAGAGGTGTAAAACGTCTTGGCTCTCGGCACGCCCATTACGAAGTCACGTGCTTAGCGTCTTTGCGTCTTTGAGTTGGTGTCTGGAGATTCAACGTCTTTGTGATGTGTTGTGCTAAATGGCGTGCCGTCTTTTTGCTTTGTGCCAAAAAAATAAACTGTTGTGCCGTCTTGTCTTGTGCTAGCACACTTATTTTGTGTTCTCCAAAAATAAATATTTTTTTGAATATTCTGAGTTAGTACATGTATTATTATAAAATAAAATTAGTATCTCGAAGATAAAATGTCATAAATTGGCTAAAACAATGATTTTTTTGTGAAATATGCATCAAATGTGATGTATTGTGTAGTATTTTACGATGACGTGGCGTGCTTTCTTCGCGTCTTGTCTTTGTGCTTGCATCGCGGTCGCGTCTTGTCTTTAGGCGTGTGCCTATTTTATGCAGGGTGTGACAACACATTAAACAAGCGTGTTGTGCCGTGTTAGGCGTCACGCTTAAATCTTTGTCTTTCGAATTTTAACGTCTTTGTCTTTGTCACATAAACGCTCTTTGGCCATCCCAATTTACACCTCTAGGTTGAAAGGTGATTAGTAGGTCCTATATTTTGATGTGTATACCTTTTGAATGGTTAGTGATTTTGTCGTTAAGAGTTTAAAGTGTGTAATGTGTACATCTGCGACTTTGGAAGGTACTTGTAGGGTTCGAAATTTATTAGCTGAGAATAGGTTAAAATTTTTAAAGCATGATCCGAACTCCAAAGATAAGCATACAAAATAGTATTTGAAGCTCGACATTTTGGTCTACTTGGTGTCCATGTTATAGCACAATAATGGTACTCTATCTTGTTGTCCTCATTCTACTCCCAGTTACTATTCTTGTCATTGGTCACTCTAAATAATACTCAAGGAAAGAAAAAAAGAAGATCTAAGTTAGCCATTGACTAGCAGTAGTACCCAGCTACATTCAACTAAGGTTTCATCTTGTTTCTTAGTTGAAAAAACAACAAGTGAATGTGTCATAAAATCCAGAAATTTAGGGTATCCGACTAATACCAGCTCCCATCTCATGCAGTCAAAAAAGCTCTAGTACTAAACTTCCAAATTCCAATAGTAGTTCTCTACTACAAAATTAAAGGTCAAACAATTGAATAACTAATACATCCTTCTTTAGTTAGCAGCAGCTAGCACTAGCAGCCTAACCCCTTTTCATGTCAACTAATTAAAGTTGATAGCAGAAAGATTTATTGACCTTACATCAAAAAATGAACATAACGGGGAGCGAGATATTTCCTGCAACACCCCAAACAAGCTGTGGTTGTCGAAATCCTACATATCTTCCTCATGATAGACTATGTGGTATAATTGTATATACATGCACGTGCGTATAACAATGGCAATAACGTGAAGAAGAAACATTCAAGTCAAAATCTTGAACAGCAAGACTTAATTTGATGTTGCCACAATACCAATAACTATTAGCTGAGAAAATGGGAATGCATCGATCCTTCTTTTGTCCTTGTCCAAAGTTTATAATTTTAACTTCTTGTGCTCTAGTGGCTAGCTAGTTAGACATATGCATATGTATGTATATGAATATTGAGCCCCGATGAGAAACTTCAAACGTTTGACTTCATACTACTTGGCGAATGTCTGTCTAGGCTTTCTTTCTTTTTTTTTCTTTTTTTTTTTTTTTTTCTTTTCAATCTTTTTTCTTTATCTTATTTTCCATGTATTAGTAGCAGTTAGGCTGAAAAGATATGAAGGTGACACTTCAATTTGAGGACCCATTAGGGCCGCGTTATTAGTCTACAAAGTAGATGGAACCCACTCAATCTGCCCCTAATACATAGATCAACACTTGTCCATGCACGTACTAAATGATGATGCATATACGTACTGTAGTTTGTCAAGCCATTTGCACTGTTTTGCAATTTGCACAGTATACAGTGTATAGTGCTATCATTGTGTGTGTGCTACAGGGAGATTATATGCTAGGAAATAGGCATTGTGATTCCCTATTACTTGATGTCTTTGGATACGCAGGACTTCTTACCGAAAGCTGCAGAAGCGCCATGCCAGGAATGACGGCACAGACGGCAGACCGATCCCCGGGCACACATACCTTACAGGGTTTTCGCTTCACTTGAGGCAGTATGGAGGCAACTCTTTAGCGCTTATATGCGTTGTCGGTGCATACAACAAAACTGAGGATGCGTCCATATATAACTGACATTTAAATTGTGTGTTTTCCACCCACTCCGTAAACACATATTGTAAAGCTTTAATCTGCTTGCTAAACTCCAACTTCAAAATCCCAAGAGTAGAATATTGAATTAACCTATTTACACCTAACCTGCCACGATGATTATTAATAAGGTATGTACGTAAGCTCTTGCATGGCATGCTACAGGTGCATTTTGATTGGCCAGTCGAAAAAAACGAAAATAGGTGCATTTTGATTCGTGTTTCTCCAACAATTGTACATCGACACGTATTTTGCAATGTGAGCAGACATTCAACATTTTTCTTATGTCTATATATGGTGCCATCATCCATCCTTATTGTGGAAGATAGGATCTTACCTAGATTTTTGTGTGGCCAAAATGAATGAGGAGGTATCGTCTGTTTACGGAAGAAGCAGCAGCCTGGATGTCAAACTTTGGTCGGGATATGATATTTGACAGCGACAGTGTGTGATACGATCCAACTAATCAAAAACAGATGGTAAAATTATATATTCCTTCCCAACGGATCCGATTAATTAAGAGAAATTAGAGTCGATTATGCAAATATTTTTAAAACATGGTTCTAAATGAATGATAAAAATTACTTAAAAATGGGTCATTTGTCCAAAAATTAAAACACGGTTCACATGAATGAGTAAAATTTTTTTATGGGTGAATAGATAAAAAAATAAATAGCAAAGATGAAAGCTGGATTAAATCCCCGGCTTAAACTTAAAAATAACAAGGATGAAACTGGATGCATCATGTGTAAAATAAAAATAAGAAAAAATATGAAAATGGACAGATGAAATCGGTTACATCCCCGCCTATTTTTAAATTTTATCCATTTAAACGATATCTAAATCATTGTCCTTTTCACCCGGGAAATTTTGATTTTGGTCTTTTTAACCAATTTTGTGTAAAATTAGTATGGATGAAATGGACACCAAAAAAATAAGCGAGAATGAATGCTGGATTCATCCCTTTTAAATTTAAAAAATAGCGATGGTGAAACTGGATGCATCCTAATATAAATTAAAATTAAGAAAATATTTGAAAATGGAGGATTTTTTTTTTTTTTAAACCAGGCATAGGCCCGTTTTGCCCCACAGCAACATAGCCACCGTCTTACTCCCACCGAGCAAACTGCCCCCCCAACCCCATAGTAAAGTTAGTATAATTACAAGAGTACTCCAATGTTTGAGCGGAGATTCGAACTCCTGACCTTCTTGAGAGTCAGGCTCCTGGACAACTGGGCTAACCCCAAATGGTTAGGATGAAACTGTTTACATCTTTGGCTTATGATATCAAATTTTACATGTCTTTCTTTACCCAGGAATTGTCGTTATTGGGTTAATTGACCAATTTTGTGACTAATTAACACCAAAACTTATTGAGAGTTTGATATCAACTTTTCCTCCCACAATTGTTGAATGAGGATTAGAACTTAAGAAATTATTGCAAGGATATAAAGGTGGACACCTTTTCAAAAGGATACTAGATTTGTGCCCCCGGACATATTTTTCTTTCAACTTAATGTGCATCCCATGGCGATGTACTGATTAAAGTACTTGCTTTTAAATACAACACAAGTAGGTGTAAGACATGAGCAGTACTATATGTCTTTCACTGTTTCTCCCAAAAATGGCAACATGTCTACTAATACTCGTACATATATACATTATGAGAAATATAATACTGCAATAGTGCAATTCTCATGTTGAACAATGGGAGCAAACAACAAATAATCTAATCGAAATAAATAACCGATTTGACAAATGAGACCAATTTAATGTATTTAATTAGACACGTCAGTGCTTCTCATCAAACAGTTGAATTTGATGAAATAAACAAGAAAATGATGGTTGAAGACTATATATATATATGTGAGATATAATTTGGTGGGATAAGTAGGAAGCAGTTGATAACCAAAGCAAACTACAACAACAAAGACTTGGAGTCTGAAACATGAGAATTAGGCCATCATCATCATCATCATCATCTTCTTACCAACAAGATGATGATAACAATAACAATGGCTTCAACATCAAGAAAGGACCATGGACTCCTGAAGAAGATGAGAAACTTATTCAGTACATTCACAATCATGGTCATGGAAGCTGGAGAGCTCTCCCTAAACTAGCAGGTACAGTGTATATCTCATCCTCTCTTTCTAGTGTAGTGGTTAGAACTTAGATATTAATCTTTCCTTCACTTATTTCTATTCATTTGTACCACCAAAAGTAAGTAAAGTGTGATTTGATGTAAAGCAGGTCTACATAGGTGTGGAAAGAGTTGTAGATTGAGATGGACAAATTATTTGAGACCGGATATCAAAAGAGGCAAATTCTCAAAAGAAGAAGAACAAACTATTCTTCATCTCCATTCTTTCCTCAGTAACAAGTATGTATTCTTATACAAGTTTTTTCCTTCTATTTTCATAACTGTCGTGTCCGGAAAATTAAGTCTGACGAATCAATCTGTCACCTGTCAGGTGGTCAGCCATTGCGACACATCTTCCGGGTCGAACCGATAATGAAATCAAGAACTTCTGGAATACCCATCTTAAGAAGAAAGTTAATTCAAATGGGTTTTGATCCTATGACTCATCGTCCACGAACCGATCTTTTTACAAGTTTACCACAACTTCTAGCTTTGGCAAACTTGAGTGATATTCTGATGAAAATGAATACAGTTCAACAACAGCCATGGGATAATCAAGAACAAGTTGTCATGAAATTACAAACTGAATTAGCCACTGCTAATCAGTTGGCTAAGCTTCAGTATTTACAAAACTTTCTTCTAGGACCGTCCAACAACACTAATTCATTGCTAAACCCCAATTCATGCAATTCTACTTCTACAGATGTTGAAGCGCTCAGTACTCTATTAGCATCTCAAATTCCGAACAATTCTGCATTTCCTAATGAAAGTTATACAACCATGCAAAAACTTTGTCATTTGCCTGATCTAGTACAAGCGCGAAACCCGAACTGCAGTTTTCAAACATCATTTAGTAGTATTGATGATGTCCAAGGGTCGGATTTTAGTATGTTTAATCAAGGAGATCAAAGTGTTCCTACTAGTACTACTACTACTTCACCAACATCTCCATGGATTAATATTGCTGAGACCTCCTCATCAACCTATGTCGGCAACCACGGCGATTCATCGAGTTCTATTAGTACTATGGATAATGGAGTGAATGTTCCAAAACATGATATTTTTTGGCCGGATTTCTTTGCTGATGAGGACCCTTTTCTCCAATAAATATATATAGTGCGTCTTAAACATGATTTGTTGTTGTCTCTTGTATTTTTAAGTAGTGAGAGATGTGATTTGTGTTTGTAATATAGAGATTTTTACTATGTAATTGGTTTTTTTTTGTGGATAGATATGTATTCTATGCTGATACGAAAACGTATACATATTTTGTAACAACTCTCATTACAAAGTTCACGTGTATTATTGTTTTTATAAATACGATCAATTGGGCATCTCTCAAATATTTTTGTCCGAGGATATCAAGTTTTACACGTAAAAGTCCTGCAACATTTGGGAGCCCTAGGTTAAGACCTGTTCCTTTTGTTCCAATTGATGCCATGCATGGCCACTCTTACTGGCGTCATGCATGTGTCGTTTGGGGCGGAAATCTTAACTTTCCATTGCCATAGGAAGGTTGTAATCTCCCAAGTCTCCATAAGATCAAGACTAAGATGGTTTGTATGATTGGGTTTTTTCTTTTTTACTAACTACTCCATTGCTAACCCCTACTCATTCATTTCTTTGGCTGATAAGAAAATATTTGAAGAAAATTAGCTACCCCGGCCATAGTACGAAAAAGACTTAACGATGACATATTTCGCATCCTATCTAATCTTTTTACCTGCCCAATAAGTGGAGCAATAATAATAGAAATCAACAAGCTAGCAATAAGTATTGTTTCAATATTCCCTGTTTCGTATTGTTTATATAACTATATATATATATAAGAATAATAAGAAAAGAACCGTAGCGTCATACATCTGAATACTATAAGTCAGAACAATAACAACTTTTAAAAAGACCCTTGAAAATGAAATTTATCTGCAGGTTCAATTGTGTTTGGGGTAGGTTTAAACCTTAGTTTCTTTTCTCATAAGGGATTGACTAAATGATTGTTGTTTTTAGCTCTCAACTTTAACTAATAGGACCAGTTTTGAAACAAGTTACCTCAGTAAGTCTCATTTATCCTTGTCATGTATGTCTTAATTGTCCAACTAAACTGGAAAAACAAACATTTTCGTTTATAGTTTGAAATGAACAAAAAGAAGGTTCCAAAATCAGTACTACTAGGAGACGCAACACATGTAACATGCAATGGGCGAGCTACTGCAAGTGAACGGTCTCATCTAACAAATCTTTTTTTCTAGTCAAGAGTGAACTGCATTTCATCTAACAGTTTTTCTTTTAATGTTGTGCTCCCATCAATTTTGCCATCTCCTAAAATCATACTACCTTTGTTTCTGCAAAGGAGATGCTAGTATCTCTTTTGCGGAAACGGAGGGTTTTCCATAAGTACTGTCTCGCAATCAAGGGATGAAAATGTTGGGTATTCCAGTGCTAATTGGAGGACAGCAGGCTTAAACCTGTGACTTTTTTGGTTTACCACCGGCAGATATGAAATATCAAACCAATCTTCAAATAGAGGCGGGTACTAAGTATTCCATTAGTAACTGTATATGGGTTATTCACACTATACAAGACTAAGTAATTAATTTGAGCGTACACCTTTGCGTGTTAGGTTCATGATTCAAACAACTCGATATTCAAGTGACGAAATAAAGGAGACAAGACTTGAGAAAGAGAGACATAAAAGTGAATTTTGGTAAAGAATTAGGACGCTTAATTATTTAGAGACTGCGTGATAGAAAAGTTACTAAAAATGTAAAAAGATTATCAAACATGTTTTGCTTCTATATCTAGAGTTCCATGTGGGGTATGTACGTGAAAAAATGAGAGGCTGTGGCTGCCTAATAAGAGAAGCAAAAGAGAGAAAACAATCCTAAAAGAGTAGGACGGGCATAGCTAGGTAGAAAGCCCACGGCAAAAAAGAGACGTGAACATGGAGTTAATAATTCTTCCTTCAATGACAACGCCACAGTAGAGTACATTTCATCACCATCAAGATGACTTCAAATCATTATGGGCACAGGTGCACCATACCACACTTAGAGATGAAAAAAACAAAGAAAGATTGGATGAGTTTAGAATGGCACCTCTTTAAGTCGCATCTGAAAAGCACAGTAATTCTATCGAGTATTGAGTGATCAGACTTTGGGCACATCCTTTCACTTCACTTCACTTCAGTACTATTGGTCGAGTCAAACTCAATTTATTGAGTTGTCCACTTGAATGTATCCAATCAATTTTAATCACATCACAAGTCTCTTTAAGAAATCACATCACAACTCCCCCATTCATTTAACATGACTAGCCGCCTGGGCCGGACAATTCAACTCCAACTTATACAAATTCCAAAGAAAATCAGGAGGCCTGATGGGCAACTGCAAACATACAAATTAGACATATCCAAAGAAAATCAGGCAACCTTGTTAGCTGATGGCTCACCTACTGCCGTCGGAATAACAGTCCTATGTCCTAAAACCTTAAATGTACACCATTCATGCAATAAGTAATAATAGAAAAGCAAGCACCATCACAGTTTTTCTTTTTCTCCCACACAAGAAGGCCATAGAAAGTTCATTCTGGCGGGGTTGGATCTAACTTACGCACGCAGGGGCTGTTGCCCCCAATGACATTGGGCCTTTCAAAAATGTACACATAACAACTGGGCCATAGATATGTCATCCGACCAAATGAGTACTAACTGGTCAGTCAAGTCTAAGCCTACTGTAATAAGCTAAGTTTTTATACTAGACAAATGGGCCAAACATATATTCCATTATATGAATATAAAAAGAAAGAGGTTACAGAGGATATACAAGAAAAAGATTTCTTTGGTGATCAGAAAGAGAGAGAATGGAACAACTTGTTGAGGCTTCAAAGGAAGTGAGAAGACTCAACAGGCTAAGCAAGTTTCCGCGCTTCCAAAAAACTTTTTCTTCGTGTATCAGCGTGAGAATAAGAACGGTCATTTTGAGCTAGAGCCAGTCAATCACGATCTTAACTGATGGGATGATACTGGTCAGAGACCCGCTTTGGAGGTAACTTGCGGAGAATGAAAAGCACCAATGCAGATGAATAATCTCTACCAGCTGAAAAAGAGAAAACAAACAGACAGAAATTCAGGTATTACGAAATCATAAAACAACTTTAATCCAGTGTGCTTTAGACTCGTATGGGTTGATTTTTGTATGACTTTTGTATAAGGGGAGCAATGCGGCACAGTTATAACCGTTCAGGTGTGTTAGAATGTAACAGAAGTCCCATGATAGCCATAACTACAATTTGTAACCTAACTTACAAGTGGCTGAAAATGGTTACAAGTGGCAATAGACCCATCTTCTCAAAATGTTTACAATAACCCCGAGAATGGGGAACTCGGGTGCTTCCAACAGTCCAACTGGACGATGGTCTAAATGGGTACCCGTATTAGTTGATAATACGTTTTCTAACTTAGAAATGAATACATTTGCATTCACACCAAGCAGGATGGGTCTTCCTGCTCTCCCTGACAATCGTTTGTTCAAAGATCCAAAAAGTAGAAAAAAGGAAAAGAGAAAGAAACAAGAACTAACCAAGTAATAGAACAAGTTTAGCATAGGATGGTTGAGAACATCAAGGCTGACATCCTTGTCAAATGCAGTAACCATTACCTGCAGTACAAGCCATTTAATACTTGAATCCTTCATATTGAACTTGAATCATTGCTAGAAGTAAGAACAACATTAACTATTGCTATGAGAACCAAATTCAGTTTCTGGCTTTCTGCACACACGAAAAGACTTACCACAATGCATCTTATCAAGAAACAAGTGCAACATATCCCGTAACAAAGCCAACCTGCCAACAAGATGCGTTAAAAATCTATGATGTGTATCATAACTGCAAGAACAACGTGAACGTAGTGTGGCATCTGGTATATTTTATAAGCATAAAACTTGAATTAATTTCATTATTTGAACTGCGGGCATTGCAAAATGCTAGGAAGACAAGAACCCGATTCTTAAAGGTTCTTTTACCCAGTAAAAAATCTAAAATCATTTCAAATAAGTTATATCCCCTGGCAATTACCTAGAAAACTGACACAAATAATTTTCATTTTTTAAAAGTTAATCAAGCATAAAAGATACAATGATAATTAAAAATTCTAAATACCTCATTCAATTTGTTCCGCGACCTTTAGATTCAATAGGAAGCGCCTCAGCAAATAAAATAGCCTAAAGAAGAGTACAGAATCTACAGATTAACAAATGTTACCACGACAAAGCAATTTAACAATTTATGAAGCAGATCCTCCACATTAAGATTAGTTCATACCTCCCACCATATATCAAGAATCCCAGAGCAGCAAGAATGAAATCGCTGCACAGAGTATACACTTGTCAGCACTAGAGCAAGCCTAAACCACTTCAGCTTTCCTAAAAATGACTATATATGTGCTCTTCACTGCGTACTCCTAAACAAGCAGTTAACTTAATATAAGCTGTACCATGTTCGTGAGGACAGACTGCTAAGGCGCATACATGTTCCACCAACAAAAAAGTCTTAATCAGAATCTTAAAGGACAATAACCTGATAAAAATAGCTTAGCAATTTCCACTGAGACAGAACTTGAGATAATTTTACCGCAAACCAAATGCATATCTATCACCCATCAACAAACAAGAGTTAGAAGAGTACTCACGTATTAGACAAGAAAATCCATACAAAATTCAAGTAGAGAGAGAGAGATTTCTTGTGTCACCTGTACAATGTATACAATTCCATTGATTGTCATAAGTAGGCCTCAGTTTATCTATGGAAGGCTCCTTGCCTGGGGAGAAATGTTGAAAGAAATAAAGATATAAAAGTTAATCTAACTGCACAAGCATAGGATAGAATAGCTAGACGTACCAATAATAAACTAAATTTAAGTACCTGATGATATATCTCTGCCCAAAATAAAACCAGTAGTGCATATGTTGAGAAAAATAAAAGACTAGGAAGATCCAGCAGTGCCATTTCCAGGACCTACATGAAAATGGTTGTTTCAGACACATAGACTAAAAAGATAAAGAGGAATGAAAAATCAAGCTCTACTAAGGTATGGCAGCTAAAATTTGAAGCTTTATTGACAATCAAATGCATCTAATAATAAAACCTAAGAAAATTAATATACTGATACTCAGGATTATCACACAAGCATGCAACAAGCTATGAAGATATCACTCGAGAAGAAGTCGAAGCATGGATTGGAACATCTTTCAGATATTCAAAGGAAGAACAAACTTACTTTTGGTCTGACTAGAAACACGCGATGGTAGAATCCGAAAAGGACAGCACGCACTGGCAACATGCAAGTAAGTCTTATAAGATAAGAGATACAATTTTTACAAAATAAACGTGACTAGAACTAAAATAAGCATAACTAGAACTAAAACAAGTATAGCTTTTGCTGATCAAAAAAAAAGAAAAGAGAACAAGCATAGCTCCATCCTTACATCCGTTGACAATAAAGTTCATCAAGTGGAAAACTTTTTGTGTTGTCCAACCAAATTCAGGTACTCTCATTTGAATGCGGATTAGTTGCACCTGCAAATTAAAAAACAAAATTCGCCAGAACATTACAAGCAATAAAGAAACAATCCAGCATAACTACGAGCCGAGGTTGATGAACAAATAAACAGTGGGATTATATTCCCTAATACAGTCCATCGACTACCCCACATCAACTCCTAGTTCAGGAGCTCACCTAATACCAAGTCAGACCAAACATTACATCGGTATTAAGAACAAACCGGTCATTCCTATCAAAACATCTTCGCCAAATGAACACTAAATTGAAGTTTTCAACTGACAGAAAGAATCTCAAATTATTCAAGCTGCAACATCAAATTCCAAAATAACAGTGATGTCATCCCCTCCAATGTTGTGAACTTTTTCCCAGATGGAGCACAACATAATTCTACACTACTCCACTCCAAAGTTTTGAAATATAATTGTAAGGTTAAAATTAACAAAACCTAAACCTAACCTACACCTTTGCAGATTAGCGTAATACTCAATAATGAAACTCATCTAATACCCTAATGTAACATTTCCCAAACTAATTTAATCAACTACCATACATGCTCATGTCTATCTATACATTTGATGTTCTTATCTATAACCCTAAACCTTCACAATTTGATCCAAAAATTCCCAAAATCAAATAAAATCAAGAAAATCTCAAGAAATTTGAACAAATTAAAGAGATAACAAAAGACGGAACTAACCAGAGCAATGATGGAAATGAGAGCATAACAAACACAAAGAGAATAAAAAACAGCATCCTCCATTTCTCTATTCTCTTTTTCTTCCATTTCATTCCTCCATCCCCACAACAACAAACCACCAACTCCTCCTCCACCTCCTCTGTAATAGCTACTGCTACTGTATTCATCCTTCAATAACATTTTCAGTGATGTTACCATTGATTTTTAATTTTACAGAAAAAACCAGAAATCTAGAGAGGAATTAGAAATGAGGAAATGTTTAGTTTATTCACAGAACCAAAATTGGTTTCTTGAGATCGGTGAAGGAGGGGGAAGAAGAGGACACGTGGGTATAAGCAAAGTCTGACACTTATATTCGTTGTTGTGCCACGTGTGTTTTCCACAACGGCCGGGTTTGCCAGATTGGCGACATTGTTCTTTGTCTTTTTTTTTGTTTTTTGATTGTTCTTTGTTTGGGAGTTTTTCTTTCCCAAGTATCTGATTCCTTGGTATGGCTTGTAAGCAAAGGTAAATTCCAGGAATTTGAGTTATAGGAAACACAAGTCCATGAACAAATTCATATTGAGAGCCATCGTTACTCTATCGAAAATAACAAAAAGAACCAATATTGCTTTTCTTGCAAGGACGGACCCAGAATGGCCGACTTTCCTTTTTTCGTGGCTGACATTAGTACCAATGCATTGGTGGACGGACCCGTGCTAATCCAGTTTAGTAATTTACCTCTCATAGGTCCGTCATTGCTTTCTTGAACAAACACATGCCATCTACTTTCCGCTCCACTTAGATGATGTTTTTTGGGTTTACGCAGTTAAGTGGAGAGATATGAAAATTTTCCATATACCCTTGAGAAAAGTATTCAAACATTAATTGTTATTAGTGCATTTAAAAAAAAAAACTTATAGTTCCAAGAAAAAATGTAAAGGTGTAATTGGTAGTTATGTGGAAAAATATGAAAACTTTCAAGTATTGTGGAACAAAAAAATAACCCTAAAACATCATCTAAATTAGAACGGAGGAGTATATAAAATCCATTTATCTCTCTGAATCTTCTTTGACTTGCTAATACTGACTAACACAGAGTAATGCCGCCGAATCTTCTCTAACATTTAGTAACTTCCCACACTTGAAAACAAAAAAAACACAATAGAATATACAAGGTAAAACTCAAAAGAAAAAGTGGGCAGTGGGCATAAAATTTACGTATTGAACGTATAAGTAAACCACATTGTCGTTCTAGGACAGTTAATAACTTGTTTAGATAACAATTAAGATGATAGTTTTCGCCTTCTAGTAGCAAAAATGTAAAAAATTATAGCTCAATTGGATACCAAAAGCAGAATTCAGCGGCAAAGATATTTTGCTCCACATAAAGTCAACTTTTTTTGCTTCTGAAAGTTGTTCCGAAATTTGATACCCAAACTAACTTCTTGCTTTTTGACTTCTAAAATTCAAAAAGTTATTTATGGATGTGTATCCAAACGCGCTATTAGTTGGTGAACATAATTTTCGAATGACTTCTATAAGCCAAAAGTTAACTTTTTAATAAATTGTTTTGGTTCCGACTTTTAGCTAGAATTTCCTTCTACCTTCTTAATCCAAACAACCTCTAAGATTTTGTAGTCCAAACAACTACTAAACCCTAGACTATAAAATGAAACTTCTTTTCTTACTTGACAATTTTATCTGTTTTTCGCCGTAACACAAAACCTAATTTTCAGAAGAGAAATCATTTTCAAGAACTCAATCGACCATGCCGGATGATGCTGATAATCAGATCAAAAAGGGTATTGACATGATCGTTAACGATGAAGAAACTACGAGGCAAGTGAAAAAAGAAGGAATCGATTTTGTTAGTCATAGCAGAGAAACCGTTGCTAAGGTTATTGATGATGAAGAACTCGTTAATAAGGTGGAATCTATAGCTAAAGATGTTGTTAAAAAATGGGGGTATAACAACCACACCCAATAATTCATTCGGCAATTTGTATGAACTAACTCCAATATTATTCCAAGAGCACCAGCTAATAAAGCGATCTCTATCAAGAAGAATATCAAATAGTTATATCTCTTTTTCTCAAATCAATCAACAAATCCAACAGATAGAAATCTATGAGTAAGATTGATATGAGAAAAACTTGGACGGTACCAAAGACTAATGTCCAAGTGTCAATCAATTTATATCCAACAAACAAAGGTTGGTTTTACCAATTTATTGAACTACGCATAACCTGTGATGTTTCAATTATATAAACAAATATATAATGCGGAAAAGAAATAACACAATCACCAGAAATTTTGTTAACGAGGAAACCACAAATGCAGAAAAACCTCGGGACCTAGTCCAGATTTGAACACCACATTGTACTAAGCCGCTACAGACACTAGCCTACTACAAGTTAACTTCGAATGAAATGTAGTTGAGCCCTAACCAATTCTCACACCGATTAAGGTACAGTCGCGTTTTCTTACGCCTCTAAAACCCACGTGGATTACCGCACTTGATTCCCTTAGATGATCTCACCCACAACTAAGAGTTGCTACAACCAAAAGTCAAAGACTTATAAACAAATCATCTCACACAGATAAGTCTATTGATAGATAAATGTCTCCCACAAAAAGTATCTATGAAGTTTTGTTCCGTCTTATGATAAATCAAGGTGAACATGAACCAATTGATAATGCAGGTCTTATACTCCCGAAGAGCGACCTAGAAATATCAATCAACTCATAATAACTTAACTTCATGGTAGTAGAAAGAAGTTGTTGCGGAATCACAAAGAATGACACGAAGAGCTTTGTGATTACTTGTTATATCTTACCTATCGGAGATAAATCTCGAGAAAATCTTAGAGAAGATAGTACTCAATACGATAGAACAAGTAAGATCAGAATACGAAACTATAGAGAAAATAGTAGGATCTGGCTTCACAAATCCCAAATGAATTCTTCAAGTCGTTAACCTAATACGGTTTTGGAAAAACCTAAGTTAAAGGAGAATCGACTCTAGTCGCAACTTAGGACACATGAAAGTGCCTGGATTAGGTTTTCCGATTCTAGAGTTGTCCCTTATATAGTCTTTCACATCGGGGTTTGCTTATGGTCAAAGCTAAGATAGCTTAGTAACAAAGCATTCAATATTCACTGTTAGATGAAAACTTGAGATTCAAGCTAAGTTTGCTTAAAACCAAAGCAATATCTCTCCTTTAGTTAGATGGTCTTAGCTTTTTACACACAAATGAAATATACCTTCATTTAGATATGTGTAACCAAACCTAAACGTGTATATTGAGTTGGCTCAATAACGATTAACCGGTTAGCCATATGAACACTTTTGTCTTAGCCATATTCATCTAACACTTCTAGATCAAATATGATGATCAATCAATCATGAAAGATAATCAAATGAATCTAATTGTGTTACAAATAGTGTTGTTCAATTGTTCACTAACTCATATAAATATATATGAACCAATTGAAACAAAATCGGATTGATTTGTAATCTTACAAATTACTTAATCAAGAATCAATTCATGAACATTAAGCCACGGTTTGCAAAGATTGCATTCCTTAATTCATAAATGTATTTATTCATGAGTATGAGAAACATACTTAACGATTTTAGAACTTACCCACTAAATTTGCAAGCAATGCACAGCAACTATAGCTTAGGACTTTGATTTTGTCCGGTAGTTCGCAAACCGGTATGCAAAACATTATCCCCGGACCCAACTCAGGTAGAACCGTTCGCATACTAGGTATGCAAAAAAGGTTCCCGGACTTTTCAGTTAAAACCATTCGCATACTAGGTATGCAAACAAGGTTCCCGGACCTGAATCATACCAAAACAGTTTACATACTAGATACGCATATTGTGTTGTATCCAGACAAAGGTATTTGTTCTAAACTCCCATTTCAATTATTGAAACATCCTTAGAAGACGACAATGGTTGTCTCACACAAACCATTAGCTTATAAGTAATTTTCAAGTGATCAAATGATCAATACGAAACTTTCCAAGTCGACATCAAATGATTGTCTCACACAAATCATGTAAGATGTTTCAAGGCAATTTTTACATGATTATCTTTTGACTTATTATTTAGTTTCCAACAAATAAACAAAAAGCTTCCAACAAATATTTCGAGAAATAGATAAGCGAGTTAAACACGACTCGAAATATCAAATGTGTATAATTAAATTGTGCGTTTCGGGATATTGAGATAGTCAAGAAAGTCTTGGAAAATAAATTGTATGATGTTCCCATGTTTTTGTCTTTTATATATTAATTAACGTCACTATTATCCTAATATATTAATAAATAAAGTAAATAAGAATAATTTTTAACTAACATTACCATTAATCAAAAAAACAAGCGTACAAAAAAATATTATTTATAAACTTCATGGATGTGGATGTGGATGTGGATGTCCACCTGCTTTTTAACTTCGCACCATTAATGTAGGGATCGAACTCTCGACGGCAAAAAAACAAAACACAGATAGGCCGTGTTGGATTCCACAGAAACAATCACGAATGCTCATTCCAAAGACGATCAAAAAATAAAAGCAAGATGGGGCCAAAAAGAAAAGAAATGGTCACTTTGTGTGACAGTAAGATATAAATAACGTTATTAGGTTGTCCGAATACACATCCAGAAGTCGTTTTCTTTTTTAAATAAAAGCAAGATGGGGCCAAAAAGAAAAGAAAATGTTACTTTGTATGACAATAAGATATAAATAAAAATTATCTGAATACACACCCAAAAGTTTTTTATTTTGATCGATCAGCAGCAGGAATTGAAGGTTGGGAGTCCAACCCCTGGCCAACTGGGCTAATGTCAGTTTGTTATTGCTTTTTGACTTCTTGAAGCAAAAAAGTCTAAAAATCTTGATGCAAAAAAAATCAAAAGTTAGTTTGGGTACACAATTTGACTTTTAGAAGTAAAAAAGTTAATTCTCTACAAAAAAAAATGTTTTTGCTTCCGACTTCTCCTTGCTCCTGATTTCTGGAGAAACAAAAGCACTTCTCCAAACGCGTTATGAGGTGATGAGTGCCCTGAGTTGTCTATGCCCCTGTCCTGGGTAACGTGGATGTTAGAGAGCACTGATACTTTTTGGGTCTCCACCAAGCAACAAGAAGTATCTTAGCAGAGAGAAAGGAAGTATTCAACAATCTCTCATATAATAACACTCTTGGCATCGTCAAAAATCCTAAAATCATATCATCCAAATTAAATCAGTAATTTCAAAACTTAATCGTCAATTTAATCAATCCCTAACTAAACGATTTAGTAATTCTATTAGGAATAGCAATAAGATTATTAATTATAGTGGTCAAATTCAGAGATTTATTGAATAGCTTTCTTTATCATAAGAAGAATAAGTTCTAGATTAGCTTGGATTTTTACTTCATTCTCCTCCTACAATGGTGGTGTGGTGATGGGAATTGGTGGTGGTGGTGGTTGATCTAGTGATGTCCTTTAACTTATTATTGAAATGATTGTCTATGGTGCTCAGTTGCGTCAGTATCATAGCTTTGTATCTTGCCTAATGGTTAATGGTGCTCTTAAGTATACAACTTTGTTGTCTGATGATTGAAACTCGTTTATATTTTGTTTCAATTTTCACTTTTTTGTTTGTTTGGGTTCCAATTGAAACTTTTCTATGAAATACGGAACACCGAAAACCCGTATCATAATTCAAGTGTTTGCTGATGTGCAGATTCTGCAAGATATTTGAGAGAAAGATGGAAGCATGATCGCATGAAACAAAATGATAAGTGTTAACTAATATATCATTTCTTGTTCAATGTCTACATCGTGACTTTGCCTACTTTCTTTGAATTTTCCAGAGTTTTTAGAAATTCCATAAACTTTATGAGCATTCTTCGCTAGTATAGATTTAAAAGATGTTGCCAGTCTAATTATTTGAGCTAAATTAACACGTAGGGAGCTTGTTGTTTCTGAAGCAGTGTAGAGTATGTGTCATATCTCACATTTCCTAGGAACTAATGCTTCATGGATCCATTCATTTTACTCAACTCGATTTCATCTGTCTTTATCGTTATTTACATCTCTTGGTCCTGGTGTCCGACTCATCTTTGATGGTCTAAAAAGGCTGTTGAAGGGGGCTCCAAACATGAATACGTTAGTTGGTCTTGCGGAATTATCATCCTTTGCTTAAACTGGTATGCATCATCTTTCTCTTTGATATCTTTCTACATGAGTTGTATTTTTTGGTCACACAAGCAATTCTCTAGCATACAAAGTTCTTAATATGTATTTTTATCGTCATCTTCTATATTTCTATCCCGACAACAGGAATCTACATGTGCATGATACAATAATTCTTTTCCTTCTAATTGTACTTGATTGGAAAACATTTTTCAAGGAACCAATAATGTTAATAGCGATCATGTTTTTATGGAGGAACCTTGAGCAGTGGGAAAAGTTGAAATCCTCTAGTGACATGACAGGATTACTGAGTATTTTGCTATCAAAAGCTTGTCTTATGGTGAATCCTGATATAGAAGATTGGGGCTCGGTTGTGGAAGTATCATGCAATGAATCTCTGTTGGAGACAAAATTATTGTAGTACCGCAGTAAGTAAAACGACTTTGTTTTTTCTTTGGTCAATGAGTTGTTTGTCTAGCTGAATATTTTGAAATATTCAAAGCTTTGTTATAAGTCTCAGCGTGGAATTGTTGTTAGGATCGATTTTCTTTATTTAAAACATCAATAACACATGCTTTTATCAATTGGGATCGTGATACCAGCAGATGGACCGTATATCATGCATTCAGGTCCATGGGATATGTGCTGCGAAAGATTATCCTTATACGGGATTTTCTCAAGGCTGTGATATTAGTAAATCACATTTTTCCCTCGTAAAGATAGACGGTTTCTTAAGTGTTCCAGTGGATGCTCGAGATATCATCCATGCATTGAGTGAACAGCCGTTATATGTTGTTCTTAGAAAAAACTTTGCCTCACATCCCGACTATGAGGTATACGAAGCAGGCCTTTACAGTGGAGGTGATAAAAGAAAACCAGTACTTCTGAATCCTATTGTCCATGCCGTATGTATTATTAGGTGGGGATGTGATGAAACTACGGGGCAATATTTCCTCAAGATAAAAGAGTCCAAGGGACCTTCATGGGGTCAAGGTGGTTTCTTATATTTGGAAATTACCGAAGATTTGGGTGACATTATTCTCTATTTTTTTTTATAGATGTTGACAGATCAGAAATTAATGGATGATGTGAGGGAGAATGGTTCCAAGTTTGTTAAGAAATTGATGTCTGATGAAGAGTTTAAGAAAGGTGTCACTGGTATGTTGAAGAAAGCATGTAGGAATTGTGTCTTTTATAAATGATGAAAAATTGATTAATACTTTGCTTTCTGGTTTTGTTTTCCTAATTGTGCGTTTCAGGATATTGAGATAGTCAAGAGAGTCTTGGATAATAAATTTTATAATGTTCCCATGTTTAACATCACTATTTTCCTAATATATTAATAAATAAAGTATATAAGAATAAAAAAAAATTGACCTTTAGTTAATAATAAATAGTCTAATCGACAAGTTTTAAGTGTAATTTTTATAAGTTTTGCAAAATGTATTTTCCAAAAAACATCATCGTGGAACTAGGTACATTGAACAACCTATTAAGTTAACAATATAATTATAGATTGTGTCTCATGTATAAACACATTAAATATAAAAACATGATATGAAATGTGAAAAGATGGACATACATCCAAATTTACTCATTATATAAAGGTATATTCCAAAAAGTTGATATATAAAGATACCAAAAAGTTGAAATACACTTACAAACTAACTTGAGATTTTAGATTAATGAATTACAAATTAATTTAACTTAAAGATTAATGAAATTCAATTCAACCTAAATGGCACATATTCATGTACTTTACTAATATAGTAACTAGCTAGAGATATGAAAACTTCGATTCGGTACGCATATAATTTATATATCAAAATAGGTATTGAAAATGGGTTTCAAAATCTTGCCTCTGAGAATCAAAGGAATATACTTGAAAAATAAGATATTAGAGTTTAACACATGTTCAAATCACTATGTCGACATCTATGAATATGTCTAGTTTAACTTGTGTACATATCGATGTTTGGCCGAACTCAAGATAACAAACATTTCAAAAATGTGAAAACAAGTTAAACATTGTCGGGATCGATCATGGAATCGATCCATCAGAGGAACGATGGAGTCTTATACTTACGATCGGGTCATCATTTCATATTTCGACTAAGAAACAAATTTCTCAACTCTACTTTCTTAAATTCCGCTCAAATTTCTTTCAAACATAGTTTCAAGGTTTGAATTGATCTCGCCAACTCAAAGACACTAAATAATAAATGAATTACCACATTCGCAATGTCAAGAACAAGAAGTCCATGGATAAACTATACTGTAAATCCATATTTACAGATACTCAAGTTGTAGAAACAACTAATATATCATTCTCATCGATTCTTTGGTCATAGTATAATAACCAAGACACCAATACTAAATTCATTGTGAACAAACTTAACTTCGTATGTTATGTTTTCAATGAATATAGACTTGAAAGGAATTTTTTTTTGAGATGGAACAGGTCAAGTATATAGTTACTAACCTCGAGCTGGAGGATGATAACTTCATTGTCTTCGATATTTCTTCAGGTCTTCGTGACTAACCAGAGAAAATCTCAACATTTCTATGTTCCTAGTCTAACCTCAAGAAGTTGACTTTAGAAATCAAATCAAGCGACTCCGAGTTTTGGAAATAAACTTAACAACCAAACTTTACATATCAACGCTTGGTGGGTTCAACCGAGCAATGCTCTAACATGGATCACTAACATTAGGTAGAGTAATGGCACCAGTTTTGTTTTAATAGGTTTTCTAACTTCATTATATAGGGAAAAAACGATTAATTGATTTTTGAGTCGCTGATAATCGACGATATTTTAGTTTAAAAATGAAAAAAACAAGTGGAAGAAGATAAAAAAAGGGTGCTAGGTTTTGATGGAAATGAAAATGAAAGTAGATTACAATACATATTAGGTTTTAGTATTAGGTTTTAACAAATGGTAATTTAGTAGTTTTAACCAATTTAGACGCCCTCTATCCTTCGTCTAGTTGCGCACAAAATTTAACAAGCCTGGAGTAGAAGGGGAAGGACTCAAACTCGCTAGGTTAATCTAGGTATAGTTGCGGGTAAGCATGGACCAAATCGGTCTGGTTTTCCCTTATTCGCATCCAATCTAATGTATGATGTATTTCAATTTTACATCCGTTTCCGATCCAACATCCGATGAATTAGATGTGGATGATCCAATGGAATTGTTCTATAATTAATATTTAAAAAATATATATAAAAGGATTTATGATCATGTTATGGTTTATTTCCAAGTGTAACAACCTTTTCTAACATATCTTTTACTCACGTAATTTACCCATTAAGTACCGCTAATGGGTGATTTTCCAAGTATGATTTAAAGACACTCATCTCGCATCAAATACTAGTAAATAGTATTACTAATTTTATCTAATACTCTCTCAGTCTCACTAACGTTGAACATGTATAATAATTTAATTTCGAATGTGGAGTATAATAATGTCATAAAATTTACGTATAGTACTTCAAGTAAACAACTAACATTCAGTAGTGGAAAATGGATTTTTAACCACTTTCTAGGTTTCACTAAAACCACTGATGTTGGCCTGTAATAAATTTTGGTACAGTGACCTGCAAAGGGTTTTTTTTAAAACTTGTTTCTCGCTTCAAGTCGTTTTAGAGATGGGTATTTTTGTAATAACACGAAGCTCCCTCATAGGTTTTGGTAGAGTTGTAACACCGCTGTGAGACAAAGAACTTTCTATAACAAAACTTTTTAAAATTCTACATGTCTAGTTCTTCTTTTCTTAACGTCTCGCTTTCGGTGCTAAAATGAGCCTCTCTCTTCTCCATTTTTCATATCCTCCTTGAAGACAGAAACTAAAAAAAAAATCAGAAGTAATCACTTCAATCTTTGCGCCTAAACCCAAACCCGTTTCTCATCTTCTTTATCTTCTCCAAAAAGCCCAAATTTAAACAGAAAGATAACAGCAGCAGTTTGGTTATAATTAAACAAACCCATTACATCGCGTATGATTCTTCTTCTTCTAGTGCTTCTTCTTCGTTTTCTCTTCTTAAATTTGGATTTGGTTAGATTTAAATTTCTTGTAAGATTCTAGGATTTTCACCAAAAAAAAATTTGTTTCAATTATCGTAAAGATTTTAGGGTTTTATCTAAAATTAGGGATTGTTCTTTGAATCTCGAATTTGTTAGGGATTTCGATTTGTACATGTTTGTTAATGATGTTATTTTACCTGTTTTGTTAGGGATTTCTATTTGAATCTAGAATTTGTTGGGGATATGGATTTGTTCATTTTGATATTCATATATTCTCTCTGTATTAGTTTCTCACTGCTCATTCAAGTTTAGTTGCATTTTCAATTTGATTTTCGAGAACAAGTAAAAGGTTTTCTTTTGTCATCTTCCTAGTCCTCCGCAAAATGATAAAATTATTTAGCTCCACATTTACATGCTTATTTACAGGTTGTGTCAGGAAAAAAATTGGTTAAACACTTGCAGAAAGAAGTAGCTAGACTTGAAGCGGAGCTGAGAACTCCAGATCCATTTGTGCGTTCAGATACATATGCTTTGTCTATGGAAAAGGAATTGATGATTTCTACTTGAATTATTATTAGCAAGCCAGATTTATACTCCGTTTTCCTATCCCTTATGACCAATTTTAGAGTTTCGGTAGAAGTTTGTTTGATTTATGATAGAACGACTGGATAGCATTTGTTAGTAGAATAGAAACTTGAAGAAAAATTATGCGTAATTTATGCTTTTATGAAAAATATAAAAGGATTGGTTACTGTTTAGTTCATTGGATATGTTATACCTTAAGTATCAGTACATGTAACTTCTCTTGTTCTCCGTCGACAACTATTTACCTTAAGAACTTGCAGAGATGTGTAATGTTTGTGGTGTTAAATAAAAATGTATATGGTCGATAATTGCCTGATATCAATCTTTGTGTTTTAACTGCAGGAAAGATCTTCCCGTAGACTTAGCAGAAGGGGCGCTTCATGCATTTCGCTTGCAAGCATTAGACCAGGTACTAAATTGTGCATCATAGCTGTTTGGTTCTATCTGCGCATGTGTTTGTTTATATTTTTATGCCATCCTTTATGCTTGCATATAATCTTTTATTTAATCTCAATGGATAATATATTCACTTGGGCATAAATCCACCTTGCTTGATGTAAATGACTTATCTGTTGCTTTTAACGTAATATGTTAGCTAAATAGTACTTGTTGTGAATTTGTAGTTCCTTCTACAAGCACTTGTCTGTAAGAGGTCAAGAATTTGTTATTTAGATCAAAGAGCACTTGTCTGCTCCCGTTTCCTTCAATTTTTAACAAGTCTTGACCTCTTATGGGCCAGTAAGAATTGGAGTACGCGGTGCTTGTATCTTCTAGCAACACAGATATAGTGGTATTGATATTGAAGGGGTCAAGGTCTTTTTTAGGACATACTCTGTTGTTAAAACTTTGTTTCCTTTTTTTAAAGTAGTTAATTAGAACTTCATTAAACTTCTAACGCCGAACTTATTTTTGTAGCAATGTACTATTCCGATCAGTTGGGCAACTCAGATAATCTTTTTGTTGGTTTTAGCTCTTTTTTTTTATGTTTCTGTAGGTCGAGTTCCATAGATTGTATAAGAAAATTCATCTTTAAGGATGCTTATAATAATAGTTATAATTATAACTTAGAATGGTGAATGGTGAATTCACTATTCAGTACTTGTGTAGAGTTAGTGTCAGCTTGGTTCAAATGTAAATTGAGTTACTGTTGTAAACAAATTTCAAATTTGAATTGAATGTGAACGTCTTGATATCAAATGAGCTCTTATTAAATTTCAGTTTAATGGATTTCAAATTTTATGTCATTCTTAAGTCGACGAATCATATTTTCTAAATTTAGGTGCAGTCGAAATATCAAGAAGACCTAAAGATTCGGACGAATCGGATATTACGAAAATATTCACGGCTTAAACGATCACCTAAAACTAGCGATTTGCTTTTGTACTTTCTAATTTAAAACTTATTAAACCACTGCGTTTGACAGTGTTATCGATCTACTACCAAAGGAAGTCGCTTTATTAAAGATTTCAACGTGTGTGAGATACGGTCGTTTTGGAAAAAACACTTCTATATTCCAACTGATAAACATATTCGTTTTTAGTGATATTACCTCTTGTCCTGGCAGTGGTTTAACTTTCATTTTCCACTAGTGATTACTATTAATGAACAAAACAAGCACACCAAAATATATTATATATAAACTTAATGGATGTGGATGTCCACCTGCTTTTTAACTTCGCGCCATTAATGTACGGATCAAACGCTCGTCAGCAAAAAAAAAAAACACAAATAGGTCGTGTTGGATTCCACAGAAATGATCCTGAATGCTCAGCCCTAAGACGATCCAAAAATAAAAGCAAGATGGGGCCAAAAAGAAAAGAAATGGTCACTTTGTGTGGCAGTAAGATATAAATAACGTTATTAGGTTGTCCAATACACATCTAGAAGTCGTTTTTTTTTTAAATAAAAGCAAGATGGGGCCAAAAAGAAAAGAAATGGTCACTTTGTATTGCAATAAGATATAAATAAAAATTATCTGAATACACACCCAAAAGTCTTTTATTTTGATCGATCAGCGGCGGGAATTGAAGGTTGGGAGTCCAACCCCTAGCCAACTGGGTTAATGTCAGTTTGTTATTGCTTATTGACTTCCTTGAAGCAAAAAAGTCAAAAAAATAATTGATGCAAAAAATCAAAAGTTAGTTTGGAAACACAATTTGACTTTTAGAAGTAAAAAACTTAATTATTTACAACAACAAAATGTTTTTGCTTCCGACTTCTCCTTGCTCCTGATTTTTGGAGAAATTAAAGCACTTCTCCAAACGCGCTATGAGGTGATGGGTGCCCTGAGTTGGCTATGCCCCTGGCCAGGCCCGCTTGGGTAAGGTGCATGTTAGAGAGCACCGATAGTTTTTGCACCCACCAGGCAACAAGAAGTATCTTGTCAGCAGAGAGAAGGGAAGTGTTCAAAGAATATTTTTGCAATAACACTCTTGGCATTGTCAAAAACCCACAAATCATATCATCCAAATCACCATTTCAAACCTTAATCATAAATTTAATCAAACCATAACCGAATGATTCAAGAATTCAATTATTAATAGCAATAAGATTATTAAGTATGGTGGTGAAATTCAGTAGATTTAATGAATTGCTTTCTTTATCATAAGAAGAATATGTTCTAGATTAGCTTGTATTTCTACCGCATTCTCCTTCTACAATGGTGGTGTGGTGATGAGAATATTGGTGTTGGTGGTGGTGGTGGTGGATCTAGTGATTTCCTTTAATTTTTTTTATTGAAATGCTTGTCTGTGGTGCTTAATTGTGTCAGTATCATAGCTTTGTATCTTCCCTAACGGTTAATGGTGCTCTTAAGTATACAACTTTGTTGTCTGATGCTTGAGACTCGTATATTTTTTGTTTCACTTTTCCCCCTTTTGTTTGTTTGGGTTCCGATTGAAACTTTACTATGAAATACGTAACACCATAAACCCGTATCATAATTCAAGTGTTTGCCGATGTGAAGATTCTCGCAAGATATTTGAGAGGAAGATGGATGCGTGCTCACTTGAAACAAAGTGGTAAGTGTTAATTAATATATCATTTCTCGTTCAATGTGTACATCGTGACTTTGCCTACTTTCTTTGAATTTTCCATATTTTTAGAAAATTCCATAAACTTTATGAGCATTCTTCGCCAATATAGATTTAGAGGATGTCGCCAGTCTAATTATTTGAGCTAAATTAACAGGTAGGGAGTTTGTTGTCTCTGAAGCAGTGTACAGTATGTGTCATCTCTCACATTTCCTAAGATCTAATGCTTCATGGATCCATGCACTTCACTCAACTCGATTTCATCTGTCTTTATCGTTATTTACATCTCTTGGTTCTGGTGGCCGACTCATTTTTGATGGTCTAAAAAGTATGTTGAAGGGCATGAATACCTTAGTTTGTCTTGGGAAATTATCATCCTTTGCTTAAACTAGTATGCATCATCTTTCTCTTTGATATTGTTCTACATGAGTTGGATTTTTTGGTCACATAAGCAATTCTCTAGCATGCAACGTTCATAATATGTATTTTTGTCGTCATCTTCTATAGTGCTATCCCGACAACAGGAATCTACATGTGCATGATATAATAATTCTTTGCCTTCTACTCGTACAGGGCTGGAAAAGATTTTTCGAGGAACCAATAATGTTAATAGCGGTCATGTTATTATGGAGGAACCTTGAGCAGTGGGCGAAGTTAATGCCAATGACATGGCAGGACTTCTGAGTATTTTTCTATCAAAAGCTTGTCTTATGGTGAATCCTGATATAGAAGACAGGGCTCGGTTGTGGAAGTATCATGCAATGACTCTCTGTTGAAGACAGAATTATTGTACTACCCGGAGTAAGTAAAACGACTTTGTTTTTCCTTTGGTCCATGAGTTGTTTGTTTAGGAGAATATTTTGATACTTTCAACGCTTGGAAAAACAATTAGGACATAACAACATGTGCCTCAGTAAGGTATCAAAATGAGTTGTTGTTGATATCTTGATTTTCTTTATTTAAATTGTTTGTTTTTTTTGGCATGTATAAGAGCATCTCCAACAGAAGGTTATAATTTTAATATTATATGACACCTAGGATTTTAAACCCCCATTTAAACTAAAACCATCTCCAACATTAGGTCCTACAAACTAGGAGGGATGTCATACTAAATAAGAAGGTCTTGAAAAAAGTGTTAACTACACTTTCGGATGCACCTCCACGTATGTTTTCTCTTTTAATAATTAATTCTAAGGAATAAATCCTCTACTGTTGGAGATAGGTTTTAGGCATGAGGTCCTAAATTTGCTCTCTGGATAGACCTCATAAATAAAAGGACTAAATAACAAATCCGCGTAGGATTTTTTGCACCTTCTGTTGGAGATGCTCTAAAAGTTCTGACACTCAGTATTTGGTATTTTGCCACGTATTTTTATGCAACAGATGAGTTTGCCAGCGTGGAAATGTCTTTGCTCTATTCGATTAATTTTAGGGGTCAGACTCAGACCAAAGGATGGCCCGAGCATATATAGCCTTTTGGTAAAGACTGTACTCTGTAGCGAGAAAGCTACCGCCTACAAGCCAAATGGATATGCAAAACGTTTGGTGTTGGGGTGTTATAGCTAGCATAAGCAATGTTAATAGCTTGTTTGACAACCATCTGCTTCCCCTGGAGTAGGAATGGTTTCAGATCATAATCAAATAAATAAATAAATTTTCTTTTCATAATTTGTTTGCCTGACTAAATTGGGGCCTATGGTGATTAATTGGGCCTATGGATTTCTTCATCCACCCAATAGAGAATGATAAGGGGTTTCTAAGTTTGATGAAACTACCAATTTACCCTTTATGAAATTTTAATACTACCAATTTATCCTCATTAAATCCTAATTAAAAAAAAAAAAAAAACTAAATCAAATCAAAATCATTTCCATTTCCATCAAAATTAAGAATTCAAGATCAAACGAAAACATTGTCGATAATCACCAAATTCACTAAAATAGGTAATTTTTCGTTTAAGCTCGAATCAGGTACTTTTCTATTAACCCAATCCCTTAGAGTAGGTTTCAATAACATGTAATCACTCAAACAATCCAATTTTTTTGAAATCAAAGTTTTTTGGGTTTATGAGAATCGGTCTACGTCAATGCACTTGTAAATTGATTTCATTTAGAAACGGCTGTTGTTTATGCCCACAAAGACCGATTGTCCTGGATGGGCATTCTGGTTGGAGGAAATTGAACCAGAATCGGTTTACGTTAATGCCCACATAGCCCGATTCTGGCATGGAAGAGATAATTATTTTTCTATGTTTTTTCTTTTGTTAGAATCGGATTACATGAGCATTTTTATAAACCGATTCCTGTTGTGCAATGTCAGGAATCGGTTTTTATATATGTATCGTGTAAACCGATTCTCGGTTAACCCATTTTTTTCTAGTTAATACTCGATTTCATTTCATTTCGATTACAAATGAAAATGAAAATAATTATATATGATTTTACCCAATTTGAAAACGAGTATAACTTTATACTCGAATTGAAAATGAGTTTAACTTCTTAAACGATCTGAGATTGAGTACGAAGTCATACTCATTCTTAACTCGGATATAGAATGAATTTTAATTTTATTTGATGTTTAACAACACAAAATTCACAGATAAAAAAGAAAAAATTTACCCACAATCGGTTTATGTTCATGCCCATATAAAGCGATTTTGGATAATCGGTTGATTTTCATGTCCATATAAACCGATTCTGGGCAGAAACAAGTTTTAAAAAATCTCTGTATGTTTTTGAGGTTACAATCGGTTGATACCAATGACAACATAAACCGATTCTCGAGTTGGTGTTCTTTCAAAAAATTCAAATTTTTAAATTTTTTCATGTTCGATGATTCATTAACACAAGTTAATTTCACATCTAACACGATATTTTACCACTAATCACTCCGAATTAACACTAATTAATCTAGAATAAATTAGCCATAAAAAAATAGTTGGTTAAGGGGTTTTCCATTTTACTTCAAAATGTCTTTCTTTTTTTTTGTTACGTAGTGATAGGCCCAAATTAATCCTTATAGGCCCCAATTTAGCCGCTTTTTTTTTTTTTTTTTTGGTTACCTCTTTTGATGAGATTTTGTTGCGGGTATTTTTAGAGATTACTTGCATGTGTTCTTTTAACTGTGCCATGATGGTCCCATATAAGAAAGGTAACCCAACCAATGGCTGGCTGGCTGCGATATCGTGGTTCAAATTTTGGGTGAAAAAGGTCGGATGAAAAATGAGCAAAATTGTGAGTGTGAAAATTATCTTGGTCCAACCGAACTTTTTACATGTATTAAAGTGGGTGCCAAATATTCTAGATTCTTCACATAAACGCGTTTTCTTTACCAAACGTCCTGCAAAAATTGCAAGTGTCAGTCGAGTACAGTTTTAGGTGGAACTTCATAGCACCAGTGATAATGGTAGGTTGTTGTTGTCCAGCGCTATATCACATCCAGATTAACGGAATTCTGAAGTTCAAAATGCTTTTCTGAGCAAGGCAAACCCCCAATTTTGCATTAATTTTAGGATTCAATCTATAGTCCAACTCCACCATCGTGGCCAAACTCCGGTAACCTGCCTCAAGAATCAATACTGCCAGGAATCAGAATCCTCGTGAGAACGGGGTAGTGCCTCGTTCAATACTGTTCGCCCTGAACTGGCCACCTTGAAGAAACTGGTTCGCCGACAGAGATCCCAGACTAGCAAAGTTGTTAAGCAGGTCTTGACCATCCTGAAGACTTAGGAGGATCTGGACTGAGAGATGTTCTGTCATTTTTTATAACAAGAAAACCACTCAGCAGCTAGATTCATTTTCTGAGATCTGCATCTATCACTCAGAAAGTGCCTATATTGTCTCATTCAAGTGTACGTTCACCCTATATAGGGAGCTCTTCCTTTTGGTTTTGTTTACAATAAATTCTGACGCTGCTTTTGTTAAGTCATCCAATTCTGGTGGTATTGGAATGGTATTACGTGATCATGCAGGTACTTCTAAAATATAAAGCTGCAAGGAGTAGATTCTGGAACTACTCTCTGAGGGCTGAATATTTGGAGAGTAAGCCTTCCTTGAAGCTGTAGGATAAGCAATGGACAAGACTATAGATTCTGTGCAGACTCTCGATGCTTGTTTAATTCTATACTTTATGTTAGGCGCCAGGTCATACTTGATGACTATTCAGCCGTTTCCACACCAAAACTGATTTTCTCTACTGTACCTATAAAATACCAGAAACTAATGTGGGCAGTGAAATTCAATTTGTACTATTGTGTCTATCACCTACTTAGATTCAACCTGACGAGGCGACATGAAATATCAGAAACTAATTTATGGCAGGGAAAAAACAAAGGCTTTAAAGCGCAAAATCACAGCAAAAAAGAAAACAACAAATATGTAAGGTAGCATACCTGAGGTTCCTTCTTAACATCAGTACCAGTGATCACCAAGATAATTTTTCATTTATGGAGATGGGGTTGATTTTGCTATCCGGTTCCAGGTACTGGGAAGAAATTATGCACGTGGTAATATCGAAACACACAGATGTTATGTTATCGAAAGTTGTCTGTAGGAGTCGAACCTACATCTCCTTGGCTAAAAACCATGTGCTCTACCATTTGAGCTAAGACAACACTAACGAATTCCTAACTTATGTAAAACATATAAATGGATATATATTCTTACTCGGATCAAATGAGTTTGTCTTTGGTGCGACCTTTTTTCCACCTGAACCAAAAGAGTTCAAAAGAAAAGAGTGGATATTCATATTGACCTGCTCATTTCGTAGCTGCAATGCAATTAAAATAAAAGAAAACCCGTGTCTCATTTTCACCTAAGCATCTCACGTGGGAAATAAAAATTGCAAACACCACAATAAAAACCTGGAGTCTTGAATCACCATTTTCCCACATCCACTTCACAGCAGCTCCTTGACACTTCATTTATCTTCTAGTTGGTATCCTTCAAAATCTGATCTGATGCCTACTTACCTGCATTAAGAACAAATTTAGCACCAGTGTCATAAGACTCGTAACATTATCATAGAGTTTATTTGAATGAACATTTACGGGATACAACTAGATTTTCGGGGAGATTTCGCATTATTTTGAGAGTACGGGGAGTACTCAATCTCACATACCCATATACTTTATAAATGTTATATATGTGTGTATAAATACACAAAGTTTCGGAAAATATCACAAAAAGCCAAATATCAGAGTCTAGAGGGTAGAGGGTAGAAATGAATGATGTGACCAGGAAGTGGAGGCCATTTTGACACAACTATGTCATTCCTAAAAATATCTGCTTTATTTAAAACAGTGAAAACAAATTGAAAATAGGGATTGAAGCACTAACTATAAGAAGCCGAATGAGTTTAGAGATTACAAAAGTTATTGAAGCAAACTGAATGGAGCAAATATAAAGATAATACTAAGTGAAGTATGACTGACGATTTTAAAGCAGGAAGTAATTCTAAGAAACAAGAGAATTAGAGAAAAATTAAGTATACCTGCTTGAAGGTCCCAGTACTAGATACATGCCCTTATCCACAGGTTCAGCATCACAGGAATGGGATTCTCATGTTCGGCCTAAATTTCTGCATTGTTGCTCCTACAAGAATCTTCACCTTCAGCTCTTTGTACTGGTCCCCCATCATTAATGTAATCATGCAAAAGCCATGCCCAAATTTGCAGATGGTGCCTGCCCTTTAGAAGACCTTCAATGAATTTCTCATGATATCTTTCTTTCTTAGTTGTATCCTCCCGATTAGCAGACTTATTGTCAGCAGACTTCTGTTCTTCAAAGACTTTTTCTTTAATTTTTCCATGAGAATCTTTCTCTAAAATTGTAACTTGCATTCTACTCTCCCAGTCAATATCCATCCTCATTCTTTTACCCTTTCTTTCACTTAAGCGCTGTCCAATAGGCTGATAAATCTATTGGGTTGAGCTCTCTCTAATTTCCAGTGATTACTATTTTCTCTCTTTTCAAAGCTAAAAAGCCTTTGTCTCTTCTATGGTACTTCTCACTTCTGGCAGTCATATTACTTTGAGCAGCTGTAGCTTTGCACTCATCATAAACATGTACCATTTTACAGCAGTGTGTACAAGTTAATGGTGGTAGGTAATCATAATACAAACCCATTTTATAAGTGATTAAGATTCAGATCCTCGATTACCAAATGAACGTGTTTAGGAAATGGTTTATCTTGGTATTCCACCTTATCGGGACCACTAAGCTTAAGAATTGGCCACTTTTCTCCCAAGGTAAACTCTGTCAGCAAAGGAACTCCTAAAAGTGAACCTGAGCCAAAGGGATTAAGTTGAGAAATTTAGCTCCTTGGACCTCATACTCTTGAGTTTTTTCCAACCAATTTCAGGTACTCACATTTGAATGCGGAAAAGTTGCACCTGCAAATCATAAACAAAAATCGCCACAATGTTATAAACAACACAGGAACACTCCAGCATAACTACGAGCTGAGGTTGATGAACTGGTAAACAGTGGGATTAACACATGCAACAGCAAGTCCACAAGCAAGAAAAGGTTAGGGCGAGAGACAAGATTTTTTTAAGTGTTTAATTATCTCTTGGAAATTCCAGGGTAACACATGCAACAGCAAGTCCACAAGCCACAAATCTTATGTAATAAGCAGGAAATTGCATGCCTAATATTATCTAATGGCTTAAAAGGAAACTTATTTCTTTTCTACATCTTAACGCTGACAAAATGAACATTAAATCATTCGATTGAGTTCATCTAGATGCTGATCTCAAGTGGCACATGTGCAACATATCACAGCTAAAATAGAACCTTAAAAGGGAAAATAAGCAGGTAAACGAGGATACAAACGAAAAAGATTTCTTGGTGATCAGAAAGAGAGAAAATGGAATATAGCTTGTCAAGGTTTCAGAGGAAGTGAGAAAAAATCAACAGGCAAAGCAGATATACGGGCTTGCGAAAGAGTTTCTACTTGTATCAGCGCGAAAATAAGAATGGTCATTTTAAGCTAAAGCCAGAGTCAATCACAATCGTATTCGTATCTAACGGGATGATACTGATCAGAAACGCGGTCTGGAGGTAACTTGCAGATAATAAAAAACACCAATGCTGATGGAATAACTTCTAACAGCTGAAAACGAAAAAGTAAACAAACAGAAAACTGAAGATACAGTAATCAATCGGGAAATCATATATGACAACTTTAACCTGCATACTCTGGACTTAACACAGATTGATTTTTGTACACCTTCAAATAAGGGGACTACGACACAGAATTTTAACCGTTCATGTGTGTTATAAACATCAAATCAGACATCCCATGATGGTCATCAATACAATTTTGTAACCTAACTTACAAGTAGCTGAAATTGTTTACAATTGCCCCGAGAATGGAGAGTCAGGTTCTCCCACACTATGACTGGACGATGGTCTACATCAAGCAGGATAGGTACTTGTGGTCTCCTAACAATCATTTGTCCGCAGACCCAAAAGTGGAGGAGGAAAGGAGAGAGAATCAAGAACTAACCAAATAACATAGCAAGTTTAGCATAAGATAGTTGAGAACATCAAGGCTGACATCCTTATCTAATGCAGTAACCATTACCTGCAGTATAAATCATTGCCAGAAGTAAGAACAAGATTAAATATTACTATAAGAACCAAATTCAGATTCTGGATTTCTCCACACATGAAAAGACTTACCACAATGCATCTTTTCAAGAAACCAGTGCAACATATCCTAGTTACAAAGACAACCTGCCAAGGCCCAAGAGGGTCGGTTAAAAATCAGAATGTGTGCTATCCTAGCAAAGAACCACTTATACATTGTGGGGTATCAGGTACGTTTTACAACCATAGAACTCAAATTAATTCCACAGTTTGAACCATGAGCAGCTGCACAAATGTTCGTTCGGAAGACATGAACCCTGAATCTTGAAGTTTCTTGAAGCCGTTAAAAATCTAAATGCATTTAAAATAAACTATATCCCCTTATTCCCCTCCCAGTCACCCAAACTGAGACAAATTTCCGTTTCTAAGTTCAATCAAGCATAAAAGATTCAACAACAAACACCTCATCCTTGTCAGGTATTCTAGTGGGGTGTCTAAATTTGTGACTTTGGTTGTGCCTTCTCTGCTGAGAAGCTTTCATTTGAAAATACTTGGTGTCCCTATCATGGTCATATAGGAATTTGTCTCTACTGATTTCTTGCCAATATATGTGCTCAATTTTCTTCCAGGTCTGTAATACATTTTTTCTAGACTTTTAAGAACTATTTCGAAAAAAAAATATCCAGGTTTATTATTATAATTGTTTTTAAAAATATTTTTGAAGACATTATTGAAAGCATTTTAAAGAAAATCATAATTATTTTAAATCTAATCACATTACAAGCATTATTCATAAAAGAATTGAACTCCTTATGTTCTAATCAACATCTAATAATATGGAGGTATGGTCAGATCCTACCCTGGCCAGGTGCAAAGCAGCAGCATTGCGGTGAACATTATACCAATCATGATTTACCAACACTCGGTCAATTCTCTCTCTAATATTATTTTTCACTTCTCTATTGTTTGTCCATGTAAAACAGATCCTATGGAGTTCAAATTTATCACTGAACAATGGATGGGATATAACTTGTAGCACTACATGTAACATCATAACCACCTTCCCTTTCTTCTAGCATTTAGGATAAAGTTCATATTGCCTAATATTACCCAAGGGTATTGGGCCTTCTGATTTAACTGCTCAAAAAATTCCCATTGGTAGTTTTTTCCTAAAGCATCTAAAGCACCATATACACAAGTCATCATGTACATGCACTATCATCTCATTACCACTTCTACCTGAATTATGTTGTACTTAAATCAATCAAATTAACTACTCCCTCCGTTTCAAAATAATAGGCTTGTTTATGTGCAAATTTACACACAAACCTGCCTATTATTTTGAAACGGAGGGAGTAGTAGTCTAGACCAAGCTACCACCATGCCACTAGATTTACCCACTGAAGGTATAATAATCCAGTCCTTAAAGGAACTTCTTTTTAGCATAATTCCATCTTTTGAAAGCCAATTTTAGTTTCAGAGATGAAAATCAGCTCAGGTTTATGCTTATCAGTTAAAATATTCAAATGATCCAAGGTTTTGGCTTACCGCAACCCTGCTCATTCCAAGAAACAAACCTCATGCCTAAAAGAGGAGTGACTACCTACCTAACTTGATAAACACACAATGATGAACCAACTAACGACAATACAAGATATATAACTGGATGGAGCAAATATATAGATATCCTAAGTGGAGTATGAATGATGATTTTAAAACAGGGAATAATTCTAAAAAACAAGAGAATTAGAGAAAAGTCAAAGCATACCTGCTTTGAGGTCCCAGTACTAGAACCATGCCCTTTTAAAGAAAATTTCTCCACCTTCTCAGAAACATGGCCATCATCCACCTGTACAGATTCAGCAAGACAGGAACGGGATTCTCAGGTTCAGCCTCAATTTTTGCATTGTTGCCCCTATAAGAATCTTCACCTTCAGCTCTTTGTAATCATTTAAAAGCCATGGCCAACTTTGCAGATGGTGCCTGCCCTTTAGAAGGCTTTCAATGAATTTCTCATGATCTTTTTCTTTCTTAGCTATATCCTCCCCATTATCAGCTTTATTGACAGCAGACTTTTTCTTCCATTTTTTTTCATGGGAGCCTTTTTCTGGAACTGTAACGTGCATTCTCCTCTCCCAGTCAATATCCATCCTCATTCTTTTACCCCCTCTACCACTTACTTGATCCTTGTCTACTAGACTGATTAATCTATTGGAATTGAGCTTTCTGTCTAATTTCCAGTGATTACTCTTTCCTCTCTTTTGAAGCTTAAAAGCCTTTGCCTCATCTCTGGTACTTCTCACTTCTGGCACATTCACATTACTTTGAGCAGCTGTAGCTTTGCACTCATCATAAACATGTACCATTTTACAGCAGTGGGTCCAAGTTAACGGTGGTAGATTCAGATCCTCAATCACCAGATGAACATGTTTAGGAAATGGTTTTTCTATATTAACTATGACAATGGCCATCTTATGGAGACCAATAAGTTTAAGAAGATCACCTGCAACTTTAGCAACATTTCTCGAAAAGGTAAACTCTGTCAAGGAAGGAACTCCTAAAAGTGAACCTGAGCCAAAAGGCATAACTTGAAAAATTAAGCTCCTTCGACTTCATACTCTGAGTTTTTTCCTCCCAAATTCGGGTATTCACATTTGAATGCGGAATAGTTGCACCTGCAAATCATAACAACAAAAATCGCCACAATGTTATAAACAACTCAGAAATACTCCAGCATAACTAAGACCTGGGGTTGATGAACTAGTAAACAGTGGGATTATATTCCCTAATACAGTCCAGCTGCAACGCCACATCAACTCCTGAACCAGGATTTAATTATCAAGTCACACCAAACATTACAGCGGTAGCGAAAACACACCAGCCATTCATTTTGAAAAATCTTCACCAGATGACAACTAATTCCCAGCTAAACCAACACACTACTAAATCTACAACATTATTTCAAGTTTTCAACTGACAAAAACAAACAATTATGTGAGATGACCTTAAACTGCCCCACTAAATTCCCAATAACAGTGATATAATCATAATCCACCCCCATGTTGTGATCTTTTCCATGCGCAATGCCCAGAGGAGCACTGCATAATTCTACAACTCCATTCCCAAACCTTTCCAATTCAATTTTGAGGTTACCACTAGCACTACACACGTTTGCTGATTATTCTTCTACTAAATAATGAAATTCATCCAACATTGATGCACAAATACAAGCTCAAATTCAAACCCAGTATATCTATATATACTGCGTACATAAATGGAAGAAAATCTCTACTAATTTCCATTACCGTCTACACATTTGATGTTCTTATCTATAACCCTAAACCTTCACAATTTGATCCAAATATTCCCAAAATAAAATAAAATAAAATACAGGAAATCTGAAGAAATTTGAATAGTAATCAAACTAAAGAGGAAATCAAGACACAGAACTAACCAGGGAAATGATGGAAATGAGAGCATAACAAACACGAAGAGAATAAAAAACAGTATCCTCCATTTTTCTATTCTCTTTTTCAATCTCATTCTTTCATCTTCAAGAAATCACCAAATCACTACTGAATTCATCTCTCACTAACATTTTCAGTGATCTCGCCATTTAATTTGAATTTCTACAGAAAAAACCAGAGAGCAAAGACAAGATTGGTTTTTGAGATCGGTGAAGGCGGAGGGGAAGAAGAGGACACGTGGGTAAAGACAAGATTTTTTACTTCTATTCTTTACCAAGTGAGGGAGGGAGAAAGACTCTCATCGAAACCACTCTCACAGGCCAAGAGCATGGGCTCTTATCACGTGAAGGAGGACTAGTTCATACCCTGGTTAGCAATTCGGGGTACGGGTAGTAGTTCGAACGGATAAGATGTGTTTTAATTATACGATTCGGATGAGGTCTGATTCGGTCAAAATCCGATCAACGGTTCGTTGTTCTCGACAAGGTTCTGGAATTCGCATACGTACGTGCATATTCGTTTTATAAATGTAAGTTCGACACTTAAAATTCGAGCTTACATACATGATAAATTGATAAATTGACCTTATTAGATTACTAATTTATTACGATACTAATTTATGGAAAAAACATTTTTGCGTGATTATTTAACAAGAAGTAAACAATTTAATCGCATAAATGTATTATAAAACGAGTTTATAGACTTTTAAACAAAATTAACACATAAAACACCGGTTAAACAACTACCAATAGAAAATTTTAATCGAATAATTATATTTAAATATAAAGTACATACGAAATCAAACAAAAACAAATCAACGTAATCTCGGTCGAGAATTACCTATGGGAGAGCAAGGTTGGGCGCGAACTAGGCTCGAAGTTCTAGTTCTGGAAATATCAACGGATTCTGTTAGTTCGGAATCGTTCGCGAATCATTCGTGAGGTCCATATAATCCGGAACTAGGTTCCAGAGTTCAAATAGTCCCATCAGTCATCATTTCGGAACTAGGCCAGAGAGCAATGAGAATGGGGATATGTCATAAAATTGGTTTTTGAGGATCGGTAATCATGGGTAAAGACAAGATTCTTTACTTCTTACCACGTCCGTCAATGAGTTTTAAAACTTGTAGAATATACTAACTAGGGTTCATACGAACGAGAGAAGCTACTATGCCCAATTTGTTGATTTTGGTAATACGAGACTAGATGGGGAAATTGTGCAAAGGGTCCAAATTGATTTCTTTTCTATAGGGACGAGGGAGTATTCATGGAAGGAGAAAGACTCCCAAAAACCACTTCACATCCAAAGTAAAACTCCCATGTAGAATACGACCCAAATTGATTTCTTTTTATAATGGGGGAGAGTCTGTTCCCTGGGGACTCCAAAGCAAAATCTCCATTACACGGGAACAGTCTCCCGTGTACTCTTATTTTTATGCCACACGGGAAAAAATCTATCGATGATTTTTACATACGGGAGAAATCTCCCGTCTAGTGTGTCACTACCAACCTCTAGTTCGACTGAACGAGTGTATGAATGAGTTAGGGGTAGAAGTGGGTTGGTAGTGACCCATAGTAGGCTCTAACTAGGGAAAATTGGTAGTTCACTCTTTCAAATGAAGGAGTAAGACTACCCACAGCCCTTGCTCCAAGAGCACCTACAGCCCCCCCCCCTCCCCATGACACGTTACTTAAGCAATTGTCGCATTATGAGACGCTAATAAAAACATATCACGCTACGCACCCCTACTCATGCCCCCACCATTTGCCCCCATTGCCCCCATGACGTGGTATCCTCTCCATGCACCCCTACTCATGCCCCCACCATTTGCCCCCATTGCCCCCATGACGTGGTATCCTCTCCATGCTTATAGAGCATACATGGGTCCATTATTATTAAATTAGACTAATAAGGTGACGACACGTCACGAGGGAAGGATTTGGGGTATAAACCGTTTTCGAATAAAAACATCTTCCAGATTCTCACGTTTATTATGGTTGTGCCCATGAGGATACATAGTTATTAAACGTGTCACGCCATATTTGGGAATTTTCAAATTCATTTGTCCAATATGGCAAAGTAATTGGGCAATATGGTGACTTCACCAACACTGACTGTACCTGGTTTTTTGGCCAAATATGGCTTATAGAAACAATGATACGGTTGCTCTTACCCAGTGATAATTCATATCTCGTCAACATACATGTACAATCAGTTAGAAAAATAAAAAAATATTATGAAATATATTTTTATTGGACACAAGGAAAATAAAACATTTCATAGAGAAATGTCTACATCTACTTCCAATTCTCACAAAGTTGAAAAGGTTTGGATTATCTTATTTTCTAATAAGAAACTTTGTCTCGAATCGTCGGATAGTGATTTAGATTCTATTCCAGAGCTTAATTATGTTGTTCCTGGTAATGAACTGTCATCTCTTAATGATAATCTTCTCAAAAATCTCTCACTAAAAATCAGATCTAATTTTATGTGAAGTTAGGAATATGGAAAGAGACTTGCGAAAGGAAGTAAAGGAGGATAATAACAATCTTATGAGCGGCTACAAGATTATTTGTCATTGAAAAAGATTTATATCTTGGGATTCACGTGTGTTGGCCAGACGGTTGTGGGCGCAGGGATACATAGGAAACTAAGTAACTAGGGGTAGATTTCTTGGTCTCAACTATACGAAGTTGTCTTTGTTCTTTGTATAACGTCTTAATTCTAAGAGTATTCAAGACTAGACTAGGTCCCGGAGTTTTTCTACATTTGTGGTTTCCTCGTTAACAGAATCTTATTGTGTCATTACTTTACTTCCCCATTATAATTTTCTAGTTATAATAAAGTAAATAACACGTGTACATTAATCCAAGATACTTGATAGTGATCCTATAATATATTGGTTTTATATCATAACTATTATCAAGTGCATACCTTGTTGTCATATTGTCTCGAATTTGTCCATAGACAATCACTCAATGTATCGGACTTATAGGTTGATAAAAAATATTGTGATGTACTTGGGTACTCTTGTCATTTCACTCATTAGATAAAAACCTAGTTCCTCGGTGTTTCATAGTTCAATTGAAGAATTGTATGGATTTTCTGAATACCATCAAGTTTAGATTCTCTCATATTTACATAGAGGAAAATGGTTGCACTGATTTTTTGGGTAAACGGGGTGCAAATTTGAATGCTTATCATAGGTGGAACACGACTCTAGACTTTATGAAGCATGTATTAGGGGCAGATAGAGATATCTTTCCTTTCTACAGATTTTGTTAATGCGATTTTTTTACTTTGATACTTTTTTTATGTTCCGTTTTCTTCTAGATGTCTTAGCTTCATGCCCCCCTCTAGTTTTTTTTTTCATTTTCCACTTTGATGAATATATTCTTTTCGAAATTTGCGGGAAAGAAAAAGTTTGGGATGTTCTAAATAAAAGAAGTTAATGTGGAGAAAATAATAAAATAGAAAACTTGGAAGAATTGGAAAAGCTAACATTCCAGTATATATGAATATTCCATAAGGGAAAGGTTTGTGTAAAGGGATCTTAAGTAACAAATCCTTAAGGAGATAACACATGGAATCGAACATCCAGAGCGGAAGAAATTTATACTTCTGGCATGACAATTGGATGAGGCGTCAATTGTTAAAAAAAAATGTTTTATTAAAGAACACATAGAAGATCGGACTCTAAGTGTCCTTCAAGTGTCGAAAATGTGGAGTCAAATGGAAGTTAGTACTTGAAGATGAAGCAACTCAACACCTTTGTAGCAACAAGAGATTACGTTGGGGTTATGCAAAATATTACTAGCCTCATTGTTTAATGATGAAGAAGATATTAATAGCTGGTTTGTAATCTAAATAGGCCAATTCCAAATAAAAATGTTCTAAAACTGTCAATGCATCAGTTAGACCTGAAAGTTATTTCTCTAGACACTTATGGAATAAGAATATCCCTTTTGATGTTAGTCATTTTGTGTTAGCTCTGCATAATTCACTCCCTTCCCTTCTCAATCTACATAAAGAAATATTCAAATAAAAGGCACGTAAAGTATGCTATGTACAAGTGCTGACGAATATGAAGGCCACCTCGTCTTGCATTATCCTTATTGTTATAGCATTGTTTCGGGTCGAACTCGCAAGCGTTGGTATCTTAATCTTGTTTGTCAAGTTTAGTTGATCAAAACTATATCTTGATTTCTAGTCTACTTATAGCTATGTCTCAGATTAGGATAGAAGTGTGTAGTTGAGCATTAGACTTCACGACATTCACCAATTGAAGAAGAAGATATACTGAAGACCTTTGAGGAACTTAGACGATAGAAGGTATGTGGAGACTAAAACTTATCTATCACTCAGAAGTCTATTCAATTATATCTTTTTATGAAACTAAGTCGTATAGCTATATAGACTTTGTGTTATACACATTTGAAATTTCGAGTCGATCGAGTTTAAGTCGTTTATATAATTCTAGAAATATGAGTTTAAAGCTTAGAATGCTTCATCATCTACTTGACAACTTTAGTTGTAAACGGTTTATTTGTTAGAAACTAAATATTAAGTCAAGATTGAGCATGTGAAAATTACCTTGAACATCTTACATGATCTGTGTGAGACAATCATTTCATGTTAACTCGGGATGTTTCGTATTGATCAAATAATCATTTGAAAATTACTTGAAGGATGTTTCAAATCGATTAACGAGAGTTTTAGAATTACTACCAATGTCTAGATACAACACAGTATGTGTGCATACCCAGTATGCGAGAATCTGTGAAGTGCTAGTTCGTCCTAACTCTTGTTTGCAAACGAGTTTATCTGTAATGGGTCCAAAACTGTGGTTTGCGAACAGTATTTGCAAACGACAAAACTAGGCAAAGTCCGGAACGGTAGTTCGCGAACTCGATTTGCGAACTCAGTGGTTAGGTTCTAAAATCTGTAAGTATGACAACTTGTTCACATACTATGTATGCTAACTATTTTTTGTACTCCTGAACTCGGGTTCGTTTTTGAACTATGTTTGCGAACTAAAGTCCATGGGTTCTTAATGCTTTAAAGGTATGCGAACTCGGTTTGAAAACCGTGGCATTATGTTCATTAATTAGTTCTTGTATAAGTACTTTGTACACTTACAAACCAAGACAAATATGTTTCAAATGCTTCATGGATATTTCTATGAGACAGTGAACATTTGAACAACTCTCTTAAATCATATTTAGATACATTTTATTATCTATCATGATTGGTTGCTTATTAGATTTGGTCTAGAAGTGTAGATAAATATAGCTAGGATAAAAGTGTTCATATGGCTAACTTCAGTTAACTGTTATTGAGCCAACTTGTTATACATGTTTATGTACGGTCCATCCATATTTAAATATATGTATATTTCATTTGTGTGTGTCAAGCTAAAACATCTAACGGTGGAGATTGATTGCTTAATTTCTAAGCAAAATTAGCTTGAATTTTAAATCAGGAGTTCATCTAACGGTGAATATTAATTCCTTTGTTAATAAGCTATCTTAGCTTTGATTGTCAGCAAACCTGATTTGAAAGACTATTTCAGAGAAGTTCTAGCATCTAGGAAACCTAATCTCGACACTTTGTGTGTCCTGGTTGCAAACCAGAGTCGATTCTCTCTTAACCTAGGTTTCCAGTTCTTCTGAAAACCATTACTAGGTATAACGACTTAAAGACTTCTCTTGGGATTCGTAAAGCCAGGTCCAATTATTTTCTTTATAGTTGCATATCCTGATCTTAATTTTTCTATCCTATTGAGTTTAATCTTCTCTAAGATTTTCTCGAGATTTTTCTCCGATTAGGTAAGATATAAAAAGTAATCACAGTTGTTTGTTCGTCTCAGACTCTTGTGATCCGCAATAACTTATTTTGTTAATCAGTTAGGTTATTGTGAGGTGACTAATATTCTAGGCCGCTCTTCGGGAGTATAAGACCGAATTATTAGTTGAGTTTCATGTTCACCCTTGATCTTTATCTTAAGACGGAAAGACAAAATAAAATAGACTTTTCTGTGGGAGACATGTTTGTTTATAAGTCTTCGATTTTGGGTCATAGCAATTTCTAGGATGTAAAGGACGACAATTAGGGGAATCAAGTGCGTGGAGTCTTGCGAGATTCAAGAGGCGAAAGGAACGCGACTATACTTTAATCGGTGTGAGACTTGGTTAGGATCAACTACATTCCAGTATGAAGTTAACTTGTAGTAGGCTAGAGTTTTTAGCGGCTTAATACAGTGTGGTGTTCAAGTCTGGACTAGGTCCCGGGGTTTTTCTTCATTTGCGGTTTCCTCGTTAACAAAATTTATGGTTTCTGTGTTATTTCTTTTCTGCATTAAATTTTCTTTATATAATTGAAATATCACAGGTTGTGCGTTGTTCAATCACAGTTGATAAATCCAACCTTATTTGTTGGATAGAACTTGATTGAGTCTCGAACATTGGTCTTTGGTATCATCCGAGTTATTCTCATAGCAGTCGGGTTCACGGATTTTTATCTGTTTGGTTTACTGATTGTGTTGAGAAGGAGATAAAGCTTTTTGATATCTTTCTTGTATGAGTTTCATTAAGTTTATACTCTCAGAATTATATTGGAGTTTAGTCCATCCAGATTTCCGAACGAAATAGTTGAGTGTGATTGTTGTGTCCCCGTGTTTTCACTTATGTAATTCACATTTGGTTCCCTTTTATCAAAGTGCATTTAAATTTTTCGTTTGTAAGCATGACTCTACGCTAAAAAATAAATAATCAATGCTTAGAAAATTAGAGGTCTGATATTAACAGAAGAATTATGTTTTTTTACTTCCTTATGTTATTGTATGGTCCATTTAAAGGGAAAGAAATGCAAGAACTTTTGGGAGGGGAGTGAAGAAAGCACTAAATTGTATATTAGGGGTAAATTTTTTAATTTTCTTTGGTGCTCAGTAACTGAAGACACTTTTCACATAGTGTGTTTAAGCAATATCTTTTGTAAATAGGATGGTGAGGTTTCATAAAGTTATAACTACCAAGTGATAGTTGTATTGATATTCTTTATTATGAATTTAGACAATTTTCTCATAATTGTCTCAATCTTTCAATTATGACTATCAATAACAAACCCTTCCCAACATCCACAAAAGTGGAAAGAAAGTCGAATTTTGTTTTTTAGATAATCTTCCTCCTGATATTTATATCTATATTATAAGGGACAATGGTGTTTTCCTATACGGATTTGGTATCTAGTTGGGACACATAAAGAGCTGGCTTAGATCGCATCGTAATTCCGGCTTAAAGAAAATGTTATAAACCCCAAAGAAATACATCAGATAGACGGTGATCTACATTTTAGTCACATAAAGACTTGCAGATTGAGCCAAGAATTTGGTCGTTTTGTGAGCCCGTACGCACCCTAAACTCATTGATTCTCACGAGTTATTACATCATTCAATGCCACCGCTTTCTCCTCTTCTCAATGAAACGCTTTTCTTTTTTCGACAATTCTTCTCAAATAAATGATTTTTCTTTACCATTTTCCGAAAGAACTTCCTATTGATCGATAATTCAATCGCTTCTTTGATTGATTAATCATAGAATGATTTCTTTTTTACCAGATGGAATGAAAATTGAATTTGCAAAGGTAAAGTAAACAAACCTAACCCAAAATCTATTACAAATAGATCTCTTTAAATTGATTATATGTAATCAAAATTGAATCACAATGTTTTGATTATCTAATTTCGGTATTTACTTCCATAGCAATTAAATTTTCTTTCGTAACGTATTCGTATACTTTGCAAGTTATGCAAATGATTTTTTTATTTTTGTTTATCAGAATTCTTTCTCACATGAGATTCCATATTTTCATTGTATCAATATTTATGGACTAATGCACCAAGATAAGGATGAAGAAAAGGTTACTCATGGGGTTTTCTTAATCACACTCAATTTTAGTTGATTCAGATTTAGGGTTTTCTTTCTAAGTAATTCTATTTGATTCATTTTAATTTTTCCCCCGAAAGTATTGATTAATTTGATTGAGCGTACATTGCGTTTAACTCCTAATGTCCTTACCCTTCTGCTTCCTAAGTGAAGTTATAAAGGGAGAGATTGAAATACTATATGTGGATAACTTGACAAGGCAGAGCTAATTGCTTTTCTATAGTTCGTGCATCTCGAGCTATTTGTAGGATTCATTATCTTTTTCGTTGAAGGTTATCACACATATGGTTAATGCATCTCTTTCTATAAATTAAATCCATTAGTGACTGCTTTATATTTGCAGGAGAGGGTGCCTCAAACTATACGGTATTTTTCATTTTTTTCTTTTTATTTTTTTATATATTCATACTTGATACGTTACTTAAATTTGGAAGTTAACAAATTAAGCCCTAATCCTTTTTATCATAATTGTTGTGTAAAATATATTTGAAGCAGGTGAACTACAAATTTGATCTGGAACTACAATGGAGAATTGGAGATATCTCTATTGGATGCTTGGTATTCAACCAAGGACTGATCTGTGGAAGGCCCTGATGTCATCCTCCTGAAATTATTCTTCGCTTTGGGTTGGTAATCTAACAATCTTTACGAGGAAAATTATCTCTTAGTAGTTAAGTAATGCCAAATTGCTTAGAAATTCATAATTATCTGGTAGTTTTTAGATTTTGTGTTTATGGGCTTCTTAGGATTAGTTTTTATCCATGCTTCTTACATTTTGTAGGGTATTGCTTCAACTGCTTTTGAGCTGCTTAGCGATTTAAATAAATTGATGTATTTTAAATGGACGAAGTTTCTCAAATACATGGAACCGTATCACATCGAATTGTTTGGACCCCGTCCTTCTTAAAGTGCATCCTTTGGATTCAAACCTTAGATTTTTAGTAGAATTTGTATAAAGCATTTTTATAGCTTTTTAATACCGTGAGATTGTTTGATGTTTCAATGGTAAAATATACCACTTTCCATGGTTATTATGTGAATGCTAATTGCAAAACAAATTTTATGTTCACTTTTAAGAAAACTCGACGGAAAAATGAAGGCGATGGAACCTATTCCACTCAATTCATCGTGAGGAGCCCATTTTCATTATACATGGGGGTTCAAGCTCGCATTCACTGTTATGTATGCCAATTTTGGAATTGTAACCTCGGGATTGCTTACAAGCAATAAGTTTGGAAGTTTTGAGGTCGGTTTGTTAAGATTTTTTGTTTTGTTATTTTGTTGAGCATATATAAGTTCTCATAGGATGGAGTTAGTTCATGATGTTAAAATTGTAGATATTTATGTTATTTGTTACCTTCATTTCTTAGTTGGCTTATGCATCTATCAAATTTTGAGAATTTTTTATCTTACATTACTCATTGTGTCCCTAGATTCAATACAACAGGTTCTAGAACCCGATTTTTCACTTGATGCTTCAAAGGAAATCTCGCCGCACAAGATCTCGTTGTTTTAAAAAAATTATGCACATCTTATGGCTTGATAGGTATTACTAAGATGTAATAGGGGTACACTCATAATTTACTCAAAGTGTTGGTAAGATTGGGTAACACTCCGATCTACCACGCTTTTACGATGTGGTAGTTGATTGCAACAAGTCCTACACGGTAGTGGGTGCAATGGTGGAATTACTGATTACGTATATAAATGGGTCATGAAGAATGGAGGGATGACACTAGGGAAGATTATCCATGATTAACCGGAGACATACAGAGCACTCGCAATAAGAACAAGGTATGACTCTTCCAAACTATCATTTCCATTTCATTTACGTTAATTTCTTGATGGATATATGTTTTTATAGTCAAAAAATGGCTGGTAACCATTGATAGTTATACTGGTGTGCTAAACCGTAAAGAATTACTCAACGTTGTTGTAACTCAACCGTGAGTATGGGTATATGTTGTAGTAACGCGGCATTCCAACTATATACTCAAGGTTCAGGATGGTATAAACATCCTAACTTCATGCCCAACCGAGACGAGCCCATATCCACCAACCCCCCGGCCCCCAAGCTAGCCCTCTCAAACCAACGAAATGCGTCTTTTATTAAGTATGGCGGGGGAATCCCCATTGCTATAGGTTAGAGTCTTAACTACAAAAGAAACAATTGTTTTCACCCTCTTTAACTAATTAGTGGTTATTTTTCTCATCATTTGGTACACATGCATCACAAAATACTGGATAATGATGAAAAAGCTTGAAGAAAGAGGCTCTTCGGAGAATTCGAGGTTGGAGCAAGTATGGCACCAGAATGAAATTGACAAATATGGCAGCTATAACAAAATAATTTGGCATTTCAACTATTACTATCTCTTATGATTCAACATCTCTTTAGTCTAAGCTACGAAACAAATGGTTGCAAATAATGATGTAATTCTTTATATGTTGCTATTCCATAACCGTTCAAAAACAAAATCATTCATTGATATGCTTATCAACACAAAAAACAAAAAAAAAACAAAAAACACAAGCCAAAAATCAAGTATGGAACAGCACGGTCACACCCTAGTTATTGTTAAGGAAGATTACAACATGTAATTTATCCTTAATGAAGTAGTTTTTGAATCAAAAGTAAAGCCCTCAAAACAGTTGTAGCTCAATACTAAAAATCTATATAAGAAAAAAACAAAACAACCAAAAGGAAAATATCACTAAATCACTGGATAAGAAACCTTCATGGTAATCTTATTCGGGTATCGCTAGTTATTACCAAATATATATACCATTTATCACCCCAATATAATCCATTCGAATCTTTTATTATCAAGAACTATTCCCCCATGTAATCACCTCACCTAACAATGCAAATTGCACGTCTATAATGATCCGGAAATAGTGATAATCTTTTGTTACCGCTACGATATAAGCCTCCGTTATGTTTGTAATATTCAGGATGACTCGTGAATTCTTCATTGAGGCTAGTAAATACCAGATGTTTACTAACACCATTAATAATATTCATAGCCCCCATTGGAACTCTTAGAAAACCACTAATCTAGACAATTGATCGTTTTATAATATCACACGATTGAGCAATATCGGTATAAAAATAATAATCTCAGGCACAACATGCCCCATAGAACTCGATGAATCTGTATGATACGTAGTTAGTGCATCCATTGTATCTATTTGAAGTTCTTCAGTCCACAACTTGTTTGAAAAATATTTTTATTAATCGACTGATAGTAATGAAAACAATACCCTCAATCGCGGATACAACAGCACATGCCCAACAAGAACCACAACCATCTTAATTCATGACTGGAACATCCAAAATTAATGATATGAAATTCCTCTTCTATTGTCGACTACCTAGTGCTCAATTTTCCTTTACGATTGCTATTAATAAGGACCATTATGCACTATTTGCATGCATTAATTAAAAAGTATTAGCATCAGTGTCATATAACAACGAAATAGAATTTATCTAATGAGAAATAAACCATGAAATAGAATTTATCTTCTATTGTCATATAGAAAGTACTTCCATACCAAAGTAAATATAAGGAAGACAAGAAATAACATAGACTCAATTCAACACCACAACAACATATGGATCCAGTCAAGAGAACAAATCTCTCAACATCTTACACAAAGATTTTTGTAGAGCATCAAGACAACAAGTAATCCAAAGACTTAATGAAGGACTATATACAATTCTTCCCTACAGCTATTTTAGAAGAAGATAATATGTCTCTTACAAGAATTCCTACGATGAAGAAATACATGTCACCTTGAAGAGTATGGAGAATTGAGTGCACCAGTCCCGAGGGTTTTCAAGTTTGGTTTCTACAAATGCCAATGGAACATAGTTGGTGAAGATGTATGTCTAATGGTCAAGAGATTTTTTGAAACTAAATACCTCCTCAAACAGATCAACAAAACCTACATCTCCTTAATTCCAAAAAAGAAGAAATGTGTTTGTGCAGCAGATTACAAACCAATTGGTCTGTGTAATACATCATACAAGATTATTTTTAAGATCATTGTTAATCAAGGATGAAACCATTAATGGAGAAATCATCTCTCCCTTTCAGCAAAGCAGATATGTTTCAGAAGACTTATTAGTGATACACCGTAATTGCACAAGAAATCATCCATTCCATGAAGAAGAAAAGAGGAGAGACAGGATGGTTGGCCTTAAAGCTGGATATGTCAAAAGCATTTGACAGGTTAGAATGGTCTTTCTTACTGAAGGTTTATTCCTACTTTGAGTTTAATGATGACTTATGTAATTCAATTCATCAATGCATAAGCACTACCACTCTCTCAGTAATGCTTAATGGATCACCTTCTGATGAATTTTCACCAACAAGAGGCATCTTGACAAGGTGACCCCTTATCACCTTATTTATTCATACTTGCTGGGTGGAGTTTCTCTCAAGACAACTCTCTCTGCCAAGAGAATAAATCAATAAAAGGTATTAAAGTGGATGCTTCTTCACCAGTGTATGGGCTGTCATAGGCACAACAAATTAATAAATATATTTCCCACTAATTAACTGGTAATATAGCGGTAGTAAGAGATCGTTCCCCGTAGAGTCATGTAATTGATAGGTTATTTGATCAAGAAAATAAAGTAAATAACAAAGGGGGTTTTCAAGAAGATAAATATAAAGACAATAAGAAGAAATGGATGATTAAGGAATCCTTCGACGTTACCAAGCGTTAACGGGATTATAATACTTATTTATCGTTCGTAAGAACCATTCATCACCAACCGTAGAATAACAGCTAGATCAGTGTTATCCCCAAAACTCCTTTAATCACTGGATACGGAAGTTCTCGACTACCAGATTCTATTCAACGAACCACCAAGTAGTAGATCACTCAAGGTGTAATCCAATCAAACGCCTTAAGCTTTGTGAATTTAGGGTTGATCCCGTAGTTAAACTCTTAGATCAAGGTTTACTTGCTGGTGTTGTCTTCACACACGATTGCTCCACGTAATCCCTCCGTAAGGTCTCGCGATTTCTACTTGTGTAGAGGAGTTAATCGACGATTACTTATCTCATAACTTCCACTAGAAATAGAACGATCAATAGACTAATCTAGTATGCATCCCAAATCAATCTAAGAATCACTCATAAACCCTAGATATGGTAAAGACAAACGATGATGATAAAAACCTCAAATAGATTTGTATTATTAATAAAGCTTCACGCTTAGAACATTGAATTCATCCTTAATCAACAAAGGATTTAGCTACTCATGATTACACAATTACCCGGTTTCCCCCTAAAGGGGAAAACCATACAATATTAATGAAGGACAAAAGTATGATATGAGATTCTCTATGTGAAAGGCCTAATACGTATTTTTATAGGTTTACATTGCTTGGCCATCAAGTATTTAGAGCGGTTCAAGAACCCGACCCGAAAATATGAAATAACGAATCCAAACGTGCCCTTAGGCCTTCCAAGGTATTAATACACGTTTCCTACTTGCTAAGTTCGCAAACCCAGTCCGAGAACTTCAAAATCCGGCAGAAATTTTCGAATTAAGTCTACGAACCCGTTGTGAACCTAGTTCAACTTCACCGTCTTCGTATTCAATAAAACCTGCTTTCGCCACAACTTTATCCGAAATCAATGACCTCATTATTTTTGCATTATTTTTATCTTCTCTTCAAGATGGCGATGAGAAATCTTTAATTTGAATGAGTTAAGATCTATCTTTGTCCCTTGATTTTGAGCGTTTTGCCCTTTTCGTCGCTTTTTCTTCCACTTTCTGACTTTGGCACTTGGATACTTGGAATACTTCTTCCTAGCTATTTTCAGCACTTTTAGCCCTTTTTGGATGATTCACCTATTGTAAGCAAATAAGAGAAAATAATAGTAATAATACGAATACATGCAAGAATAATAGCTTAAACAAGTATGGAATGGACACTAAAATCATATGAATTATGCACTTATCAAATTCCCCACACATAGATTTTGCTAGTCCTCAAGCAAACTAAATAAAACTAATTATAAATACAACAACTCCATGTCGTTGAGAAAACGGTTACACTTAGCATGGATAACAAGCCTTTAAACCCCTAGGTGTCCCTAGTGGACGAGTTATAGACTCGTGAGGGTTTACAAGAGGTATACCCACAAAAACTACTCCAATTTCTCGCCTTGAAAGAACCGCTAAGGATAGACACAAAATAGAAAGCCAAATAATTAGCTTGCATAAGTTATTTAGCTGCAAACATCCCACATACATTCCAATCATCACACATAAGTAATTACTTACGTGTGTCATTCAACCTGATTGCAAAACTCTACTAATATAGTCATCGTACTTGTTGCAATATTTGTCAAAACACTTGCATACTGAAATCACATGGATAGATAAGAAAATGGAAATAGAAAAGTGAAGTGTGCAAATGTTGACTAAAGTGAAAGATGTTACCCACAATACTTGTACGAATGTCGTCAAAGGATTCTTATTTATAGCGCAATAGTTGAGAGAAGCACCCATTTAACTCGACCATGTGATTAGATATTCTAAGCGCATGTTTCCCTTCAGCAAGTATGTGATAGTTGCCTTGGATCCTGCATTCCACGCTTGTTTAGGCGATGGAGACGGGGACGACGTTTCACACATACTGCTATCCAAGTGTCAAGAACCTCATCAATAGTCTTTTTGACTTTCTATATAATGATGAAATGGTTTTTATTTTCATCGACTATGATTATCCGCGATTCCGCACCTATCATTTATTAGTGTCGATAAATGAAGAGGAGCCTTATATATATATTTCTTTGATATCAATCTTTATTTTATTTAAAAAAAAAGGTGTTTAATTTTATTTATTTTTAATATAACTTATTAAAAATATAAACTCAACCAATGATTACCTTGCTACAACATCCACGGCAGTATCAGGATCCCACCAAACTTTAGAGAAACATAAAACTGCAAGAATAAAAAGAAAGTGATTCAGTAATGATTAATTGCGAGGATGAATCTTTCAAATGACTACCATAGCTTAGTTTCGCATTCAATTATGAACGTATATATTTAAGGATTGTGGAATGATAAAGTGAAACTCAATCTATAGTCAGAAGAATCGTTTCAACCTTAAAAGGTTTAGAGTGTTATCCTAAATAGCTCATAATTAACTCAAAAGATGAAGTCTCAAGAATGCAAGAAATCAAAGAGTATTATTATTATTATTATTTAGATGCAAGCCAAACATGCTTAACTACTCCCCACACTTAAACTCAACATTGTCCTCAATGTTCAAAACCGAAAATTCTAATTTCTGACATAACAACCCTGAAAAAACTCAAAAACTGTACAAATGGGTAGGGAACTAGGAAAAACATCCTAAACGAAAGTTGTTCGCCTACGTCTTTTCTATAACGTGTCAAAAGGGCAGTGTTTAGATAAATGGTATGACTTTTATGGCCTCCGGACTGACTGACATGCAATCTGAAAAAGTTCTGGAAAAAAAAATCCAAAATGCAAATGTCCACGCCTATATCCCCAACTTAACAGACTCCGAATTCAGATTTTATTTTTGGAAATGAAAGGTTAGTCTGTTCTCTTTGAAATTTGGGGTCAACCACTCAAACCGGACTTCGTATAAAGTCTCGAGAGCTATTTTCATGACAACTGCGCAGTCAGAATTTTCTGACGAGAATTCGTCAAAACTTTCATTATAGATATAGGATTTTGTAAAATCTAAGATGGGAATGCAAAATATAATATGCAAAACTAATAAAACTAAAAACAAAAGTGATAGAGATACAAAACCGATGGGTTGCCTCCCACACAGCGCTTGGTTTAACGTCGTCAAAGCCCGACGTTATTGTTATCGTCCGTACACTAATAATCTGAAAATTTGGTAATCCTTCCAAATAACAATCTGCAATTCAAATAATAGCTTCATAAAAACATTAGCACAAGATGTAAATATTGAATCTATCACTTTATTGAAGTTTCCCCCACACTTAGTCCTTTCTACACTCAGAAGTGGATAGAGAACATAGAATTCGAACTTCAAAAGGTTCCTCGCCAGAACCCGCATACTACTCGAATCAAACACATCAAGTGGTGAATACTTAGAAGCAAAATAATCCATTCAAACTTTGGAAGCACACAACTCCAATCCTAAGTGATGTATTTTCTTAAAAGTTGGGTTAACAACTCTTTTAGAATCTACTTCAATTGGATGGAAAGGATCAATAGATATAGAATTAAGCAAAGGTTTAGACAAACCTTGTATCGGATCCTCATTAATTCTCTCCAGTGAATTATTTACCTCAAATATATCATGGTCCTCTATCGAACAATTATTATCTAGCTCAATTAGGTCTTCCACGACTTCAATCAATTTGTTTTCATCCTCAATCTCAATCTCTTCGTCAAGCTCTTCATCTAATCGGAATCTTCCCCTAAAAAGTCTAGTTCATTGATGCAACTCCTAATTTCTACGTTTGAGTATGTTACACCATTTATAACAATAGATATGTCATACCCAATGTCCTCCTTTTGAATAGGCGAGTGATCGTTATTATGATCCGGAGTTGGGATAATCGTATCATTGTTGAAAGGACTTTCAAAAGGTTTCTCATCTTCATCTGAATCTTCGTCATCCATAGAAATTTCAGAATTGTTTTGGTTTTGAGGCCGAACTTTTTCTTCATTCCTTGTCTCCTTGAGTTGAGCAATTTTTATTTTTAAGTTGTCCACATTCCTTTGAATTTCCTGAAGTTGCTCGTATTGTTCATCTTCAATTGTATGGAGCCCTTGTTTATGTTATGCCATCGCTTGGAATTGGTCAAGACATTCATCAAAACCAACACCTTCACTCACCACACTATTTCCAGACCAAGTCTCTCCTTTTTGAATAGTTGAATGATCATAAAAACGATCAGGAGTTTGGTTAGACATATTGAAGTACGATTCGATTGGCATATTGTTTTCTGTGCTTAGTTGCTCATTGAGTGACTCCATTGTGGAAATACTGGCCTTTAAATAATGCATAATCTGATCAAACTTCTTCTCAAGTTCAAGAGATAAACTATTAGAAGTGTAACTATCCTCCCATCCTTGTGATTGTTCACTTACATACTCGTCATAAGGTTGTTGATATGTATGTGAATATCCATAAGGTTCCGTAGGATACTGATCATACCCAAAAGATTGGTTTTGATTATACCCATAGGATGGTTGGTAGTTGTGATATGAATGAGATTGAAAACCATAATGATTACCATCAAGTATGTGTAATCTTGTGCTCTGAAATGTTATTTCCGTAAGGAAACATGACGACTCACAAGAAAAAGAAAATCAAAACAAAAATCTACAAAATAAAACAAGCTAAACAAATAACAAATCAATTAGCAAACGCTCCCGACAGCGGCTCCAAAATTTGTTTGGGCTGTCGTAGGCACAACAAATTAATAAATATATTTCCCACTAATTAACTGGTAATATAGCGGTAGTAAGAGATCATTCCCACATAGAGCTGTGTAATTGATAGGTTATTTGATCAGCAAAATAAAGTAAATAACAAAGGGGGGTGTTCGTTGTAAGATAAATATAAAGACAATAAGAAGAAAGGGATGATTAAGGAATCCTCCGCCGTTACCAAGCGTTAACAGGATTAGAATACTTATCTATCGTTCGTAAGAACCATTCATCACCAATCGTAGAATAACAGCTAGATCAGTGTTATCCCCAAAACTCCTTTAATTACTGGATACGGAAGTTCTCGACTACCAGATTCTATTCAACGAACCACCAAGTAGTAGATCACTCAAGGTGTAATCCAATCAAACGCCTTAAGCTTTGTGAATTTAGGTTGATCCCAGTAGTTAAACTCTTAGATCAAGGTTTACTTGCTGGTGTTGTCTTCACACACGATTGCTCCACATAATCCCTCTGTAAGGTCTCGCGATTTCTACTTGTGTAGAGAGTTAATCGACGATTACTTATCTCATAACTTCCACTAGAAATAGAATGATCAATAGACTAATCTAGTATGCATCACAAATCAATATAAGAATCACTCATAAACCCTAGATATGGTAAAGACAAACGATGATGATAAAAACCTCAAATAGACTTGTATTATTAATAAAGCTTCACGCTTAGAACATTGAATTCATCCTTAATCAACAAAGGATTTAGCTACTCATGATTACACAATTACCTGGTAAACCCTAAAATATTAATGAAGAACAAAAGTATAATATGAGATTCTTTTATGTGAAAGGCCTAATACCTATTTTTATAGGTTTACATTGCTTGGCCATCAAGTATTTAGTTTGGTTCAAGAACCCTACCGAAAATATGAAATAATCGAATCCAAACGTGCCCTTAGGCCTTCCAAGGTATTAATACATGTTTCTTACTTTAACTTCGCGAACCCAGTCCGCGAACTTCAAAATCCAGCAGAAATTTTCCGGAATTAAGTCTGCGAACCCGGTACGCGAACCTAGTTCACACATCACGGTCTCTTAAAACCGTTTTGACAACTTCTTCATCCGAACTCGGAATGACCTCATTCTTTTGAATTCTTTTTATATTTCAATTATATTCAATATGGTGATGAGAAATCCTTAATTTGAATGAGTTAAGATTGGTCTTTGTCCCTTCTCTTGAGTTTGAGCGCTTTTGCTCCTTTTCGTCGCTTTTATTCCACTTCTCTTGGACTTTGGCACTTGGATACTTGGAATACTTCTCTTCCTATCTCTTTTCAGCTATTTGTAGCTCCTTTTGGATGATTCACCTATTGTAAGCAAATAATAGAAAACAATAGTAATAATACGAATACATGCAAGAATAATAGCTTAAACAAGTATGGAATGGACACTAAAATCATATGAATTATGCACTTATCAACCAGCCATTAATCATCTACTTTTTTGCAGATGATTTCTTGATCGTTACTCAAGCAAATCTTTCTTCAGTTCATAATTTATTAGAGTTACTTGATTTCGTAGTCAATCTGGACAGGTCATAAATTTTGAGAAAAGTGCAGTGCATTTCAGTAAGAAGACAAAGCCTGAGGTAGCTGAGACTCTAAAACAAATTCTTGGAGTTAAAAATATGAACTCTAAAGAAAGGTATTTAGGTTCTCCTATAATTCTTTGACACTCTAAACAAGAGTCTTTCAAGAATATAAAAGAATCTTTTGAGAATGATTATCCACATGGTCCATTTGTTTCTATGTCTCAAGCGAGGAATAGGCACTATGGTTAAACATGTGCTTAATTGCTCCTATTTACCATATGGGAACTTTCAAACTTCCATCAAATCTTCTTCAAAGAACTCACTAGCATCGAAAGGAAATTCTTTTAGGGATATAACAACAACGGAGAAACAACCCCACTAAGATGGTTAAATTTATGCACCTACCGAGATGGGTGGTCTTGCTTTCTAGGATTTGGAGAAACTAAATTTAGCAATGCTCACTAAACTTTCATGGAGATTGTGCAATGAACCCGACAATATAATGTCTCAAGTTCTATCCACCAAGTACTTCAAAACCGGAGATATTATTCATGTGAGTATTTGTGCTAAAAACCCTCCTATGTCCGGAATGGATTTACTAAAGGGCTGTTAGTTGTGCAAAAAAATTACTTTATGGAGATAAACAATGGCTTGAAGACTAAAATATGGAAAGATTGGTGGATACATGGTATGGCACACCCCAATTCCTAAAAATGACTTTTTTCGATTCTATGATACCGTTGCAAAACTTTTTCTTCCAGATTCTTCACAATGGAATGTTAACTTACTAGAAAAACTTTTCAATACCGATACTTTCCGAAGATTCAATCTCTCCTTTGCATAGACAACAAGAAAGACGACATCATGGTCCGGATGCTAGCCAAAGATGGTAAGTTTTCAGTAAAAAGCACTTACAAAAAGCTTACTTTTAATGACAGAGAGGTTCAAATCAATGAGATTTCAGTCAACAAGAAAGTGTGGAAAGCTTTATGGGGGTTTAAAGTTGCTCATCGTATTAAGCTCTTTGCATGGAAATGCGTAAGAGAAATTCACTGCGCTAAAATCAAAAGAGCAATGTATGATGTTACTCAAGAGACCATTTGTGAAATATGCGAGGGATGAAGAAACAATGGAACATTTGGTATTTGAGTGCAAACATGCCAGAGCAGTATGAAATGGTCTCAACATCGATATAGATGCAGTCAGAGATAACATTTTCACAGTCTCTGAATGGATGATAAGTTGTTTCCAGTCCACACAAAATGATGAAGTTGCTTACTCTTATAATAGGTGCATGGGTCATTTGGAAAGACAAATGCGATTTAGATTTTCAAAGGAGTATCTCTTAACCCCGTTAACTCGTGCATAAAATACTTTATCATCTTAACTCATATCTCGCATGTAGACAATAACTCTTTAAGTAATTCTCTCGGGCAATACCAATATCTCTAGATGGAAACCACCTTTAGAAGGAGTTATAAAACTTATAGATGCATCATTTGATCATAATACTAATGAATTTGGAACTGGCATTGTCATGCGTGACTACACATGTAACTTTCTTGGGATCAAAGGAAGCGTTTTCATGGATTAACATCTTTCTACGGAAGATTTGTGAGAATTTTAGTACTATCGCAAATTGGTTTTGTGATTATTTGAAGCGTGGTATTTTTTGTATGGACCGAGGAAGCAAGTAAAAGCTTTAATTTACTCAAGGAAAAGTTGTGTAGCGCTCATGTTCTTGCCATGTCAAATTTTGATAAACCATTTGAAATACACTGTAATGCTTCTATTGTTAGTATAGGTGTTGTATTATCTCAAGAAGGACATCCAGTTGCATACTATAGTGAAAAGAACTCAGATACAAGGAAGAAGTGGTCTACTTATGAGTTAGTATTGATTGCTCTTGGTCAAGCTCTTAAGAACTGGCATCCTTATCTTATTCACAGTGAGTTTGTTGTCAATACTGATAATCAGGCTCTTAAGTTTTTGAAAACTTCGGAAAAGGTCAATAGAATGCATGATAGGTGGTTATCTACTATCAATCAATACACATTTTCTATTAAACATCAGAGTGGAAAACTTAATCAAGTTGCTGATGCTTTGAGTAGAAGAGCTCATCTTCTTGTTACTCTCAAACATGAGAGTTTGGCTTTTGATTTCTTAAAAGATCTCTATAGTGAAGACAAAGAATTTCAGATACTCTGGGAAAAGTGTGGTTCTTCAACAAGGAGTGTTGATCATTATCTCATTCAAGATGGTTTTCTTTTTAAAGGAAATCGTTTATGTATACCACAATGTTCTTTATGTCTTCATTTGATGCAAGAATTACATGGAAGTGGCATGTGAGGACATTTTGGACGTGATAAAACTATTGCTTTGGTTTAGGAACGTTATTTTTGGCCTTCAATTAAACGAGACATTCAGAAGTACGGACAAAAATGCATGGTTTGTCATCAGTCTAAAGGGAATATTCAAAACATTAGATTATATACTCCACTTCCAATTCCTTATGCACCTTGGGTGGATATTAACATGGACTTTGTACTTGGTTTACCACGTACTGCCAGGAAGAATGATTCTATTATGGTGGTTGTTGATTGTTACTCAAAAATGACTCACTTCATAGCATGCAAGAAAACTACAGATGCCTCTAATGTTGCTTATTTATTTTTTAAAGAAGTAGTACGTTTGCATGGAATTCCCAAGATAATTACTTCTGATCAAGACACTAAGTTTTTGAGCTACTTTTGGAAGTCTTTATGGATGCATTTGGGAACTAAACTTGATATAATACAACAAATCACCCTCAAACATATGGAAAAACTGAAGTGGTTAATCGATCTTTAGGAAATCTGATTAGAGCCAAAGTTATTGGAGGAAAAGAGAAGCAATGGGACAATTTTCTTCCAAATATGGAATTTGCTTATAATACTTCAGTCAATAGATCCATAAGTAAGACACCTTTTGAGATTGTTTATTCTAAGGTTCTGTTGATGGTGGTTTTTAGATTAGGGTTAAAATCGTAAACCTTGCATCTCATGTGACGTCACTCTGCAAGAAAACAACCACGTGTGCTAAGCTCTCCACGTGGCATACTTATTGAGCCGCTCAATACACTTACATGAAATTTATCCACCATGGCGAATGTAGCAACCATCCCAAATGTTCTCACAGAATTCTGCGCCTCGCGTATATTCACTTAATATAAGTTCCACTTTGAATGCCTTCTATGCTATGTTCTTCCGTCGAACCCTTAATGTTGATATGGCATGACGATTTTTTTTCACTCGCATCATAGTAGCACGAATCTCCAAGTATCAAGGATAAGGTCTTTGCATAAGGTATTCGAATCAGAAAAGCATGTTGCTCTCTGGCAATGAACTCAAAAGAACTCTGTGTCAACACATAGAACTCAATCAATCATCCCGACTAACTTACATAAGTTAGGGTTTCGCGCCTCGCGCAATGTACCGTGACCTTGCTTTGTCAAAATTAAGCCTAAGTAATTATCCCGCCATGGATTAGCGGTGTGCAAACCTCGCCCAATAAGAAAACAGAGCCGCAGCAACAAAGAGAGGCGTGGCTATGCCTTAGGCCAGCTAGCGCCATTAGCCACGCCCTGACCCTATTTATCTCGACCAATCAGGTCGCTTTAAACTCCCCACACACACACAAGTTGTGGCTGGGCCCATGCTTGCCGGCCCCACTTCTAATCGACCAATCAGAACGCGCCAAAGCCGCCACACTTTCACCAGAAGTGTGGTCGTGCCTTGTGTTTGGCCGGCCCCCTTTTGTGGCCAATTTAGTTTCTCTAAACTTTCCACCATACGTTAAAGGCCAAACACACCCTTCCGCTGATGTGTTTTTAAATTGTTGTTGTAGAAAGTGGTAGTAAAGTTCGTTCAACTCAGACTTGTAAAGACTCGATTTAAGAAGATACTAAAAACAAAGAAAATATATTCACAAGATTGTCACGATAACAAGAGGTACTGAGACTCAGGATTCCACCATTAATCACATTCAATTGGTTCGTATATTGATTCATAATAATTCTAGCTCTTTTGTAGACTCTATTTCTTTGCCAAAAGTAGATTTTGTAGAAGATTAATTGTAAATCATAAGCATAACGATCAAAAGCTCTTAGTCTAAGCATACGTCATCGAGACAAAATCACAACTAATTAATAACAATCATAAAACAATTAAAACAAGTGCAAAAGTCATAAAGAATCAAATATAGTTACCAAACAATTGTGAAATAAGGCTTCCTCCATCGTCCCAATGTTGGGGTTTAGCTCATGATGTCGTATAAACTCTCAAAAGATAGAAACATGGCTCAAAGAGTGTTTAAAGATAAAAGTACAAGAAAATCACCAAAACAGATCAATCGTAATCCTTTATATATTCGGTGATTGATCACATTAAAGATACGTATAATATAAGACTCATTGAAACGATACTTTGTGTGTCGTGGATAAACCACACTTATCTCGCGATCGATTTGGGTCGTCTAATGTTCTTCGACTTCTTCTTCTTCCTCCGTTCGCGTAACTTTCTCGTCATGCGTGATTTTTCGTACGAGCTTACCTAAACTATGTATAGACCCCCAACTACTCGACCTCCTTCATTCCATCCCACTATATTTATACACATCGGAGTTCAATAAAATCCGAAATATCTTTTTTTCTTCTCCCAAAGTCTCGGTCTTTTTTCTTCCCTGTTTTATGATATGACGAGATGTACTTCCTCTTTTTAGTTTCTACTGGACTTACCATCCTGTTTAATAGCCACAAGTCAAAACCAATCGAAATCCACGTCAATCTTCACTTAAATCTCTCCAAATATCCTTCCAGGGAATTACCAAATATAAGAAACAGAAACTCGATAATTTCTCTTCTCAGTTTGTTCTTTTCTTTTTTTCTTTTTTTTTTTTTTTTTTTTACCCGAAGAACTATATATAAGATATTTATTATAATAAAATCTACAACTCGAAAAGACAATCATCGGGTAAGAAATTGGTCGGAAGCCTAGCAACAAGCTGAGCTCCAACACCTTTTTGAACAACTACCCTTATCCTATGAAAAAGGAATTCTCCGATTTAACATTAGCATCATGGCTAGCCATATAATTACGCAAGCGCTTCGTAAAGTCTATGAAATCATCACCCAATTACCCTAAGGTGGTAAAGGCAAGTGTCCCAAAACCAAAGCCATGAGACGTGCATTTTTCTAAATATTTAGCCTTGCGAGTAACAAAGATTCTTAATGGCGAGACCGGAAGCAAAGGTACGAACTCCACCACCCTGAAAGGCGAAACACCAACACATCTAAACACACATCACGACCATTATCCCAATTGAGAACAAGTATGTCACCTGGTCTCAAAGCGGTGCCATTATTCGCAAGAAGTCCCAAATAAACCTCCTTCCTAGCCGGGCAAACCCGCACGGTAACACATATCCTGCAATAGTGTCTCGCACCAAATCATGTCTAAATTTAATCCCAACTTCATTCGCACAATGCAAGGCATGATCACCAAAATATCCATATCTCTTTTACGGAATAAAGAACCATTCTCCTAGAAAGAGGAATCCCAAATCAGACGGAGAATTGCACTCAATTTCCTAGCGCCAATAGTTTTGTTAAGGACCACAATAGGAATTGCCATCAAAAAGTCCTGGCATGTTTTGTTTGATTGCATTGCCATAAAACAATCACGCTCCAACATAACATAATGGTGGGTATGTTTTCCTTCACATGACATCAAAGTAAATATTTGCCAAGGAGTTCATGGAATGGGTGGCAAGATTACTTGAGCAAAGAGGAGAAACTAAAACACAATGAGTCAAGGATTCCAAAGCTTGTCAAGAGAGGGCCATTACTACCGATGCTAGCACTTCTCAAAATCGTAGATCGCATCTCCGTGGTCCTCTATACAAGATGCAAGGAAACAATAATGCTTGGTATCTTGAATGGTATACACACCCATACCTCCATGCTTGAAAGGCAACGTGAGAGCCTTTCTTTGCAGGAGTCCGTATCCCGGGCCATCACCAGAAATGATGTGCCTAAGGAACTGAAAAAGGCGGTCGTCAAATAAGTCTTGAGCCCTTATAAAAAGAAAACTTATTCTTGAACCTCTTTCACGCTCATGTCACGTCGAGGTACTGCAGAAGAAAAGCTGCAAAATCCGATCCAATTTATCGTAATCGATTAGTTAACATGTTGGTTAACCGTATTCTCAAACACGGAAAAAAATCATTGGCTTATCAAATTATTTATCGAGCCTCGAAAAAGATTCAACAAAAGACAAACAAATCCACTATCCGTTTTACGTCAAGCAATACGTGGAGTAACTCCCGATATAGCAAAGAAAAGCAAGACGTGTAGGCGGATCGACTCATCAAGTTCCCATCGAAATAGGATCTACACAAGGAAAAGCACCCAATCCAAGTACATTCCCGTTTAGTTACCACAGCCCAAATCAGTCTAAGTCCATGAAAATATCCGCCAAAACTCAATTAAACTCGCCTTAAATCTCCCGCTGAATAATTCTATTTTTCCCGCCGTTTTGTAGGTTTGAACGTGAAGAAGGGTGCCCCCTAACTGACCCGGGGGTGCAAATAGCGGTGGTCAACCCTTAGCAATTGAAGTGCCCCTTATCCAAGAGAGGGGTCCGAATAGTAATTTTCTCCCACGAGCGCAAATACCACTTTTCGAGCCAATTTTCCCCAAAAGCTTATTTCTCCAAAAACACCTACAAAGACATAAAATACCAAAATAAGCGCAAAATCGAGTACTAACATTACAGAGAATTGAGACTAATATAGACACATAAATGCGTCTATCACGCGCCACCTTGCTAAACTGACAAGCCAAACGCGCCCTACCACAACAACATATTGGTCGCACATGCCAACATGCCACTCTACCGCTACGACTTCGCAACATGCCAACTTCACAACATGCTACCTCGCAAACATGCCACTTCATGGAAACTCGCCATAAATAGCCACCCACTCAAGCAATTCCTACTCCTATGGTCGCTTACACACTATGGCCTTGCCATAGTTCCTTTGGCATAGCCGTAGTTCCTTTGGCATAGCCATGGCGCCCGTTTGCACAAAAAGCCATGTCGCAGCCAAGCATGCCACGTGCACTAATTAGGGTTTCGACATGCCAAAGCCAAATAGCTTGTCCTGCAGCAATGGGATTGGTGTGGCAACAAGGCCAATGTTGCCACGCCACATTTGGGTCCGAATCCACGACGCCAAAACCAATCCTTGGCCACGCCAAGCCCTAATTCTTCCACGGCACCTTGGCCACGCCAATCCCTAATTCTTCCACGGAACCTTGGCCACGCCAAACCCTAATTCTTCCACGGCGAATTCTTCCACGGCACCTTGGCCACGCCAAGCCCTAATTCTCCAATGGAGAATTCTTCCATGGCACCTTGGCCACGCCAAGCCCTAATTCTTCCGTGGCTAATTCTTCCACGACGAATTCTTCCACGGCGCCAAACCCTAACTTTGGCCACGAAGCCAATTTTTAACTTTGGTCATACCGTCATCGGCATATCGCTATGCCACGCCTACGCCATTGGCATGCCGCTACGCCACTGGCATGCCATTAGCATGTGATGTGGCCATAATCAATGGCCATCCTTCTTCATGAGATGCAATCTCAGCCATCCAAGTTCGCTACCGAACTGATGGACTTGTGGCAACTCTTAGGCTACCAACCGCCTAAACCCAACGACCATGGCTACGCTAGGCGCCACTTGCACCATCGTGCCACTGACATGCACAAGTCATGCCGGAATGCCACTGCGCCATTGTCAGGCGCCAAAACAAGGTTGCCACATCAACGACTACCCTTATTCATAAGATGCGATCTCGCCATCGAAGTTCGCCACCAAACCGGTAAGCTCACGACAAGTTTTAGGAGACTAGCCAAAACGAGCCTAACATCACATACTATTTACCTGTGGAAAGCCTCTCGATTTTAACTTGCCACACGTAGCAAAGTGCTACATGTTTTCCACGAAAACACTCGAGACATCAAAATATGTCATAAACTGGGGGATGCTCATCAGGGTATTGTTCTGGCGGTTTACATCGTGCGGCGTGCAATGCGCCCATTACAAAAAAGTGTCATGAAGTGGAATAATTAGTGGTGGTGAAAAGTAACGGTGTAAACAATTCATTTCCTTTATCATGGAAGCGTAATGACTGGCAGTTACACGAATTCACTTCCCTCATCATGGAAGCATAACGTGTAATAGTTACACGTTACTCTTTTCTTCCACCACTCAATCGCTTCCACTTCCTACGAGACTGTGGTACGTTTCACTATGACTTGGATAAATAGGTCTCACCTATTTCCACCAAACAACAAGTTTTGGTCAGGAGAACAATACAACATCCAGAAATCATGTGATAGCTTTTTCATCCAGCTAGCCAGTTCAACTTTCTGATACAAGTCACAAAATGCCTCAACACTTTCTTCGCTTCCCTCCCTAAAACCAACCCTTCTCCTTCACTTTGTGACCGAAGCAATCCTGGAACAACCATTTCTTGGTTTAGGCCAGGATTGTACAGATTGATCTCTCGAATCAAAAGTACTCCCGTGTAGTACATTGTTTAGGGTTTAGATTCGTTTCTCACCCACACACACCCAAAATTACCAAAATCAGCAGAAACGGTTATCACCCACAAATAATTGGCGACCACAGTGGGAGATTAATCTCTCGATTACAATATCAATTTCCCAACTCCCGATTTTATCTTTTAACTCCGATCCAAGATGGTAGAACTCAGGTCAGGATCAGCAACAAACCTTGAGAACACTGGCGCCGAAATTACTCTCGGCGTTAACGTTTCTCCCAGTGGTGCTAATACGCCACCTGTCAACACCAGCAACATGGAGAATATTCCTTCAGTGTTACACCTCCAATCACTGGCAGAGCGAGCTTCGCGGAAAATGCTCCTTCGGGTGTTACACCTCCAATCACCGAGGTAGCCGCTGCCGCCACTCCTAATATTTCGTCAAGTATGACACCTCAACCGTCACTAGAGCGCAGCTTACTCCGCTCACGGACGAGAAACTGGAGGAACCAGAGGAAGCCGACCCTATATTACTATTGCGATTTGATAGAAAGAGAGAAGGTTTTCGCTAGAGCTCGACGGACATGGCCTCAAATCGGAAGGAGGTACTTGTTTTTCTCAAGACACTAACAGGAGGCTACCACAAGAATCGCACCCCGACGGAACCAATGAGGAACACCTCCGATATCCCCGGCGCCGCACCTCAACAAAGCGCACCTTTGTAGGTGAAGACATTCACCCAGAACCGAATAGTAAGGAAATCAACCGTCCAATTTTGTCACACGAGAAGATTTGGAACGAATTCTCCGAAACCGAGACAAAAGCGATTTCATGGACATACATCAAAGATCAACCCCCATATCCTCCGGAAATACAAAGAATTCCTCTTCCAAGGGGGTACTCTTCCCCTCAATTCTCTCTGTATGACGGCACCGGTAATGCGTGTGAACATGTCTCTCGATTCTTGGAGTCCATGGGGGAGCACGAATACAATCACGTTCTCCGTTTGAGGGAGTTTTCGAAATCACTTACTGGAAGAGCATACGCATGGTACAACATCATTACGCCAGGCAACATCTCCAATTGGTCTGACATGGTTGCGGCTTTCTACAAGAAGTACTTCTTTGTATCTGAGCAAATTACCTTCCCAGATCTAGAAAGGATGTTCCAACGAAACAACGAACATCCGAATGATTTCGTCAAAAGATTCATAATTCAAGCGCTAGATTGTCATGACCCGAACGTGACCGAACATCAATTGGTGGATTCTTCCATCAATGGGATGATTCCAATTTACCACGCTTACTAGAGAATCTGCGATTCCAGACATTCTCTGAACTTCATGAAGATGCAAAGCGGTCGGCCACAACAGTACCAGTGTTGTTGGAAAGAACCAGGCCAAACAGAAATGAGGACGCACATGAAACTCGAGGAAATAGACGCCTCGTCAATAAGAAATACAACACTAGTCCCTCATCTGTGAGCATGGTAGACAAAGGAGGAAAAAGGAAGGTTCCAGCGGCAGAACAACAATCCAAACGCGCAGCGCCAGCGCGATAGGCATCTCCGTCACGGAAGACCACCAATAAAGCTCCCATGCGACATCAAGAAGCTGGAGAAAATGTCTTGGATTTCCCGTTCCCAATCGAGGAGGTGATTGAACTCTAGGAAGCATGGATCCAAGATGACGCTATCAGACTACCTCCTACCAGACGCCCACCAACCGGCGGAAAATGGCAAACCCAAATATTGCCACTACAGATTTTTCCACCACCCGACCAAATGACGCAATAAGCTAAAGCATATCTTCGAAGAAAAGATAGAAGCGAGGGAGCTTCGATCGGCAATGAAGGAGTTCACAGAGATCCACTTCCAATCAGGAGTTGCATGGTCTCTGGGACTCTGTACACGAGACTGTGCAATCCATGATGCAGCATGTGTGCGAAATTATCTATCTCTCCAATACACAGCGTCAAGATATCTTCATAGCCCTTAACAATGTTGTATCGGTCAAGCGACTCTTTCCTATCAAGAAACCACGCCAACCCCAAACTCTCTCGGGAAGCTGTCTCGGAAAATACAACCTGGGACTGCTGATCACGGTTTACCTGAGGGACGCCGAGCTCGACAACACATTAATCGACGCAGCCACTGACTTCAACATCGTTACCATCAAAACTCTTAGAGCTGCGGGAGTTTCGAAGCAGGAGGCTACCCGTTCCCCAACCATGGTCAAAAACTTGGAAGGGAAGGCGATGGACGCATATGGATACATCAACCTTGAAATCAAGGTGGGAGACACTCTAACACATGGAAAATTCCACATCGTCAAAGAACTCTCAAATTACGACATGATCTCAGGCGCATGGGTACACAAAACAAAGCGAAGTTAAGAGCATCCCCTCTGCCAATGATGGTACCCGAAAGAATTTCTAACAAGCCGTCCAACTTGGAAGATTACATGTTGTCGTATCAACAACTTACCAATGTAACTCAATTGCCTGGAGAAAGCCTCGTTTACGTTCATCCGCTGATTTCGAGCACAAGTAAGCTTTGGTTAAACAACCCTTCTCGCACCCAATCACCTCTCCTCTTGGCTAGGCGTGGGGACTCGGCCTGATTATCAACCCGGGCGTCATTAGGAGATGTGAATGGGACGTTGGGCATTTCAAGCGCTTTGTCAAAAATCTGGAAGCGGTTACAGCCAAAGATGATGAGCTCAAAAATCAAGTGGTTGCGCAACGCCTAAACCCGTTTCAAATTGGAGATGTGGTAGTCAAGACGACCTCATTTCAAGTTGGCGATATAATAGTGAAGATAGTCATTACTGACCCGATCCGCCTAAAGGAAAGGAAGACAAGCCATACTCAGTGGCGGATGTTATCTTGGGTGGTTACTGCAAACTCATCAATACCGACAAATTGGAAGGTGTGACGATTCACTCGCGATGGCTCAAACCTTTCAATACCTAAAACGTTGTGCTACCTTCACCTCCAGCGTTATCCTTTTAGCATTACCTTCAGCATTTTTCCCTTTTCACGCAATGATTGTAACTTCTCTAAAATGGTTGCACCACTTGCATTCATAAGTAGAGTTTTCAATTTCAATTAAAATAACATCTTTCCTTAAAAAGTTTCCCAAATCATCTTAAAGGAAAAATACCGAGTAAACCCAAACTCTCACGAGTCACTACCCTAAGCGATTGAAAACCAGAGAAACCAAACCACCACAAAAATATCTATCCAAAAGTACCTTTTGAAGGGAATATGTAAGGAAGATGATCATCAAAGCGGTAGAACATATATCTTTTCAAAATATTCGACTTCAAATCTCACCTAGCGCTCTACTAGTTTTCGGAATGTGTGACAACGATGTTGCTACAAGGGAGAACCAAGAAACAGGTCGGTCGAACCTTTAAACCATTGTTATTTCCCCCATCTCGCGTTATTATGGGTAATGTCTCATGTTCGGAGGCATTGGATGCGCTAGCAGTCGGCTAGTACACATGGCAAATTTCATCCACACTATTTGTGTACGGCGTCTATCCATCTACTTTGGGTGGCTAGAAGGGGCGAGCAACTTATTTTCACATAAAGGGTTTTGGATCTTTTCAAGATGAAGGTTTTATTAATTCATTCGGAGATGTGAAACCATAAAATGCAATAACGGAATGTTACTTGGCGAAGCCCTAACTTCCGCCATGGAAACAAGAAAGCAAAAGTAAACCTTTGGAATATCAAAAAAGCGGCTGCACGCGAGAAGAAATAGCAAAGTGGAAAATCGGTCGTTAATGGCGGGCGCCTGGATCGCAACGCCTTCATCAAAGCTTTTTCAAGCACTTTCCCCAAAGACCTTCTCTGGCAGCAAACGTTCCATCCAGACGCCGTTTCGGCAGTAGCGATCTCAACATCCCATCCAGAAGCCGCCTCGGCAGCAACGACCACAACATCCCATCCGTGGCCGTTTTGCGATGGCAGCTTCCACATCCCGTCCGTGCGTTTGTTTCAACAGCCAGGTCCTGTATGTTTCCATGGCTTCTCCAATGGCCCCAACATATATTGCCTCCGTCTCCTCGTTCGCCTTGGACGACATCCTCGGCGGTCACTTCAACGTCCCCGACAATGAGTTTCGGCGTCCACTCGTGTCGCCTTTTAGAACCGTGTTGACATCTTCCTCAAGAGCTTTTCCGAAGCTTCTTGAGGATGTCCCTGAACCGTCCGCATCAAAGTCAAGGATTACGATACCATCATGGACAATGGGTAATTAAACTGGCCCTCACCTAAAAGTTTCATGGACTCGGTCTTCCGCCTCGCTTCAACCGAGAGGCGGATCGTTCACCCTCTAGCACTAGGTTGTAGAGAAGCTTCGTTACTCTGAGATCTCCCGACACTCTGAGATGTTTCATCATGCCTCCACTTTTCCTCCATGTCCACCGAAGCTATGAGAGCCTGAACACACATCCGCACTCTGCATAAATGGGTGAGAGACATGCCTTGTATAATCTCGCCAGCTTCACGGAACAAGGAATCAATTCTGTCTAATACCTCCCCATGAAAAGAAAACTGGTTTTCGTCGGCTTCAAAATCTCTCTCCGAAGAGTCGTAGTTATGATCATCACCGGAAGATCCCATTATATGCTACAAAATAATTTTTTTTACCATGTTTGCACCTATAATCTACATGATGAAGAAGACAAAATGGGAACTAGGAAAAGAAACACGAGACAAGACTCTGAAGAGGGTGGACGCGATTTTATGAACATCTCTGTATGAATGAAGGATTCAAGATCACCTCTTATATTCGGCGGATTGATGAAGCCTCGAGAAAGAAAATCCTTTTACCACCGTGAATTAAGGCTTCAAACGCGTGATACCAGCTGGATTAGATATTTGTTTATACATGATAATTAGGGTTTGGTATCCAAGTCAGCAGCCGTCCCTACCATTCTGTGGCTTAACTAGCGCCATCCTCTCCCGTGTCCCAAGCCAACGCTCCATGGATTCATCTTCACCACGCTATTGGCCCTCCAAGCTAGTCATGCCATTGGCCCTTCCAAGCTAGCCTCTCCATTGGCCCTTCCAAGCTAGCCACGCCATCCAGCTTTGCATATCCAGTCAAAGCGGCACCATCTTGGTCGTTCAAAGCAGCGCCATCTCCACCAGCCAAGGAAGCGCCATCTTGGCCGTTCAGGACAAACCATCTCCATGCATTCCGTAACCTAGCTGCTAGCAACATTCACCGTTTTCGCGGACTGGGTTGCAGTGCCACCTTTCGATTAGTAGCCAAAGTCGCGATCTTTGAGGCCAAAGACCAGATGGCCAAAACAAATTTATGCGAAGCCGCCAGGAGTAAGGATCGCATATTCTTCGTGCCTCCTGACAAAGGTTATCCAAATCTTCCTGACAATCTCTTCAGGACTTGTTGTTTCGATTTTATCCCCGTTTGTCACCATCTCATGCTTACCCCGCAACAATTCCACTGTTCCGAGCTAAGCGGGGACTTAATGTTGATGGTGGTTTTTTAGATTAGGGTTAAAATCGTAAAACCTCGCATCATCGATGTGACGTCACTGCGCAAGGAAACAGCTACGTGTGCTAAGCTCTCCACCGGCATACTTATTGAGCCACTCAATACACTTACATGAAATTTATCCAGATCGCGAATATAGCAACCATCCCGGATGTTCTCGCGAATTCCTGCCTCGCGTATATTCACTTAATATAAGTTCCTCTCAATGCCTTCTATGCCGTTGTGTTCTCCTACTGAACCCTTAATGTTGATATGGCATGACGATTTTTTGTTCACTCGCAAAGATAGTAGCACGAATCTCCAAGTATCAAGTATAGGGTCTTTGCATATGTATTCGAATCGTAAAAAGCATGTTGCTCTCTCGGCAATGAACTCCAAAGAAATGTGTCAACACATAGAACTCAATCAATCGTCCCGACTAACTTACGAAGTTAGGGTTTCGCGCCTCGCGCAATGTACCAGACCTTGCTTGTCAAAATTAAGCCTAAGTAATTAATCCGCCATGGAGTAGCAGGTGCAGAACCTCGCCCAGAATAAGAAAAAAAGGAGCCGCAGCAGCAAAGAGAGGTGTGGCTATGCCTTAGGCCAGCTAGCGCTATTAGACACGCCCCGACCCTATTTCTCTCGACCAATCAGGTCGCTTTAAACTCGCCACACACACACAAGTTGTGGATGGGCCCATGCTTGTCGGCCCCACTTCTAATAGACCAATCGGAGCGCTCAAAGCCTCCACACTCTCACTGAAGTGTGGTCGCGCCTTGTGTTTGGCCGACCCCTTTTGTGGACAATCAAGTTGCTCAAACTTGCCACCATACGTTAAAGGCCAAACACACCCTGCCGCGCCACCTTGCTAAATCGACAAGACAAACTCCGCCCTACCACAACAACATATTGGTCGGCATGCCAACATGCCACTCTACCGCGATAACTTCGCAACATGACAACTTCAAAACATGCTACCTCGCAAACATGCCACTTTGTGGCAACCTGCCATAAATAGCCACCCACGAAAATTCCTAATCCTATGGCCGTTTCCACACTATGGACTTGCCATAGTTCCTTTGGCATAGCCATGACGCCGTTTGCACAAAAGTAGCGCCATGCCGCAGCTACATGCCACGTGCACTAATTAGGGTTTCGACATGCCAAACCCTAATTCCGGGCAAATTGCTACCAAAGCCAAATATCGTTTCTGGAGCAATGGGATTGGCGTGGGAACAGGCCAATGTTGCCACGCCACATGTGGGTCCGACTCCACGGCGCCAAAACCAATCCTTGGCCACGCCAAACCCTAATTCTTCCACGGCGCCTTGGCCATGCCAAGCCCTAATTCTTCCACGGCACCTTGGCCACGCCAAGCCCTAATTCTTCCACGGCACCTTGGCCACGCCAAGCCCTAATTCTTCCACGGCAACTTGGCCACGCTAATCCCTAATTCTTCCACGGCACCTTGGACACGCCAAGCCCTAATTCTTCCACTGCGAATTCTTCCATGGCACCTTGGCCACGCCAAGCCCTAATTCTTCCACGGCTAATTCTTCCACGACGAATTCTTCCACGGCGCCAAACCCTAACTTTGGCCACGGAGCCAATTTTTATCTTTGGCCATACCACAACATCACCGACATACCGTTATGCCACAGCTACGCCATTAGCATGCCACTATGCCATGGCTACCACACTGGCATGCCATTAGCATGTGGCTGACGCCACTTCGCTATACAACAAGATGTGGCCATAATCAATGGCCATCCTTATTTATGAGATGCAATCTCGGCCATCCAAGTTCGCTACCGAATCGATGGACTTGTGGCGCTCTTAGGCGACCAACCGCCTAAACCCAACGACCATGGCTACGCCAGCGCCACTTGCACCATTGTGCCACCGACATGCACAAGTCATGCCGCAATGCCACCGCGCCATTGTCGGGTGATGCGTGTCGAGGTGCTCAAATTAAATTACTTATTTCCACACAATTAACCGGTAATATAATGGAAGTAAGGATCGTTCCCACGAAGAGCGGGGAGATTTAGTTGTCAAAAGTGTCACAATGGGGGTTTGTTTTTGATTTAAAGTAAATAACAAAGCAATTGAAAATAATTAAGTTGCAAGCAATGGGAGAAATATGATCAGGGAATCCTTCTTCGTTACTAAACCGTCATCAAGTTATTATATTTATCCATTAATACTATTAATCACAAATTATTACCAACCGTGGAATAACAACTAGCTCGGTGCTATCCCCAAATCCCTTAAATCACCGGTACTAAGCTCTCCAATACATTCTATTCTTCAAACCACCTAGCAGTAGCTCACTCAAGGTGTAATTTGTCCGAATGCTTTATCTTTTGTGAATTATAGATTGATCCTAGTAGTTAGACTCTTAGCTCAAGGTCCACTTTCTAGTGTTGTTTATACACACAATCACTACACAAAATCCCTCTGCAAGGTCTTGTGTTCTCTACTTTTGTATGAATCATTCGACTATTACTTATCTCCTAACTCAATACTAGCATTTGATTTAATCAACAAATTAATTCAGTTGGCCACCGGATAGACACATTTTTGTGTCCGAATTGTCCTCATTGTCTCTATTGTTAGTCTCGATTTTTGTACTAATTTTGGTATTTTTATGTGTGTCTAGGTGTTTTTGGAGAAATACACTTGTGTGGGAAAAGTTGCTCAAAAAGTGTTATTTGGACCGGAGAAAAGTGATAAAGGCACCCTAATTTTGGATAAGGGCACCCTGTGGCACTTGACTGATAAAGGCGCCCATGTTTTGGATCGGGGCACTTCATCCTCTCCATTTCAAATTTTGGTTTTGGCGGAAATTATTGGTCTTCACCGGCGTAATTTTGGTTTGATTTTTGGACGTGTTAGAAGGAGATTCAATGGTCAAAATTTATGGGATTGTTCTGACATATGTAAATCTATTACAAGTGTTTTGGTCGATCAAATTTGCATAAAATCCGCGAAAGAAAATATTTCAGACGTGCATGGAAGAGATACTCACGGGATTTCACGAGTTGTTCCATGGATTGCGTGTGTTTGAAAGGGTCTTGACTCCATATTTAACGATTTTAGAACATATTGAAGCGTGGAGGATATAAATACGGCAACTAATCTCGTGATTTACACCGCAGATACGTGAGATGAAGAAAATATTCTCGAGTTATTTTTATTGAATGAGAGAAGATACGGGAATTAAATGGGAGATGCGATGGATTATTGAGTATATAATGTTGTTGGGGAGTCAGATAGAAGGTATGGAGAGTTTGGGGACAGTTTAGAGCAACAACAGAGAGGTTTGATCAAGTTGCAGAGAATATTTCTCTGCTGCTGCTGCTGAAGAACACGAAGAACTTCAACGCACGCAGGACCGTCGTTTTGCTACAGTGCTTCGACTCACAAACGTGGGTCGTAAAACGGAAGGCAGACTTAAAAATTAGACATCGGGGGTCGTAGAACAAAGAACAAAGAAGACTTTACATGTATGGTTCTTCAGAATCCCGTTTGTAACAATTAAAACTGCTACAAATCGGGTTTTCATTATTTCTCCCTTATTCATCATTTGTAAACCACTTTTGAGCAATGAAATCAACTTTTGAGCGTGTTTCCAACATGATGAGCTAAACCTAATCTCCGGGGCGAGGGAGGAAGCCATTCTTCCAAAAGTTATGTGGTAAAATTTATTTAAATTTATTTATGCAATTCTTTATGATTATTTGCACCGAATGAAAATTGAGTAAATGATTTTTATTAATTAGTTGTGTTTTCTCTTGATGAAGTATGCTTAGTTTAGGGCTTTTGATACTTCATGCTTGCGATTAACAATTGATGTTTTGAAAATCTAAATTAGGCAATGATTAGAATCACACTTTCTTTTGATTGGAGTTTTATTGTCTAGAATTGCATGATAAACATTAACATTAAATCACATGAATTTTGGTGAATGGTGAAATCCCGAACCCTGTCTCTCCATAATTTTCACAAACTTTATTTTGAATTTGTTATATTTTTGTTTTAAATTAAGTCTAAAATATATATCTGCTTTCACAAGTCTTAAAAGAACCTTTTTACTACAACATCATTGAAAATAACCATCAATTTTTAATGCCGTCGACACGGACTTGTCTTTAGGCTAGAATTTTTAGATTTTTTTTTTTTTTTTTTTTTAGGTTTTTATTTGTTTTTATTTTATTTGTTCTTCTTTACGTTTTTGTTTTTGTCTTTTCCTTTCGCATTTTGGGATTTGGAGCGAAAGAAATATTTGCCAAAGCTTTTGGTGGATACTTAAAGATTTGGAGTTAAAGACAAAGCGAAAGGAGCAAAAGAAGATTTTTTTTTTAATATTTTATAAAAGAGAGAAAAAAAAAAGAGAGGCATTTTTTTTTATTTTTTAGACTTTTATTTTCTTTTGCACTTTTACCTTTTTGGACTTGGACATTTGGACATTCCTTATTTTTTAAACCCTACGGAAGGGTAGTATTAAATATCAAACCTGTTTTTGCGAGAAGGACGGTGGTTACGATATCACCTCGGCCCCTCGGAGTTCGTACATGACATAGGAGTCGTGGCCCGAGTCGACTACAACGGTTCATCCCCCGTCTCGGGAACGGGAGGTAAGTTTGTCGAAACACTTTCAATCCCACAATAGCGAGTTATTGTCTTCCTTCGTTTGCATATATGTTGAGGTATTGAAAACGGATGCTTTAATTTCCTAGTAAAGGGCAAGGCCTCCGCCATACAAGATAAGAGTTCGGATTTCATCACTGTTCTCTTCTTGCCGTCTTAGGAAAACAATACTTAACGCGAACCTAAGCCTAAAATTTTGAATAGAACGAGACCGATAGGGTAACGAGCTTAGTAGGAAAGTCGCTTCGAAAAATATTGGTTACTCTTTTAGCATTCTTCGAGGTTCATGATGGTCTCCTGAAGTTGAATGCGTGATTCGCCGCCTTGTAATAGCGGTGAGGCCTTGGGTATCAAAGCTCCACCGAAGCTTCCTCGCCTTGATTCAACTTACTTTGACTCGGGTTTGATCCATAGGGGTTTGCT